>CM039604.1:50977565-51004593 GCA_022457205.1 Saccharum spontaneum
ATCAAGGCGCTGTGCACATACGAAGAAAGTGTTGTGCACATACGAAAAAAGTGTTGTGCACATACTGCTTTCTCTTGCGCGTTCATGTGTTCTAGGATAGCCTATGATGTGTTCCTGAGATCAACATTGACACCTAGCGAGCAGTAGTGCCAACATGGGCACAAGCTGCCATGTTTCATGGAGCGAGATCATGCATCGAGCTGATGTGTTGTTTGTGGACTGATTGCAGCATCGGCGTGAAAGGCATCGTGCACCGCATGAAGGTCCTGCTTCGTGGGCACCCAGACCTGAACCGTCGCTTCAACATGTTCCTGCTGCCGCAGTACGAGCTCAGCCTCAGGGACAACGACCAGCACGAAGAAGTGCCGGCAACCGATAGCCTAGAGGGAAGGCCCGCCCACCGTGATTGACTGAATCAAGTGTAATCTTCGCTCATAGCAGGTCTGGCTATGCTGCCGAGGTCGAGGGTGCCTCCGTTCGCTTGGCAAAGACGAAGCGGCAGTGGAACACGGGAGCATACACTGTGGCCGGGTGCCAGGCAGATGACAATGAATAGGCCCTCTCATGGAAGGATGTCGGAGCCGGAGTCGAGTCGGACAACGCGATTGGGAGCACGAAGTGAACTAGCCACAGAGACAAAAACGCATCGTGCTCAAGGCGCAGCTCCTACTCGCCACGGCCGCGTGTGGCTGCCGCCGTCTCCATTGGCTAGTGTTAGTGCTGACGAAGAAAGTGCTTTGCACATACAATGTGTGCACGCTCGTCCCACACCGCCGCCGACCACCAGACGTTATGCAAAGGACAACAATGCCATAGCTCCGGCTACTTCGCCATCATGGACGCCATGGTCGCACACCCAGATGCTATTCCCGTAGTGCCTCCACTTGAATTCCTTCGGTGCCGTGACCACCGTATGCGCAAGCCCAGGGTCCACTGCCTTGTGGATGTCGTGCCACCGGGAAGCCCTAGTCACGTCACCGTCGTCAGCGGAGTCCGGGACACTTGCCATCACCATCGCTAGGTGAAGCTCAGGGAACCGCTCCGAGACCTACAGCTGCAGGATGTGCATCGGCGCCGAGACCGAGGGCACCACCGTTTGCTTGGCATAGATGAAGCAGCAGTGGAACGCGGGTGCGCACGCTGTGACCGCGCGCCAGGCGGACGACAATGGGGAGGTCCTCCCCCAAGAGGATGTCGGAGCCGAAGCCGAGCCGGACAGCGCCGTTGGGAGCACGAAGTGAACTACCTCAGAGACAAAAACACACCGTGCTCAAGGCGCTGCTCGTGCTCGCTACGGCCGCGTGTGGCTACCGCCGCCTCCATTGGCGGGTGTTGGTGCTGACGAAGAAAGTGCTCTGCACATACGTCGTGCGCGCGCTCGTCCCACACCGCCGCCGGCCACCAGACGTTGTGCAAACGACAATAGTGCCCTAGCTCCTGTTGCATCGCCATTTGTGTTCCTGAGATCAACATAGGCACCTAGCGAGCAGTAGTGCCAACATGGGGCACAAGCTGCCATGTTTCATGGAGCGAGATCATGCATCGGGCTGATCATGGTCCTCTTATATATAAATAGAGGGTGGACTCTAAGGGAGGTGGCGGGGCAGGAGTTCCACCCATTTTTTGCTGTGTGGGAATAGGAGAATGGCTTTGCTCTTGGTTCTTAAACTTTTGGCCTTCAATCTTCTGATGGTGGAAGAAATTTCATCTTATGCCCAACTCTAGATTTATTTTTTATGAACCAAGATTTGTTTTGGAAAGAGAGGAAGTGGATGGGAGAGGGAAAAAAGGAGATGATGGGCAGAGGATTAGGTGGAGCGATGTGTCCTCTTACCTAAGCCACTTGAATCACATCATAGATGTGACGTTGGTTGTATTTGTTGCATAGCATCAAGCAACAAAACATGACGAGCTATCGTTTGTGGATTGATTGCAACATCGGTGTGAGAGGCATTGTGGACCGCATGAGGGTCCTGCTCCGTGGGCACCCAGATCTGAAGCGTCGTTTCAACATGTTGCCATCGCAGTACGAGCTCAACCTCAGGGACGACGACCAGCACGAAGAAGAGCCAGCAGCCGATAGCCTACAAGGAAGGCCCGCCCAGCGTCATTGAATCAAGTGTTATCTTCGCTCATAGTAGGTCTGGGTATGGTACCGAGACCGAGGGCGCCTCCGTTCACTTGGCATAGACGAAGCAGCGATGGAACGCGGGCACCAGACGGACAGCAATGGGGAGGACCTCCCTCGGGAGGATGTCGGAGCCGGAGTCGAGTCGGACAGCACCGCCGGGAGCACAAAGCAAACTAGCCACAGAGACAAACACATCGTGGGCAAGGCGTTGTGCACGTACGAAGAAAGTGTTGTGCACATACGAAAAAAGTGTTGTGCACATACTGCTTTCTCTTGCGCGTTCATGTGTTCTAGGATAGCCTGTGATTTTTGTTCCTAAGATCAACATTGGCACCTAGCGAGCAGTAGTGCCAACATGGGGCACAAGCTGCCATGTTTCATGGAGCGAGATCATGCATCAGGCTGATGTGTTGTTTGTGGATTGATTGCAACATTGGCATGAGAGGCATGGTGCACTGCAAGAAGGTCCTGATCCGCGGACAGCATGGAGTGCGCGCTCATCCCACCCCGCCGCCAGCAACCAGACGTCGTGCAAAGGACAATAGTGCCCTAGCTGCTGCTGCATCGCCATCGTGAACACCATGTCCGCACAACCAGTAGCTACTCCCGAAGGGTCTCCACTCGAATTCTTTCGGTGCTGTGTACACCGCATGAGCGAACCCCAGGTCTAGTGCCTTGTGGACGTCGTGCCACCGGGAAGCCCTAGTCACGTCAGCGGAGTCCAAGACGCCTGCCATCGCTAACGCTGGGCGAAGCTCAGGGAAACCCTCCCATACCCATAGCTGCAGGATGTGCATCGGTGCCAAGACCAAGGGCGCTTTCGTTCTCTTGGCGTAGATGAAGTGGCGGTGGAATGCAGGCACGCACGCTGTGGCCGGAGTCGAGTCATACGGTGCTACCAGGAGCATGAAGCGAACTAGCCAGAGAGAAAAACGCATCGTGCTCAAGGCGTTGCTCCTGCGCACCACAGATGCGCGCAGCTGCCGCCGACTCCATTTGCTAGTGTTGGTGCTGACAAAGAAAGTGCCTTGCCCATATGCCTTCGGCACTGTGGACAGCAAGGACTACGTGCTCATCCCACTGCACCGCCGGCCACCAAACACCGTGCTCCGTGCAAAGGACAACATTACCCTAGCTCCTGCTGCATCGCCATCGTGGACGCCATGGCCACACACAGTAGCTACTCCCGTAGGGCCTCCACTCGAATTCTTTTGGTGTCGTGGACACCACATGAGCGAACCCCGGGTCCAACGCCTTGTGGACATCGTGCCACCGGTAAGCCCTAGGCACATCACCGTCGTCAAGGGACGCTTCCTATCAGCATCGCTGGGCGAAGCTCAGCGAAGCGCTCCCAGACCCACAGCTACAGGATGTGCATCCGTGTCGAGACGGAGGGCGCCTCCGTTTGCTTGGAGTAGATGAAGTGGCTATGGAACGCAGGCGCGCACGTTGTGGCCACACGCCAAGCATACGGCAATGGGGAAGACGACCTCCCCTAGGAGGATGCCGGAGCCAGAGTTGAGTCGGACGGCGGCGCCGGGAGCACGAAGCGAAATAGCCACAGAGACAAAAACGCCATGTTCTCCAGCATGACCATGTCCTTGCCCAGAGAATACGGCACGTCCTCGCTCCCTCGCCGCACCCAGTATGTAGTCTCAAGGATCCCCTCTAGGATCCCGAGCTCGCGCCACAGAGCCTGACATCTAGGGATTGGGGAGGGCGGCGTCGAGTGGCCAACAGCAAGCGAGGGGCAGCGCCGGAGTGGGGACGTCAGGTGGCCGGTGGCGGCTGGTTCCATAGTGGGCGTTGGCGAGCGGGTGGCGATGGTCTCGGGGGCGTCGTAGAGTCACAAGACTCGCGTTAGCCCGAGTGTCCGCCTCAATCCTTCTCTGTGTTAGGTGGGGGGTCATTTGAGTCTTTTCCCGTGGTTTGAGCTGAGAGGAGAATATATTGAAAACAGGAAATGAGAGCAAACGAGAAAAATCCCTCAAATAAAAGGAGTTCGCATGTCCAAGATTATATTATTTTCAAAGGCTTGTGAATTGGATGTCAAATGTAGGGAGGTGTGCGTATTGAGGGTTAAATATCAAAAATTCTCTTTGTGCATAGATGTATTGGATGCTAAGTGTTATCAAAGCAGAAACTCTAAAGCTGCTTTTGACTTGTGTGTGTTTTGGCATGTGTTTTTGTTGGACAAGAAATCCCTTGCACAGGTGAGCAATCAGCTCACCAACACACACACACACGCACGCACAGGTGAGCAATCAGCTCACCAACACACACACACACACACACACACACACACACACACACACACACACCACGGCTAGAGGTAGAAGAAGGGGTGAGAACAGAGAGCACACGAGCACAGCACTGCACAAGTCTGAAACTCTGAATGTTTGCTGCTCTGAACTGAAATTTTCGTTTCCATGACTACAGTATATATACAACTCTTGTACCAGCTATAAGGTACACAAGAGTATGGCCCCAACTACTCCCTACATGGCTGAGAACAGCCACTACAACTAGTGGCCTATTGCCATACTTCAGCAGTAGTCAGCAGAGCTGACCGATTGCCAAGTCCACTGCTGCAGCAAAACAGAAGAAAGGGGCAGCAGCAGATTATCTTACATATTTTTTCTTAGTGTGTTTTTCTTCTTCTCTTCTTTCTATTTTTGGTGGAAACCTATTATTCCTTCTACAATGCAATGAAATGCAGCTCTCTTGCTGTCTTGCATGTTCGAGAAAAATATCATAGTGAAAACCATGACAATCTTGACAAGAGTTGCTCCTCAGAAAGTAAAAAAGAGTACACAAAGCCAATTCAGATTTATATATGTACCTACGACTGTTCCCAGGCCCCTCATTCCATCCACCGCGTCCAGAATCCGACCAATCTATACATCATATGGAAAATTATAGTTAAAGGAACATCACTACCAAGTACCAAGAAATTTCAAACATAAGTAGCTTGAAATGACAAGACATACATATGAATCGATTCCAATGTGTACAGTACATATTATGTTGTGTGCTTTGTTAAGGGTATTATTGTTTGGAAGGAGAAGATACTTCAAGGATGTCACGGATACCCAGAACAACAGCATCAAGTCGCACCATTGAGGCCCATACAGGCACGCACATCTTCAAGATAGATGACTACAGTCAAAAGAAGGGCAGCACAGATGTTGGTAAATTCATAAGGTCATCCACCTTCACTGTTGGTGGCTTCGATTGGTCCATCCACTTCTACCCCAACGGCAATGATGATATCACTAGGCACTACATCATTGTCTTCTTGGAGTTGATGAGTAGCGATGTCGAGATGAGGGCGCACTACAACATTCAATTCATTGGAGGGGATGATGTTGTGAAGGACAGCATGATATCATGGTATTCTACAGGAATGCGCCTGTTCAACTCCAGCAATCTCATGAAAGGAGGTGAATATGTACCTAGACACAGGAGATTACATATAATACCCTTAACATGCTTGACACACTCAACGACTTAAGAGAAAAACATTTGCTATGAATTGTGATCCATTCCAATGTGTACAGTACATATTATGTTGTGTGCTTGACACACTCGAAGAAGATCAAGAGAAACATTTCAATTACGGGGAAAATGAACTAGATCGGCACTTACCTTTTCAATCTGTTGTCCAACTTACAACTAATAATATCTTTACAAAAATGACAATTTGACAAGGAGCAGGTAATGGCAAGCCTGGCTCACTAATTCAATAATTCATACCTGGTGCACGATTCGTATATCGACCATCACCACCTCTTCCTCCTACGCCACCAAGACCATTTCCATACCTAGGAAACAAAGCACAGAAACTTCAAAAACTGACACAGCGCTAAAAATATGTGGAAGAAAAACTGGGGACTAAGTTTTAAAAAATTAGTCACATAATCTCCTTCCTTTCTGCTCATAGTTATAGCTTTCTGCTCATAGTTATAGCACTGCCTAGAGTTCCCAAATTGAAACAGCAAACCCATGCATATATAGAACTAAAACCTTCAACAGTTTCAAAGCATCAAAATATATTTGCTTAATGTAGAAAAAGTAACACTACGGGCTTTTGAATACACAAATTTAATAGCACATTCTCATGCAGGGAAAATAGTAAAGTGATACCAAAATCTACAACAGTAGGAAAGCATAAGAAATACATTTGTTTAATGTACAAGCCACAAGCGTTTAGATACACAAGTAATTAATAGCACATTTAGTTGAATAGCAAGCATTCGCAGGAAAGCTTCCACCATTGATGGCATTGCAGGGCAGTGTTATCAAGTCATCCGAAGATCATGTTAAGTCATCCTTATCGGTACCAATTAGCTCAACTAGGTTTCTAGTCGTCCGACTAGTCATTGACTTAACACAAATAATCTTCCAATCAGGGAGGAGGAAAACTAAGCTTCATTTTGCGTTTAGAATATTATTAGGCTAGCAATTTGGCCCACCAGTCTAGGATCCAGAGTTCACAGCAATTCACAGGTGACTCAGAAACCATGGTGAAACTTGAATTCTTGAATCAATGTTATCAAATCGTCTAATCGATCCTAGTCGCCATGGCACCGATCAGCCCGACTAATCGTGACTAATCGTAGTGCATAACTAATCGCCATGGCAACGATAAGCCTGACTAATCGCGATTAGTCGAACGACTTGATAACATTATGACCAATTAATGGTGGTGAATACTACACAGCAGTATGGCACATACAACCTGATACAGTTATACTATATAGCATATACACCCTTGATACAAGTACAATTACAAGGACATGGGGAAGACTAACTGGTCTATTAGTCGTCTGATTGGTCCCCTTACAACTAGGCAACTTGATAATATTGCTGCAGGGGTTCAGTATAAAAGCTACAGAACAGT
This sequence comes from Saccharum spontaneum, assembly GCA_022457205.1. Classification (NCBI taxonomy): domain Eukaryota; kingdom Viridiplantae; phylum Streptophyta; class Magnoliopsida; order Poales; family Poaceae; genus Saccharum; species Saccharum spontaneum. The sequence goes on from CM039604.1 coordinate 50,984,600, forward strand.
TTCCTAATGTAATGAAGCAATTTTCTTCTAGCCAAATACCCTATAAATCTTATAAAATTTAAACAAGCCTCATATCTTACTTTATTCCATGTTAACACTTAACACCACCATTACAGCAAATAGCATGCATTGAAACCTCGTGTCACAGTGTCAAACTGGAACCTATGACCTCTCATCGATATAGCTAAACACAACAAAAACTGTAATTTCCAGTACACACCAACTGATTTCAATTGACAGCACCTAGACAGCCTTTTCTTTTTCTTGTTTAAACTACCACGATAAACTCCCCACTCCGTCATATGCCACTGCCACCATGATCAATTTCCAACCTAGGAGACTAATCTCAACAGCTTCAAAAACCGCCGCAGCATTCAAATCGACGTGCAAGAATAGATAGATAAAAAAACATCTGACAACAAAACCATCACATGTTTGACCTCCTTTCTGGTCACAGCTATAAACCACTTATCAGATGGGGACAACAAAGCACAAGCAGATATAAAACTGTGAAAAGCTACTACAGATGCAACGTACCAGCAAACATGCTAGCTTCACATGGAAAAGGGGCATCACAAAACTTTAAATATAACAAGTCATTAATGGCATGTAAGCACAGTCACTGCAGGAAGCTCAGGTCATTGACGGTGTTAAAGGGATTCAGGAGGCTAAACAGAAGAACTAGGATAGTTTTGATATCCTTAATGTGATGAAATCTCATTTGCAGTGCCGCACACCGCAAGACACAACCTCTCTAATAACCATAGCTAGACCTATCTAAAATAGCAATTTCTGACAAGCAATGCTCGTATCAGCTCCAAGCTAAACTCCTGATTCCGACGCACGCTTTATTGCCCTGCTCGTCCCCATGCGAAGTTCTCAAATAGGTTCAACAAACCCACACAGAGAAAACTGTGAAAAGCTATTACAGTTGCAACACATCATCAACAGATATGCTAGCTTGAGATAAAGAAAAAAAAGGAACATCATAAGACATTGGAATGGCACATTAGGTCGAATAGTGAGCATAGTCACTGCAGGAAGGTCAGGTCATTGACGGTGTTAAAAATATTCAGAAGCTAAACAGAGGAACTAAGAACGCTCAGAGATCATCACATTGTAGGTGACAATCTCTAATCTACACAGCTAGACCGGGCCAAAAACAGCGATGTACAGTAAGCACCTTACAGCTCCCACTGACAGCAACAAGCAGAGCACCTAGCCTAGCAAGCTCCGATCTGCTCTTCTCAATCATACATACATACAGTAAGCTAAACTCCTGCAACGCCACGCCCACTCACCTCCTGTCGTCCTGCACGTGCCCCCCGCCGCCGACTGGGCCGAGCCGGCGCCGGTCGAAGCCGCCACCGCCCTCCTCCCTACGCCTCTTGTGCGGGCCCGGCGGCGGGGGACCGGGCGGCGGCGGTGGGAGCACGGGCGAGGCCCGGCCCCGCTTGCGGTCTCCGCCGCCGGTGGTCGCAGGGGGTGGGGACGCGTCGGCGACCTCGGCCATGGCTGGGGCCCGCCAAGATCCTTGCTAGGGCACCCCTGCCCGCGCGCCCGCCTCGATCTGGAGGATCTCTCGTCTCGGGTCGGGTTGGGATTTGGGAAGGACGAGGAGAAATCAATCGAACAAACGAAGTGCCGGGAGAGGTGCGTTGGGGCTCGGGAGGAAGAGGGAGAGAGAGGTGTGTGCGGATGTGGGGGACGTGTAGCGGAGGGTCTCGTGACGTGGAGGAGAAGAACGTCGCGTGGGGTCGGAATTGACCTGCCTTATGACACTGGTCGGTCGGGCCGGCTTCAGTGTGGCCCAGATAGCAGAGGCATGGGAATTGCTTGGTTAGGGCCTGGGGGCCCTGACTGGTTTTGGTTAATAAAAGGGTAAAAAAAACACAAGAAGAAGAAGAAGCATATAAAGGACAGCTTCAAGATCTTTCCGCCTAAAGTTTGAAAATCCGGTGGCTTTATTTCTCTCGGGGTGTGTTTAGTTCGTGAAAAATTTTGGTTTGGCTACCGTAGTATTTTTGTTTGTATTTATTAATTAGTGTCTAATCATGGATTAATTAGGCTCAAAAGATTCGTCTCGTGATTTTCTATCAAACTGTGTAATTAGTTTTTCTTTTCATCTATGTCCAAATATTTGATGTGACGAGAAATCTTAAATTTTTTTAGAAACTAAACATGGTCTCAATCTCGTATTCCGTAGTGCTAAAGTATCTTTAAGACAAAGCCACGTACTACATCAAAAATCTGTGCAACTTAGGGGCTGTTTAGTTCCCAAAAAATTTTGCAAAATTTTTCAGATTCCCCGTCACATCGAATCTTTAGACACATGCAGTGGCGGAGCCAGAAACCATGGATAGGGGGGCCGGTCGAAGAGTTTCAACCATAAAATAATTGAGTGTAGCTTATTTATTTGGATTTTTGCATTATGGATGGACTCATCCAAAGATAAAATACAAATTTGTGTGATTTTGTTGTCCAGAAGTCATCAAAAAATATATGACAAAGCTTTTATTATATCTTTCTAATATGGATTATTGAATTATATATTAGCTAAAAAATTTTTGCTGTGATGTGGGGGGGGCCATGGCCCCTGCCTGCCCCCCTGGCTCCGCCAGTGGACACATGCATGAAGCATTAAATATAGATAAAAAATAAAACTAATTACACAGTTTAGACGAAATGGACGAGACGAATCTTTTAAGCCTAATTAGACCATAATTAGACACTAATTGTCAAATAACAACGAAAGTTGCTACAGTGCCATTTTACCAAAATTTTTGGAACTAAACGCTACCTTAGAGAAGGAGATACTAGTGTCCGAATGGACAGCCATGTCTGGACTCTCACCACTATCGCGATGGCCACCTGCTCTGTTTCACACGCGCCCACGTGTACGGCGCCTCCATCCACCGTACGTGGGAAACATCGTACCAATTCTATCCGCCTAGCCCGCGTCTCTGTTCCGCACGCATGCATGTGGGGACCGCCCCCGCCCTTGCTCTGCTTCCCGCGCTTACACGGCTACATGGGGCGCTTGTGCCTATGCCTCTTCCCGCGTCTGCTCCATATCGTGCTCGCACATGCGAATCCACTCGCCCCACCTACAGACGTGTGTTGCGTGACTCTGGTCGTCCATCCAAGAATATATGCTTGAAACATAAAATACTTGCTGCAACATATGTATGAAAACAGATAAAATGTTTGGAATATACACTTGCAACATATATGTGTATAGTCATTGCAACATCTAGACAAACACTTGCAACGTGCATTCAAAACAGATGAAATATTTTGAATAGACATTTGCAACGTATGCCCGAAAGAGTCGAAACATTTGAAACATACACTTGCAATATACGTGTATAGCCATGCAACATATGCAACACCATATCTACTTTTGCAACATCCAAAAGAAACACTTGCAATATACATCTAAAACACATGAAATATACTGTTGCAACATGTGCTTTCAGCGCAACATCTACTTGTCGCTTGGGCGAATGGAGGCTCGTCAACATGGATCTCGCCGCCGGCGCGAAGCTCGATACCATAGAGTGGCACACAAGGTCGCCGGTGCATAGCTCGATGGAGGCGGCCGCGTTGGGCGGCACGAGTCCGAGCGGGAGGCGTAGCGGAGGCAGCCGCGATAGGCGGATGGAGGTGACCGCGGCGCCAGGGCAAATCTGGGCAACAGGGGGTTGCGGAGGCGGTCGCGGTAGGTAGATGGTGCCGTGGAAGCCGCACGTAGAATGGAGCAGGCCTTGCCTGTTGGACTGGTCCGGCCCGAGAAGCCAGTAGAGTCTGGACGGACGGACACCCTATTCCAAGCATTACCATGTAGAGAATTTCTAAATCTAAAGTTTTCAATTTCAACTTTGAGTCTTTTGGTTAGGACCGTGTGGATTTTCATTAAACTCTTTCAAAATTAATATTGTTTTCGTGAAGCTTCAGCATTCACGATCTTTTCCATGTTTTGTCTTCTTCCTTCCTCTTTCCTTCTCGAAGGATGCATTCTAATCTCCACATAACATTTTATTATAAGTATCAACATAAGCTAAATTTCAGCACAGGGTAAATATTAGCCGACTCAGGCGTTTGTCAATAGCAAGCACCTTATTTTTCAAATTCCATCACACAAAAGCACACTCAATCACCGGTCATCAGACAGAGACAGGCAAACGCTGCACGCTCCGGACAAGCAGTACGGCAGTCGGCAGGTACGGCGGGTCGGTACCAGGCGGGTAAGGGCTTCCCCAACGCGCTTACCTGGACAACTGCCCCAACCTTCACATTTGCTCTTCAAGTCACATCACCATGAGTAGTAGTCCCACAGCATGACATAGCATCTTGCAGAGGAGGTGATAGCTCCATCTGACGAAAAGCCAGAGCATCTCTTGGAGCGCGCGTTGCAGCAAGGGAAGCAGCTACCTCCGATGGTCCCCAGCAAATAAACCTGGTCACTCATGCCAGGGAAACAGGTAAAAGTTGTTTGCTTGCGTCAGAGGAAGGAAGCTGTCTCCATTGTGAGTTTTGGAGGTCAATTTTTTTTTGTCTATGTGTACTACTGCTTTTGGCTCTTATTAGCCTCCGTTGGGGAAGCCCTAAGACCACCCGCACCGGCGAACGGTAAAGCTCCCTGCAGGAAGACATACCGAAAAAAGAAGCTGCAGCGGGTACGGTAAAGCTTACGCTATGCACGCGACGTTCGCTATATGTAGAGTTGAAGCGTTCGTCCGATACGCTACAGGCCCCACGGGAGACATCCAGCATGCGCGCGAGCGTGGGAGAGAAAGCTGCGCAGGTGGCGGGCCCTACTTTTTATCCTAACTAAAAACTGTTATAGCTCACAAACTAAAATACCAAATTAAATTCCGATTGCACCATTAAATTTGTTTCAATAAATACTTCAAAACAAGATGTCACATGGATATATTTAGATAAAGTGACAAGTGGGCTCTACAGTGAATAGAGGATGATATAGAGGATGGATGGATGCGGAGAAACTGTATATTTTGTGATGACTAAGATGAAATATTCCTTTTAAAGGATGAATATAGAGGTCTACGAGTGCGGATAGTGTAAGGCGCAGAAAGGCAAGTACTCCGTACATGCAGATGCAGCTCAGCTCCGCGCGTAGTCGTAGGCGGGTAAGGCGCTGTTCTTTTTTTTTAATTAGTAAGGCGCTGTTCGGATCAGCTAAATTTGTTTATACGTAAGCTGCAGTAGCCAGAGAGAATCAGCTAACAGCTTTTGGATCAACTAAATTTGTTTATAAGGGCCTCTTTGGCCGGGCTCTTGTCTGCTCTGGCTCTGGTACTGTAGTGACACTGTAGCCAGAGCTGGAGAAGCCCAAAATGTTGCTCCTATGACGGCGAACGGCTTTGTGAGAGAGGAAAGAAAGAGAAAATCAGCTCGTGTGAACAGTGTCAACAGAGTAGTGGTACAATGTCACAGCAGAGGGAGCCGGAGCCGGCCGAAGCTGCACCAAAGGGGCCTTAAGTTGCAATAGCTAGAAAGAGCCAACTAACAGCTTTCTATAAGCTAGGTGATTGAATAGTTAAAAATAGAAAATAAGCTAGGCTATTTAGATCAATCAGAAACTTTTTTAGCAGCTAGCAAGTTATTTTATATCTAACCGAAAAAGGATTAAGTGTAGCAAACGCCAAATAAGGCAACATTGTCATTGTCAAGAAGATAGAGCGTTATGATTTTAAAAAAAAAGATGGAGGGTTCGCTGGAAAACAAATTTGTTGCACAAATAGCAATACTGCCATTCGTTGCCCACGGGTACTGTGTGCAATGATGTTTTGTCCTGCTCAAATATCCACCAGGGCCTCGTTTAGATGCTGAAAAAATTTCAACCAGATGAATAGTACCACTTTCGTCTTATTTGATAAATATTGTCCAATCGTGGACCAAGTAGGCTCAAAAGATTCATCTCGTGATTTCCAACTAAACTGTGTAATTAGTTATTTTTTTCACCTACATTTAATACTCCATGCAAGCGGCTAAAAATTGATGTGACGGAGAGAGAGTGAAAAAACTTGGAATTTGGATGTAATCTAAACAAGGCCCAGGTTGCAGCCTTGCATTATTGCAAGCTGGGTCCATTTCGGAAAGTGTACGTGCAGCAGTATTGCAAGCTTGCCATTTCCAACACACAAACTGACAACTAGTGCCAATTTAACCAGACATCAGTACCGCTCACATAATGATACAATCAAATTATCATCAAAATCAAGGCATGCAATTTTCTTCACGTTGACAAATCTGTGATGATACCCTTATAAGCCAGAAATAGACAAGGTCCGATTTCCTCAAGCAGCAACTGCACAATAATCACTATTGATATGGCAACACGAGCATATAGTATACAATCTTCACCACAGGTGGACACATATATTATTACCAGGTACCCTTAAGCCAGAAATAGACAAGGTCCGATTTCCTCAAGCAGCAAACGCACAATAATCATTATTGATATGGCAACACGAGCATATATACAATCTTCACCACAGGTGGACACATATATTATTAAAAGACAGCCATCTTTTTCACTTGCTCATGCTACCTGCTACGTTACGTGATCCTCGGTACGGCCGCAATGAAACCTTACACTATTAGAAAAATGAGTAGAGCTAGCTTCTGCAACCTTCCTCGCTTTATTTGCTGCTTGTCTTTGATTATCTTGTGGACTGCTTTCTTGGCTTCCTCCAGAGTCTCAACCTTGTGAGGGAATCAAATGCTAACCTCTGAATATTGAACTGCACAGAAGAACAAATTCAAGAATTTGAAGAAAAAGAAATGTCCTCTGTCAAGAATCAATAGCCTTGTGGTTGATTGTAAGCAATTAAGCATATATTTTACCTGTGCACCCTGTGGAACCCGTATATCTATCCCTTTGCTATCTTCTGATATATAGCAGCTTCATCGACCTCCCCTTTGTGATGATAGGACCTCTCGAAGTGGTTTAGAGAAAATAGCATTCAACTCCTGCATGAAATGCATCAGAATATTTTCACTGTAGAAACATATGAGTGGTATGTAGGTAGCCAAAAGACCCAGCTAACCTGCTGCGATCATTGTACCATATAAACAAGGTATCAGTGATCTGGCATGGTTGCTTACCTTTAAACTTTGCAAGTCACCACCATCAACTGCTATCTTGTCAGGTTGAATAGTTTCGTACTCCTTAACATCTATCCATGCAACAGTTCCAAAGCCCCCGATGAAGTATATGTCACTGTAATACAACTCCTAATTTGCACAAGGCTAATGACAATCAAAACATTGCTTTTTTTTATGAACAGGGAAGCACATATTTTAAACTACACAGCTGAACTCAAATGATAAACGGATAGGAAAACACAGGATGATAAAGGGGCATAACCAATCAGAAGTCCAGACCTTATGTTGTGCATCCTGTAATAGTAAAAATTTCCCCACTGCTGTGATGCCCGCTGCTGATGTTTTGCTACATATTGCTTATCAGCTTATGTGCCCACTCCTAATGAAGATGAACAATCAGTTCGTTCACCAAAGTTCTAAAACCAAGAACGGAAGAAAAAAACATGACCCAACACTTCATATTAACAGTTCTGAAGATACATCATACATTCCAAATTCAAACCATGTCTCAAGAGCATGACAAATAAAAACTAGTCCCTTTACATCCATGGCGAAGTGTTACCAAGAGCAAATACTAGTAGCTCACAGGAGTTACCAATTAGGCGAATTTGATGTTGAAAAAAATCTCAGTACAGAAAAGACTACCAAACAACAGTTGTTTCACAGTAGCATTCAGAAGCCAGAAGTGACTATCATATGACAAGAAATGCCAGTAATCAATGGAAAAATAATTACCTAACTGATTGAAGTATCTAACAACAAAAGGCAGTCAAAAAGAAACCTGTTGTTCAGCTGGCAAAGGGTAAACATCACCAAATATGGTGACTCACGTGTTTGACAGTCCACTCCATCCAGGCACCTGTGAAGAAGATACACATGGTATTACCAAGAATGGAACTTATGCTCCACACCTCCAGAAGGAAATATTAATAAACTTCATACCTGGACAACAAGCGTGCATCTTGGGTCAGCGAGTAAGTTTCTCGTATGGATTGCTAAGGGTGACAGTGAAAATATTGGGTCTGCGCAAAACATCAACAGTGACAGTTGAAAACAGTGGTCTAACAGAGTTTATCGTTATTTTTTTCCAAAAATGGTACCAATAAAAAGCTAACTCATGACCCATTGAATCATTAGCAAAGTCGACAAGTGAACCAAACGGATATCCAGTACGGTGGTGATACATGCCAGACATGACAGAGCACAGGTGGGCAAACCGCGCCTGGTGCACACACATAAGTCAAGGCAGACAGGAGAAATGAGATTTTGTTTCACAGACAGGAAGCCTCAAGAGTGTAGCTAGCAGAAGCTACCTGTTCCATCAAATTGCGAACAGCCAAAGCTGGCGGAGGCAGACCATGGGCGAAAGTTGCACTCTTGACACCACCTGATATGGGTGTTCTAAACAGGCCAGCTCTGGATCCACTTGTGTCAGTACTAACACTGGTTGATGAAGCCTTCAGCGACTTGTCAGCTGTGATCGGTAGGACTCCATTTTGACTTGAATCGCTCTTCAGCTGTCAAAAACATTTAGGCCCTGTTTGATTCTCAGGAATTGGAAAGTAATTTAATAATGAAATGTGAAGCACTTTCAAGGTATTTCAATTCATGGGATCCAAACAGACCTTTAGTATCAACTACGCACGGGAAGACCAAAAGCTAAACGATGTAGGAGTAGAATAAACTGATGCATATACTGTTCTTTTTTAGCAATAAACAGGAAGATAATAAATAAATAAATAACTTCTAGTGAACAAAATCCAGTAGCTACTCAGTAAGGCCTCCACTCGAATAAATAACAGGAAGATAATAAATAAATAACTCCTGCTGCATCGCCATCGTGGACTCCATGGCCGCACACCCAGTAGTTACTCCCATTGGGCCTCCACTCGAACACCGCATGAGCGAACCCCAGGTCCAGCGCCCTGTGGGCATGGTGCCATCGACGCCTGCCATCACGATCGCAGGGCGAGGCACAGGGAAACGCTCCCAGACCCACAGCTGGAGGATGTGCATCAGCGCCGAGACTGAGGGCGCCTCCGTTCGCTTGGCATAGACGAAGTGACGGTGGAACGCGGGTGCGCACGCTATGGCCGCGCGCCAGGCTAACGGCAATGGGGAGGACCTCCCCCGGGAGGATATCGAAGGCGAAGTTAAAGAGTCGCACAACACCGCCGGGAGTATGAAGCGAACTAGCCACAGACACAAACGCATCGTGCTCAAGGCATCCAGATCTACTTTTGCATATATATGCAACATTCAGATGTACTTTTGTAACCCCCAGACTTGGAACATACGTCTGAAACATATGAAATATTTGGAACCTACACTCGAAACAAACGTGTATAGTCATTGCAACATGTACAACATCACGATCTACTTTTGCAACATCGATATAAAACACTTACAACGTACCTCCGAAAAACATCTAAAACACTTAAAAATACGCTTGCAACATGCACTTTCAGCGCAATGTCACCTTACTGCTTAAACGAATGGAGGCTTGTCGTCGTGGGCATGAGCAACTCATCGGCAGATAGAACACGGCCGCGGTAGGAGGCGCGAGTCTAGGCGGGGGCACGCACAGGTCTCACACAGCCCGCCACGTGGAGCTCCGCCCTATCTAGATTTGACCCCAGCAGCGGCCTCTTGGCACTCACTGGTGGCTCACTCTGGCGGTGGTGAGACAGAAGGGTGGAAAACGAAGAGGTGGCTGTGGGGTGCGCAGCGCGGCCTAGACGGTCTAGATGGACACCCTATAGAAAGCATTACCGCTTTCGAAATTATATGGTTGCTACAAAGCTTCAGCCTTCACGTTCTTTTCCAAAGTGTTCTGGAATCTACATAAAATACGCTCATGCGTTTCCATTTCTTCCTTCCTCTTTCCTTTTCGAAGGAGGAGGATGCGTTCCAAACTTCCAATCTCCAAACAAGCAAAACGTGAATATTAGCCGACTCAGGCATTTTTCAGAATTCTCTTTTTTTTTTTCGAAGTCCACACCAAAGCATCACCAGTCGTTCACCAGAACAGGCAAGCGCTGCTAGTTCCGGTCATGCAGTACGGCAGGTAGGGCGGGTTGGTACCAGGTTGCACTCGGACAAAGGCAAGTTTTCCACGTGCAGCTCAGCTCCACGGGTAGTCGCAGGCGGTTCGCCTGTTCGCTTGAATTTATTAATCTGGTTTATCAGTTATGGAGTAATATTTTTCTCTCGTAATAAATCAGCTTCAGCCGGCTCATCAACCTGGTTTATCAGCCATAAAACAATGTTTGAGTTGGAATAGCTAGAGAGTCAGTTAACAGCGGTCCTGTTCGGCAGGCTATTTTTTGGCTTATAAGCCGACTGTGGCTGATTTACTGTGAGAGAAAAACGCTGTTCCACGGCTGATAAGCCGTGCTGATAAGCTCAGCCGAACAGGGGAGCTTTTTATAAGCTAGTCTATTTGAATTTGTATCAATTGGAGCCTTTTTTAGCAGCTAGCAAGTTATTTTTATCTAATCTAAACATGACCTAAGTGCTACAAACACCAAATAAGGCAACATTGTCATTTTCAATAAGATAGAGCGTTCGCTCGAAAACAAATTTGTTGCACAAATAGCAGTACTGTCATCCGTTGCTCACGGGTAGTGTGTGCATTGATGCTTTGTCCTGCTAAGATCCACTGAGGTCCATTTCAGAAAGTATACATGCGAGCACACAAACTGACTAGTGCCAATTTCACCAGACATCAGTAGCGCTCACACAATGATACAATCAAACTATCATCATAATCAAGGCGTGCAATTTTCTTCACGTTGAAAAATCTATTACTGATACCCAGGTTACCAGGGTACCCAGAAGCCAGAAATAGTCAACAAGAAGGTCCGATTTCCTCAAGTAGCAACCGCACAATAATCATTATTGATATGGCAACACGAGCATATATACAATCTTCACCACAGGTAGAGATAGATATTATTAAAAGACAGCCATCGTTTTCACTTGCTCATGCTACCTGCTACGTTATGTAATCCTCGGTCCTGTCGCAATGAAACCTTACACCATTAGAAAAATGCGTAGAGCCAGCTTCCGCAACCTTCCTCACTTTATTTGCTGCTTGTCTTTGATTATCTTGTGGAGTGCTTTCTTGGCTTCCTCCAGAGTCTCAACCTTGTGAGGGACATCAAATGCTAGCCTCTGAATATTGAACTGCACAGACGAACACATTCAAGAATTTGGCAAAAAAAAGAAAAAAGAAAGAAAGAAAGAGAGAATCATCCTTTGTAAAGAATCAATAGCCTCATGGTTGATCATAAGCAATTAAGCATGTATTTTACCTGTGCACCCTGACGAACACGTATGTCTATCCCTTTGCTATCTACTGATATAAGAGCAGCATCATCGACCTCCCCTTCTGATGATAAGACCTCTCGAAGTGGTTTAGAGAAAATAGCATTCAACTCCTGCATGAAATGCATCAGAATATTTTTACTGTAGAAACATATGAGTGGTATGTAGGCAGCCAAATGATCCAGTTAACCTGCTGCGATCATTATACCATATAAACAAGGTTTCAGTGATCTGGTATGGTTGGTTACCTTTAAACTTTGCAAGTCACCACCATCAACTGCTATCTTGTCAGGTTGAATAGTTTCATACTCCTTAACATCTATCCATGCAACAGTTCCAAAGCCCCCGATGAAGTATATGTCACTGTAATTAGTGAGATAGTTTGTCACAACTCCTAATTTACACAAGGCTAATGACAAGCAAGATACTGTTTTGATGAACAGGGAAGCACATATTTTAAACTACAGAGCTGAACTCAAATGATAAACGGATAGGAAAACACAGGATGATAAAGGAACATAACCAATCAGAAGTCCAGACCTTATGTTGTGCATCCTGTAATAGTAAAAATTTCCCCACTGCTGTGATGCCCACTGCTGATGTTTTGCTACATATTGCTTATGTGCCCATTCCTAATGAACATGAACAATCAGTTCGTTCACCAAAGTTCTAAAACCAAGAATGGAAGAACAAAACATGACCCAAAACTTGATATTAACAGTTCTGAAGATACATCATACATTCCGAATTCAATCATGTCTCAAGAGCATGACAAAAAAAACTAGTCCCTTTACATCCATGGCAAAGTGTTACCAAGAGCGGATACTAGTAGCTCAACAGAAGTTACCAATTAGGGGAATTTGATGTTGAAAAAATCTCAGTCCAGAAAAGACTACCAAACAACAGTTGTTTCACAGTAGCATTCAGAAGTCAGAAGTGAATATCATATGGCAAGAAATGCCAGTAATCAACAGAAAACTAATTACCTAACTGATTGAGATATCTAACAACAAAAGGCAGTCAAAAAGAAACCTGTTGTTCGGCTGGCAAAGGGTAAACATCACCAAATATGGTGACTCTAGCGTTTGACAGTCCACTCCATCCAGGCACCTGTGGAGAAGATACACATGGTATTACCAAGAATGGAACTTATGCTCCACAACTCCAGAAGGAAATATTAAGAAACTTCATACCTGGACAACAAGCGTGCATCTTGGGTCAGCGAGTAAGTTCCTCGTATGGATTGCTAAGGGTGACAGTGAAAAAATTGGGTCTGCACAAGACATCAACAGTGACAGTTGGAAACAGTGGTCTAACAGAGCTTAGCATTATTTTCCAAAAACGGTACCAATAAGGAGCTAACTCACGGCCCATTGAATCATTAGCAAAGTCGACAAGTGAACCAAACGGATATCCAGTACGGCGGTGATGCATGCCAGACATGACAGAGCACAGGTGGGCAAAACGCGCCTGGTACACACACATAAGTCAGGCACTCAGGCAGACGAGAGATATGAGATTTTGTTTCAGACAGGAAGCCTCAAGAGCAAGATGGTAGCTAGCGGAAGCTACCTGTTCCATCAAATTGCGAACGGCCAAAGCTGGCGGAGGTAGACCATGGGCGAAAGTTGCACTCTGCACACCACCTGATATTGGTGTTCTAAACAGGCCAGCTCTGGATCCACTTGAGTCAGTACTAACGCTGGTTGATGAAGCCTTCTGCGACTTGTCAGCCGTGATAGGTAGGACTCCATTTTGACTAGAATCGCTCTTCAGCTGTCAAAAAACATTTAGTATAATCAACTACGCACAGGAGACCAAAAGGTGAATGAGGCAGAATAAAGTGATACATATACTGCTCTCTTAGCAATAAACAGGAAGGTGATAAATAAATAACTTCTAGTGAACGAAATCCAGAGACACAAATATAAAACTTAGGAAATGGAAGTGCTACACCAACAGGCAACAGATAACCCATGACCCGTACTTCTCAATTGACTGGCACAAAACGAAATTTTGACCCTCATAAACCCTCCTAAACCAGTTGCAGCCACACCAATCTATCCAGCCATCCCAGCATGCACCATACCTCGCATCCAGTCCAGAATCTAACAGAACAGCCTAAACAAAAGCCAATCGCCACCGGATTCATCCCATATCGGCCGCCGCTCAATCTACTCTCACATCAAACACGTACTACACGGGGAACAATTGGCTGGGCCTTGAGGGAGGCTATATATCATGACAGAAACTGTTACCTTGAGGACGGGAGACCCGTTGGCGGCGGGGGCCGCCTGGGCGTCGTCCTTGCCACTGCCACCGCCACCGCCGGCGCCGGCAGCGCGGAGGGGACCGCAGCGGCTAGGGCGGAGCGCGAGGGACTGCGCGGCCACGCGGGAAGGCGGGTGGCGCATGGGGAGAGTGGAGGAGGATGCGGCGCCCGCGAGAGCTTCCATTGGTTGGTTCGGGGTAGGAGAGAGAAAGCGAGGGAGAGAGGAGGGGTGGAGCGAAAAATCGGCGAGCGATGGAGGAGACAGGAGAGGGAGGGAGAGAGTTCGGCGAGGCGGCTAGAGGACGACGGGGAAAGGGGTTTTGGCTCGGCGATTTTTGGAGGGCGTGTGGGGGAGAAAGGGTGACGTGTCTCATCTGCACGCGTTGGATCGAATGGGACCCTGCTTTCCTTTTTTTTTTAACATTCTTCGCCTAGGGATTCTCACGTGCGGAAAAGGTAAGCGGACTGCAGCTGAAGGGTGAAGGCTGAAAGTGGAAACCTCGAAAAAGAATGGACATTGCCCATCGCCCCATCAGGTCATCTCTAGTGACTTTTCAAACTATAAAATCCTTCGAAGAGAAGTTTATACAAACTCAGAAGGATTTAAAACATAGTATAGTACCGTGGCCCTGTTCTACTGCACTACTTCATCAGTATTTTTCAGCGAAAAAACAGTGTTTATTCTCTCACAGTATTTCAACATAAGCATTAGCATAAAGCCTTATTTAGTTTCATGGCGTAAAGTTTTAGGGTGTTATATGGAGGTGTTACATAGAGTGTTCGGATACTAATAAAAAAAACAAATTACAGAATCTGTCAGTAAACCGCGAGACGAATTTATTAAGCCTAATTAATCCGTCATTAGCACATGTGTTATTGTAGCACTTTATTGTCAAATCATGGGCTAATTAGGCTTAAAAGATTCGTCTCGTAAATTACACGCAATCTGTGTAATTAATTAATTTTTAGTCTATATTTAATACTTCATACATATGTCCAAACATCCGATATGATAGGGTGTAAAGTTTTGATGTGAGAACTAAATAAGGCCTATGTCAAATTTCAGGGAAACGATCAGATATTGTGTGTGCAACATACACCTTCCGAGTTTGTTGAAAATTTAACAATAAAACATAGTACTCACTCCATTCTAAATCATAGGACATTCTGGACTTTAGATACATAATTTTTTATATGCACTATGTCTAGATATATAGTAAAAATAATATATTAAAAAAATCAAAATGTCTTATAATTTAGAATAAAGGGAGTACTGTATAGTACTGTGCAACATAGACAATTGATAGTCAGGAATTCACATCAACTGTTGCTAGGCAGAATTCAACGGGCAGACAACAGACTACGGGGCCTTTTGTGGCGAAAGAGGTAATCACAAGTACCATGGAAACATCTAATAACACAGTTGATCTAGTAGAATGGAACATCTGGTACAAGTACAACATCACTGAGAGCGCTTGTCGAATTCACGAAACAACAATTAGTGGTACAACATCTGTTCTACATTATTCACACACTGGTTATTTTAATGGAACAACTGCAATTTGAGGTACAACATATGTTCTACATTATTCACACACTGGTTATTATTCAATGAAGCAACAAAGATTTGAGGTACAACATCTGTTCTAGTTCTACATTATTTGCTACACTGGTTACGCACGTCGTTCAGAGGGTTATAGGAGAAATCAATTGGCAGCTTCTCCAACTTTAGAACCAGCACTTGCGCCACCGGTGCCCTGAGATGATACATCCGTTAGGAAAATATGGATGAGTTAGATGGTATTATGAAGAGTTTAAGGAAAAAGGTTTGAACATTCTGAAAAATTATTCAAGGCTAACCTTTACACAGACATAGATGTAGTGAACATCAGGTTTCGGGCCAAGAAGTGCAACTACTGATGTGCTATCGTCATCTAAAGGCAATGGTTTTGTCAGTTCCCATTTGTTCTGATTCGAACTTTTCTCCCATCTTTCTGCAATAACCCCAGTATATTTTATAGTTGTAAGCACAGGCATTTTACCATGGCGAAATGAAAAAAGAGCTCCTTTGGAATACATTTGCGAATCTAAACATTACTTTGGATATGAAAAAGGTGTGATTGGAGCTCTGCAGAGGTGCAGTTAAATTGACCTGATGGTGGGTAACTAACTAACCTATGACATGGAGCTTTACTGTCCAATTTTCCATGTCCTTCAAGAGACGCAAGCGGTAACTTGGATCCCCATAAGTGATCTAAGGCATTATGGGACTCAGAAAATTGTTAAAGGGCACAAAATAATTACATCTTTAAAAAAATAAAATAGTTCAGGTTACCAGCATGTAGACACCATTTTCCTTGAGGATTCTGCATACAGGAGGGGTAAATAGAAGCTGTAGTCAATCAAGCAATATATATCATGGTTAAATATCAATGTATTCGTTACCTGTTGACCTCCTCTAGCATCTTCGTTGCATTCTCTTGGGAATTTTGGCCACACTGAAATACAAGAAATGCTGTTGAGTATCACACTGGGAGAATGTCAAAGCGTCCTGGCAAAAGTTCACTCACCATAAGAGAATCTAGTGTTCCTGCAAATGATAAAAGGGGTTAGAAACTAATGCCATGTTGTGGTACAGATGTTAGCAGTTGCATCCATAATGCTGTTAAGTACTGCAATGATAATGGTACCTTTGTCAATAACAGCATCAAATGAACCAGACTCAAAATCTGACATGTTCTTTACATCCATCTTCATGTCTTGCCAATCAAGGGAAATAAATGATATCAGATTATGTGGGATATACCGCAGAGGTACTCAAGAACAGAAGGTTGGGAACAAAGATCATACATTTAAGTTGAGGCTTATCGTGGTATTTCTTCTTCATTTGATCAATTACCACAGAAGATATATCGATGTTGACAACATCTTGATAACCATCATCGATCATGTTTTCACCAAATACTGCGACAATCAAAAGATAAACCACATAAGTAATTCCACTAGACCTAAAGTAATGTAGAAATCTTGTGGTTAGTATTTGTGGTTAAATTGATCATTAAAATTAATAAACGAAAGCACATCTATGCTTGCAACTAAGGACAATATGAATCCTCAAGCAAAGCAAGAATTGATGGACATATGATCATACAACTTCAAAAGGAGTGAGGATGACATTTCTTAATGAATAACCTATGGTCCACCCAGAAAAAATAATTAGGGAACCCAGCCATTTCCATACCTAAGAATGTAAGCTTGGTTTAAACAAAAACTGGTTGAAGATGAATAGTTCTCAGGTGATACAAGTCATTCAATCCCATATTACTAGTACTTTTTCGACTTACTCTTGAACCAATCTCAGGTGAAATATAAGTCAAAAAATCAATCTAAGATCTCTAACTGCATTCAAAGATCAATGCTATGATTTAAATAATACTAGTACAGTTTCGCTTAGAGTGATTTAGGATGAGTTTCCACGAATGTGTGCGTGGCTTCTTTGTTACCGTTTAGAACTCCACTGTACCTCTACAATGATACCACTTTCCACTTTATAACAATAAAGTTCACATTTCAGTTACGTGCACTAAAAAGGTTCAGATACACAGAATTAATTAGTATGTCCAACAAATGTATAAAATCATAAGCAAACTTGCAGCTTCATGTCATGTGGGTGAAAACCCTAGGTTCGTGAAGTTTGAGAGAAGTGAAGTACAATGCACTAGCTGCACTCTCAGTTTGCAAAATTCACCAGACACACTAGAGACCAAACCTTGCCAGATTTCGTGACAATCATGGCACAGGGGCAGGATGGTACCTGGCTCACAGAAATGCAAGGGCGCCTCTCAATGAAATACTTGACTACCATGGTGCCCTCTTTTACTTATGTAACCAAAACATCGGCAATGTTTAAAAACAAGCCACACTGAAGGTCTGCTCAGGTACAGAGGGTAAGGAATATATACTTATATACAGGATACAGGATGTACGCGAGTGAATTAGGGCGGACTCATTGTATTTCTTCTTCAATTAAGACATAAGGTGGTCAAATGCCATCCAATCAGACCCTTCCAACAGAAATGGTTAGTGCAGAGTTATTCGCGAACGGAAAGAGCTCCTAGTTGGTACCGGACAGCGACATTGCGCACCACGCTGATCTAACCGACACAGCTACCATCTCCGAATCGCACATCCGTCTCCGCAGTCACAAGCACTCGGGGATACACGCGACAGCAGAGACCCGGGAGAGGAGTGAAGGAACAATGTATGAACAAGCGCCGCCGACCACTCAGGCCACGGCCTCCCTCCTTCCCCCCGCGAGGAGGATAAGCAATCCAATCCCGCCGGCCCACGGACCGAGGCAACCGAGAGAAAGCGCGACTCACCGGAGTTTCCGCACCCGACGAGGAGGAGGCGGTGGTGCGGCGAGACGTAGAGGCGGAGGAGCGGCGCGAGGGCCGGGTACTTCTGGTACCAGTCGAAGGGCCCGGCCTCCTTGCGGTAGCGCTCGTCCCAGTACCAGGCCTCGCCGTACGCCTGCGACGCCGCCGCGCCGCCACCCGTCATCCCGCCCGCCGCCGTACTCGGATCTGGGCCGGCCTCCGCCCGGGAATGGCGCCCGCTGTTTCCGGAGCCAGAGCCTAGAGGGTTCGGCCGGATTTCTCGTCGCGACGGGGTGTGGGCCAGGGGGAGGAGGAGGAGGAAGGCACGAAGCGGTTTTAAAACTGGATAAGGAATCGTGGCCTGGGGCCCGCCGGCCCGGCCTGCTAAGTGAAAAACGAGAAGTGTTGGGCCCTTGCTGCGGGTCTGGGCTTTTGCCATTGGGACACACCCTGCTCGTCCACTGCACGCCTGCAAGATCGGCCTGACTGAACGATGGCCTGGTTCTCAGTCGAGGAGATTGCAAATATTGTAAGGGCATGTTTTTTTTTTTTTTTGCTTTTGCTGGCTTTTGTTAGCGAAAAATTTGCTGGTTCATGCTATTAGCCAAAAGTCAAAAGCTAAAATAAACAGCTCAGCTATTGAGTTGGTTTTGAAAAGCTAGAAAGATGGTGTATGAGGAAATACACTAAAAGATTAAAAAAAACACATTAAAAGAACTTTTCTAGTATTTTGTGTGCTGAGAAACTAAAAGTTTAGAGCATCTCCAAGAGTTTGCCAAATCAACTTGACATCCATCTATTTTTAGCAAAACAGAAAAAATTATACTCCAAAGGTTTGGCATCCAACTTGGCAAATTTTAACAACTTGGCAAATCTCCCCCCTCCACGCGCATATTTGCGCGCTGAGCGCGAGCACGCATCGCTCGCGCATCCGGCTTCGCGTGCATATTTAAGCGGGGCTCTTCGTTTCTTAGCGGGGCTCTTCGTTCGCTTAGCGAGCCTCTTCTTATTTTACTAAGTCCAAATGATAAACTCTTGGAGAGAGTCTATTTTTTTCACTTGCCATATATTTTAGCAAGTTACCAAATCACGATATTTGCCAAGTGAATTTTGACAAACTCTTGGAGATTAAAAATCAATAATAAAAAGCTAGCAGCCAAAACCAAAAAGCTAGAAACTCGGATTTTGAGCCAAAAGGCTAAAAGCTACACCTCAAACAAAAAGGCTCTTATATCGCATTTGATTTGGATAGGAATTACTCTTAGAATTCAATTACCTTCTATCATTTGTGTTTATTACTTCCTCCATTCTAAATCGTAAGTTGCTCTGGCATTTTTAGATCCATAGTTTTTGCTACGTACCCAGATATACATTATGTCTAGGTACATGATAAAAGTTATGTATCTAGAAAAGCTATAATAACTTATAATTTGGAATAAAGGTAGTAGATTTTAGGACTCTTATAATTTGTCTGTTGCGATCTTTTATAACTCGGCTTGTTTGGAAGTGGAAGGGATTCTGAGACTTTAGTTCTTTTGTTTCTATTAGATTCTTAAAATCCATTGAGATCCATACAAGCCTTAGCAGCAAATGCTCAACCAACTCGTTTGCATCCTTTGATGCATAGAAGGTATGCGAACTTGCTGAGTTCTACCCTAAGGACGTATTTGTCTCTGTTTCACTAAAACTTGATTTGCAACTTGATAACTGTAATTTGAATTAATTGCAATTTGATAACTGTAACTTGAATTGCAACTTGGTTCTCAAATTGGTATTGCTTCTGAGGGTAGCCACAAGTGTTGAGAGGGCATTTTCTGCAATAAATTTAGTCAAAATCAAGTGATAATTGTCTTGTCACTATTCATTGGGGGAGACATTTC
>CM039604.1:51004693-51365750 GCA_022457205.1 Saccharum spontaneum
TCATCATGGTCTGTGACACCATTGCCTGATTCATCTTGGAGGTATGCTATAGTGTTTTTTCTGTGCTTAATAGTAGCATGAGCATGAAAATATTTGGTGCTGGCATCACCTTCATTGACCCAGTTAATCTTGCCTCTTTGCTTCCAATAGCTTCTTTGTTGTTTAAGTAGAGATACCAATTTGGAGCTTAGAATTTCTCTGAAGTTCCATTCACTGATTGTGAGATCTCTAAAGCATTCCATGGTGTCTATGAGCTGCAAGATCATCTTGACATTTGCAATGGTCTTTACTAGTGGTGATGATCTATTTTTCCAAATCTTGAGCATCTTCCTCAAATTTTTACATTTGGCATTGATTGCCTTTGCTGGGTCATGTGGAAGGTATGGGGCAGACCATCCTTGGATGAGGACTGTAGCAAAATCATCTCTACTTAACCAATGATTTTCAAATCTGAAAATGGTGCCCTTAGGAATTTTGGTATTTATCTCTATTATACAAGGCCAGTGATCTGAGGTTTCCATTATCATTGCCTTGACTATTGTATTTGGATATCTTTCTGTCCAGGCATTTGATGTGAAAAACCAATCTAGTCTTTCTAGTAGAGGGCAATGTTGTTTGTTGGTCCAGGTGAAGTGTCTACCATGCAGTGGAAGCTCAATTAGTCCAAGAGTGTCAATTACTTCGTTGAAAAGGTACATTTCATTAACATCTCCTCCTTCTTTATTTCTGTCTTCAGGCTTCCTTATTAGATTGAAATCCCCAATTATGAGCCACTCAGTCTGATCAGGCATTTGAATTCCCTTGAACCATTCTAGAAATGTTCTTTTCCCAACTGGTGTGCATGGGGCATATACAGTTGTCAGGACCCAGGAGCTATTATTGATGGTAGATGTCACTTCCACCGAGATGGCAAAATCATTCTGAAAGATTTGTGTACCAGTGAACAAGGTTCCTTTCCAAGCCACCAAGATTCCACCAGAAGCACCAATGGATGGTTTAAAAATGAAAGAATCAAAGCCTTGAGGACATATATTTCTTAGGAAAGCTTGGTCAATCATCTCTTTCTTGGTTTCTTGTAAGCAAATAATGTCGCATCTGCTTTCAATTATTTTGTCCCTGACTGAATTCCACTTTTTGTCAGCGTTTATTCCTCTCACGTTCCAGCAAAGTATTTTCCAATATCTAGTCATCATCATTTGATAATAGCTTGGGGCTTGGTCACAAAGATGATAAACATGACTGAAGATTTAGTCATTCTTCTTCTCCTTGCTGGCTCCTTCCTCAGCCTCAGCATCTTCATCAGAAATCTTGGTCTTCTCCTTCTTCTTTGCTATTGGCTTGGGCTTCTTTTTCTTGATCAGGGTAGCTTGCTCAACTTCCTCAGAATTCATCTGACACATTTGGGTCCCAATGGCTTGTAGAGTTTCAATGGGGATAGTTGGTGGATCCAACTTGCATCCCAGGCAATTTGTTATCTTACAACCACTTGGTTTGAACCCATTTGTCCTTCCTTTGACTCTGCTGCTTCTTCTAACCTCTGAATCCACCACTGGAGTCTGCACTTTTCCCTTTCTTGCCCTTTTCTTTCCTTGGGGTGATTTTATCTGATCCTCCTCTATAATCAGAGCCTCATCCTCCATAATCAGGGCCTCATCAGAGATCAGAGAACTGTTGAGAGAGCTGAGCTTGCCACATTGCTCAGATGGTTGATCATTCTGAACTGCAGATAGGCTTAAGGTGACTGCATCCCAGGGTTGAAAAATAAGAGAGGGGAACTGGGTGTTGAGCAGGTCCCTGGCCCACGAGTATCTGTCAGCGGAGTTTAGGAATACTTTGAAGAATTCTGCCCATTTCTTTGGTATTTCAATCATGGATGTTTCATTTCCTTTTCCTGCTTGAGTACTGTTATAGTTAATCACTGCCTTGTTGCTAGCTGGAATTTGCTGCAAATATGGTTGGATCTTTTGAAAGCCCAGATTGCTGAATTCATTAGTAGAGGGTGTTGGGTAGAATCTATCAATGATTCTAACCATCCCTAACTCAATGTTGTTAACTTGAGCTGGTTGATCCTGTTGCCAATCCATGCAGTGCTCGTTTTCAATCTCCTGTATCTCATTGTCATTCATGATGGCATTTTCGGGGATTTCCAAATGGAGAAATTGGTTCTCCTCATTTAGAAGGTGGATGAGAGGGACCTCCACCCCATTAACTACATTCTCAGCAACTTCCTCTTGGGGTTCTTGTTGAGCAGGTTGTGGCAATAATATTTCTTGTATCATCTGTTGCTCACTGCTCTGGCCCAACTCCCAGTTATTCTGCTCATTGTTAGCTTTGATGCCTAGATGAATCATCACTTCCTGGGGATCCTCCTCCATTGGCAAATCATTGAGATCCTGCAGAATGACAGGTGGTGGAGCATTCAAGTTGATCTCCATGGCTGTCTGTCTCAGTTGAGCAGCTGGTAACACTTCAGGCCAGCCATTTTCTTCATGAGAGGCAGCAACAACATTTGGAGCAATGTTAGCAGGCTCCTGAATTTGCTGCTGAGGGGGTTCCTCTTGCTGGTCCAATACATTTTGCCCCAATCCAAGAAAATCAAAAACAGGAATGGGGTTTTCTTGGCGCACAGTATTAACCAGAGTTTGAAGGTGTGTATCATATTTTCCCCGGGAAGGCAAAGGGTCACCCAGCATGAGGGCAGTGTTTACCTCTGTCTGTTTCTCTGCATCGTGGGCTCTCGTCTGACCAAGGTCCACTGTCATTGTCCTAGCAGATGACTTCCAGGGTATTGTGACTGGAGCTGGAGGGCTTGTTGAATGCTGAGACAAGGACGACGAAATCCACCAATCTGCGAAGGAGGAGAAACGAGGTGGGCTGCTTGTTCCTGACCCAAGTTTCCTGCGCGCGTCTTCAGAGAACCATTTGGGCTGTGCGAGGTTGCCTTTTCCTTTATTGCTAATTGAAGGCTTTTGAAATATGGCGCCCTTACAGTTGGCAGTAGCACAATTAACTGCAATGTGCCCCCAGTTCATGCAAGCAAGGCATCTTATTGGGTTCCTGCAAGCACGCCGAAGATGCTTGTCAGATAAGCATCTCGAGCAAATCCTGGGAGCTCTGTTCGCTGATAGATATTGTGTTCCCTCGGGTTGACCAGAGCTCAAATTCAAATTTTGATTCCTACCAATGTTGACACGGCTATCACCATTTTGACCCATGTCTGAATGAACAAGATGATCCTGGTGTCGAACCGAATTACTAGATTGAACAGATGAAAATGGTAAATCAAATCTGTCCAAGACTGAGACTCTAACAGGGATCCTATTGGCACCTGTTAACTGACCAAATTTCACTGCCTCTGCAAATGAGCGCTTACTGGATGCTTTCAAGCTAGCCGTGGGTGAGGAATGTTGTTTAGGCAATGTTGGATATTTTCTGATTTCAGACCAGGAAGAAGCTTCTTCCTTGCAGTAAGCAGCATACTCATATTCCCAGCGAGGTCCACCATTGCTCCAAAGGTGAAAGAACACTTTGTAGCAAGAAGAAGAGAAACTGCTGAGCTTGAAAATATGGAAGCCAACCCGCTTGTCCGCAACCGAGAATCGAAAGACACGGTCAGCAAGCTGACGAACATCAAAATCAGAAGTCGATCCACCAATGGTGGCTTGGAGAATGAGGCCAACAGAAACCGGGCAAAGCCGGAAACGACAACGACCAAAAGAAGCAACCAGGAAGAAATGAGGTCGAGATAAACCAACAGGAGAAACAGGGAGACCAAAACGCTGACGAATCACCGACTGAACGCCCACACCCGGCCTAAAACTGAGACTAGCAAGCTCCATTGAAAGCGGCGAAGGAAGCTAACAGGTAGAGGAGCTTGGTTGCCGATGCTATTCCAAGAGGTGGAGCACAAGGCCATTGATGAAGTAATGAAACTCCATTGACAGCAGCATCTCCACCCTTTCCATGTAGCATCAGCAAGGTCCACCACAGACTTGCAGTCACCAGCTTCCACTTCGGCAAATCGTCGAACAGGTTGCAGGCAAGCTCGACAGAGATCTTCGCTCAGCGCTTATGCAGGGCAGGGGTGGACGACTCGCGAGCCACGCCGTCATGCGGCTACGACGCCGGGGCAGACGGCCGGACGGGGCCAGGGGAGGCCAGTGCGGTGGCCAGCGCGCGTGCGGCGCGCCTGCGCGGAACCGCGGAGGGCGCCCAGCGCCCGGCGTGGTGCTGGCCTGCTCGACCTTTCTTAATTGCCAATATAAAATTTAAAACTGGTCAGATCCTAAATTCGTCCATTTTGGTGAGGTCCGAAACGAATTTTACGCTTCACATTCCGAAAATTCACCGAATTGAGTCCGAAATCCATCTGAATTTTTTCAAAATTCGTCCAATTCGATTGGGACCGAATTTTTTTCCAAAACGAATGCTAAAACCTTATCTGCCGTTGCCAGTGCATACTGGCACTCCTTCCTCGATCCCACAGACTCTGCTGATCGCGAGATCGGCACGCCGCCGTCGCCCACGAGTAATGGAGTTCGCCCCCTCATGTTCGATCCTCATGCCTACCCTGGAGGTAGTCAGGTAGGCCATCATCACTCATCGAAGCATTATAGCTGCTCGTTGCTCATGCTTTGCGCGTTTCCCAGTTCTAGCTGCTACCCACCCGAAGATGGCGAAGGCGAAGGCCGCGGCTGGCTCGATACAAACTGAGTCATGCTTGCTGCCTAGTACGAGAAAGAGAAAAAGCTGAATTCCTCAATTAATTGGCTACTGCAGATAATAGAAAAAAAAAGTACCTAAAGGTACCACTGGTATTTTTCCAACCATCGTTGCCTCTTGCTCATTTATTTATTGTTATTGTTACTCGAATATCTCCTAAAAAATGTTACTTGAATATTTGTATCTTTTTTGACAACCCTACCTGTTAATTTTCCAGGTATTGACGGGCAATGGACACATCGTAATCCAAGATCCAATTGGGTTTTCGTATTTGGATTCTGTTGGATTTGGATTTGATTGGATATGGACATCCATTTCTCATTGATCCAATAGCGTTGGATGTTGTTGGATAGAAAACCTCATAATAATCAAATTCATATGGACTGGCCCAGAGGCTGAGCTCGCAGCACGCGTCGCCGTAGAGGCCGAGGTCGCCCGCCGCCTTCGCGGCCTCGGGCGAGCTTGGCTGCACGTCGTTGCCACCGCGGGTGACCTCACTCGCACGCGACATCGACAACAGCAGGGGCCGAGCTTATTGTCGCCTTGCCCACCATGCATAGGCAGTCGAGCCTTGTTACGCCAATGCCGGTGGCCACCCTATGCTCTGCGCGCTGTTCAAGCCAGTGGCCAGGTCTCGTGCCGACCTTGCCAGAGGACACCCTCCGCACCTGCCGCCAAGCCTCGCATTGACTGCCCTGGTGACCTAGGAGCTGTGACTTGTGGTAGTGTTCAGCCTACTGGCTGAAACACAATGTTACAACCGTTGAGCCGGTAGACGCGCGGGATCAGAGCAAATCCACTGATGGGCCGTCCGATGCTAGACCTCACCGAGTCAAGAAGCCCAACCCGAAGACGTCCGGCCCATCGTGGGTCCAAGCCATCCGGGAGGCGTAGCCGAACACCGCTTTTCCTTCGCCGCCTGCGTGCGGATATAAGGCGTCCGTAGAGCGTCTTGTAAAGGGAAGAACATTTTGTAAACCGAATCCTGGAACCTATGAAGAACTCGTCCTATGTTCGTCGTCCTCCTTGCTACTGCTACCTCCGATTCCCCTCTATCTGAGTGTGTTGCTAACAGTATTGGTATCAGAGACCACCGTATCCTCGGCCTCCATCGATTCGACTTCTTCATCATCGAAGCACTCTCCACCTTCCAATCTGGAACCGCATACCATCCACCACGATCATTTTACCCGATTTCGCCGCGACCTTGGAGCAATGGAGCCCAATTTCAAGTTGATGCTGGATGAGATGAAGTCCCTGCGTTCTGATGTCAACGATCAGATCAAGGGCGTCCGCGACGATGTCTCCGGCCTCCAGATCTCGCTCTCTGACCGCATCACAGCGGTGGAGCAGAAGTTGACGAACCGCCTTATCGACATGGACATCGCCGCCAAGGTGTTCGACGATTGGCGGCCTCGCGTCGACGTCACCATCGACGACATCCGCTTGGAGATGGGGGCCATGCGCAAGACCTTCCATCGAGTGGTGCTCGATGGCGACCCCGTCACATCGGCGGGCGTCTTCAACCGTGCTGGGGCGACCGCGGCGTCATCACCTGCCGGTAACCCGGTCGTCGGCCCTCATGGGCACCGCGTTGAACATCACCACCGGGAGTCTGGGATTTCAAACCCACTCCCGGTCAAGGGTACGCAACCTTCCTCTTCTATTCCTCCCAACCTATTCAATGTCACTCCACCGTCGTTGGATTCCCGGGCTAGGCAGCCACTCCAAGCCACATCTGCCTTGTCCACCGACACTCATCACATGCTGGATTTCCATGGGGAGGGGAGCCACACCACATCACAGCACCACTGGGACAGGGAACATCACGGTCCTCCCAATCCCCTGGGGCGGCTACCTAAAATGGATTTTCCAAAGTTCACAGGGGCTAATCCCAAGCTGTGGTTGTCTCGCTGTGAGGATCATTTTGAGATGTACTCTGTTGAGCCTTCGATGTGGGTTCGTGTTGCTCGTGGCCACATGGCTGAGACAGCCGAATTGTGGTTACAATCTATTGAGGATACTGTGCGCACCGCATCCTGGCGAACGTTCTTCCTCTTGGTGTTAGAACGTTTCGGCAAGGATCATCATGAACTCCTAATTCGCCAGTTGTTTAACATCCATATGTCTGGCACCGTTTCTGAGTACATCACTGAGTACACCAAAATTGTTGAACAACTCATCGCCTATGGCAAACACACCGATCCTATCTACTTTGCTATGCGCTTTGTTGATGGTTTGCGCGATGATATTCGTCAAGCAATTCATATGCATAGGCCTTCTACATTGGATTCTGCCTGCTCTCTCGCCTTGTTGCAGGAAGAGATGGCCGAGTCCGGCAAACACTGGAATGTTCGGCGGACTGATCAGTACGGCGACGTCAAGCACGTTCCTCGGGGGCCTCCTCATCTGCCGCCTCCTCCCCGTCCAGACAAGCCGGTGCTTCCGGGACATCCACCGGTCATTGAAGGACGGCGTGGGCGCGGGGTCGACGACAAGCTGACAGCGCTGCGCGATTACAGACGTGCCCGTGGTCTCTATTACCGTTGTGGCGAAAAATGGTCTCGCGATCATCGCTGCCCGGAACAGATTGCGCTACATGTTCTCCAAGAGACATGGGACCTCTGCAACACGGAAGATTTGGAGTACGAGGATATTGCTGCTGACGCGAACCAGCTTGCTCAATGTTGTGTTACCATTTCAGTTGCTGCTACACAAGGTATTCAGGCTTCTCGGACTATTCAGTTCCAAGGGGAGCTCCAGGGCAAATATGTGGTCATTTTGCTGGATTCGGGCAGTTCTCATTCTTTTGTCAGTGAGTCTCTCGCAACCTCTTTGTCTGGAACTTCGTCACGTTCGGTAGCAGTGTGGGTGCAAGTAGCTGATGGTGCTAAGATTCGGTGTGATACCCAGTTGTCTGATGTTGTTTGGTCAGTTCAAGGTTTACAGTTCACATCTACCTTGAAGATCTTTCCTCTCACCACTTTTGACATGATTCTGGGCATGGATTGGCTCGAGCAATACAGCCCGATGACGATTCACTGGTTGGAAAAATGGATTCAGTTTCCTTATGCTTCTGACTGGGCAGTGATTCGTGGGGATGGCGCTTCCTTGCCGGTTGGTTCTGTGGTCCACCTCTCAGTGACTCAGGACTCCCAGCCAGATTCTAGTGCTGCTATGCCACCCGCTTTGGCTGAATTACTTATCGAATTTGCTGACATTTTTCGGTCACCTACAACTTTACCACCCCGGCGTCATTGTGATCATGCCATTCCTTTATTGCCTGGCACAGCTCCGGTGTCTATTCGCCCTTACCGCTACCCTCCGGCGATCAAGGACGAAATTGAGCGGCAGGTGCAGACGATGCTTGACTCTATAGTTATTCAGCACAGTGACAGTCCATTTTCTTCACCCGTACTGTTAGTCAAAAAGAAGGATGGCTCCTTTCGTTTCTGTGTGGACTTCCGTCATCTGAATGCTATCACCGCCAAGTCCAAATATCCAGTGCCCATAATTGAAGCACTGCTTGATGAGCTCCATGGTGCTAGTTGGTTTTCCAGTCTCGATTTGACCGCTGTGAAAGGATCAAGATGCCCAAGAGGGGGGGTGAATTGGGCTTTTCTAAAAATTAATTGCAAGAATTAAATCCTATAAGCCGGAATTCACCCCTAGTGCCTACTTGTGTTCCTAGAGAGTCTACCGTTAAAAAGTTTTGCACCTTAGTTTCCAATCCTAGTCTAGCATGGCAATTCTAGGAATGTAAAACAAGCAATGAAAGTAAATACGAGAAAGTAATTGCTTGAAAGTAAAGGGGCAAGGAACACGGCGATGTTTTTCCGAGGTATCGGAGAGTCGCCACTCCCCACTAGTCCTCGTTGGAGCACCCGCGCAAGGGTGTCGCTCCCCCTTGATCCGCGCAAGGATCAAGTGCTCTCTACGGGTTGATTCTTCGACACTCCGTCGCGGCGAATCACCCAAAACCGCTCACAACTTGAGTTGGGTCATCCACAAGCTCCGCCGGATGATCACCAAACTCCCAATCACCACCAAGCCGTCTAGGTGATGGCGATCACCAAGAGTAACAAGCTAGAACTCTCACTTGACCACAACGAGCCCAAATGAGAAGGTGGATGCACACTTGCTACTCTCGAATCACTAGTGAGGAATCACAAACTTTGATTCTCAAAACTCTATCCTCACTAGAGCTCTTGCACTCCCTTGCACTCTAAAGGGTTTTCTCAGATGTTTGAATGAGCAAGAGACCTCTAAAAGAGGTGGAGGGGTTGTATTTATACACCCCTCAAAGAAAACGAACCGTTATTTCTGACACGGGGTCACCGGACGCGCCGGTGCTACGCACCGGACGCGCCGGTCCCCCGTAACGGTCAAAACCCGTTTTTGAAATCGAACCACCGGACGCACCGGTCAGGTAGCACCGGACGCGTCCGACGTGCAAGGGAGCTTACTGGAGTTACACCGGACGCGAGGTCGCGTCCGATGCCTGAAGACCGGACGCGTCCGGTCCTCTCTGGACCTTACTGGACTCGCACCGGACTCGCCGATCAAGTCCAGTAGCGCGTCCGACGGGCGTTCTCTCTCGATGACACGTGTCGGTCGCTGACCACTGCGTCCGGTCCTCGCGAGGACCGCGTCCGGTGATCAGCCCCGAAACCTAGCGCGGTTAAGTATACACCGGACGCGTCCGGTGTTCCCGAAGACCGCGTCCGGTGCCTGGAAAACAGCCCGAAACTCGTCGAAACGCGTCGCAACTTCAACCAAGTTGCTTCTAACTGAACCTTGAGCTAATCTAGGGTTGCCTAGCGCCAAGTTTAACAAGTGTGCACCACACCTAAACATAGGACTCGCCTAGGTCAAGCTACCCATTCATGCCCCCCTTTATAGTACGGCCAAAAGAGAAAAACGAAGATCCTAACGACTAATCCGAATGTGTCTCAACACTTCGTCATTCGGAACTAACCGTCCTTAATCTTGACGTCACTCTTTTGTAAACCGAAACGATTTCCATCAAGGGACACGAAGCCAACAGTGCTCAAAGCAGTTATCACCTCCATGACCTAACTTACCAAAGTTTCTGCAAAACACACGTTAGTCATGGGAATAAAGTGTTGTCATTAATTACCGAAACCAAACCTTGGGGCCTAGATGCTTTCACGCTGGTTATCATCAAATCCTCCTCAAGCTGGGTGAGGAGCCGAAGACAGCATTTCAAACTCATACAGGACATTACGAGTTTCGCGTGATGGCATTCGGTCTTTCTGGGGCACCGGGCACATTTTTGAAGGCTATGAATACTACTCTTGCTCCCTTACTTCGTCGCTGTGTCCTGGTCTTCTTTGATGATATTTTGATTTATAGTCGCTCCTTTGAGGAACATCTGGATCATCTACAGGCTACCTTTGCACTTTTGCGGCAAGACCAGTGGTTGGTGAAGCGGTCCAAGTGTGCGTCCGTAGAGCGTCTTGTAAAGGGAAGAACATTTTGTAAACCGAATCCTAGAACCTATGAAGAACTCGTCCTCTGTTCGTCGTCCTCCTTGCTACTGCTACCTCCGATTCCCCTCTATCTGAGTGTGTTGCTAACACACAAACACCGGAGGAGACCGATAGAAACGAAAATCACAAAAGCCGGTGAAAATCGGTTAAAATTTCGGTCAAAATTTTTAAATTTTCATAAAATTTTAGCTAAATTTTGAAAAATTCTAAACAAAATGAAATTATTAATATGTACATTTACCGAAGGTCACCTGTGGGAACAAAAATCGTCGATTTTCAGAGAAAGAGAAGGGGCTGGCGAGAGGATGAGGGAGCACACGCATCATGGGTGGGACCCGTGCTACTTCAAACATCATGGCCCCGTTCGGCTGTGCTGATAAGCCGGCTAAAAAACACCGTTGGCTGATTTATTGTGAGAGAAAAATACTGCTACAGCTGAAAAATAAGCTGAAAAAGATGGATTATAAGCCGGGTGAACAGGACCATGTTGTTGGCCTATTGTTGTACTGTAGGAGTACGTCTGTGTTTCAAATTGGATTGTTTTGGATTTCATAAGGATTGGATTGGATGGCATAGAATATTGTTTAGCACAGGACTGAATGGGAGACTTTTAGTTAGACTCTGTTGAATTTGGATTTCATAAGGATTGGAGTGGACGGCAGAGACTATTGTTTATGATAATGATACAATTAGGGCGCTCGCCCATTCGGACGCCTCAATCCCGCCCGCGCCGCGTGCCCCACTCTACCTCGCTGCTGCCACACTCCCTAGCCGCGCGCCCTATCCCGCGCCACTCGCACCTTGCTCTCGCCCGCCACGCGTCGTACCCACGACGCTCGCTCCCACGCCACCGCGTGCGCCGCTCGCCTCTGCTGGTGCTGGTGGTACCGTCACGCGCCTCAGGTCGTCCCTGGCCAAGCCAAGGGCACCCACGAGCGCAGCCAGTGCTGGTGGTGCTCGTGCGCCACCGCTTGCCACCGGCTCCCACCCTGACGGCCGAAATTGACCGGCCTCAGCCTTCCCTCCCCTATGTTGCAAATGTAGTTTCAAGTGTTTCTAGATGTTTCGGATGTATGTTGCAAGTGTTTAATATGGATGTTGTAAAAGTAGATCGGGATGTTGCATATGTTGTAAGTGTTTTCAGAGGCATGTTGCAAGCGTTTGTTCAAAATGTTTCATCTGTTTCAAATGTATGTTGCAAGCGTTTTGATCTGGATGTTGCATATGTTTCACACATATGTTGCATAAGAGTATGTTCCAAATGTTTAAGCTGTTTTAGTCTTATTTTACAGTAAGTGTTTTTATGTTGTAAGTGTTTTATCTGAATGTTGCATATGTTTTATACACGTGTTACAAGTGTAAGTTTCAAATGTTTCATCTAATTTAGACGTACATTGCATTCAAGTGTTTCATATTTTAGAGGTATGTTAAGAGAGTCATGGGGGCATGGCCCGGTGCCGGGAGATGGGGTGCGTCGAGTAGGGGGCTGGCAGTTGGGATGCGCAGGGGGCCAGAGGTCCGGGAGCGCAGCACGCCTAGAGTCCTGCAGACGAAGCACGCTCGTCCTCGTCCCGACTCCCGAGTCCCGCCTGCACAAGAGAGAGAGGAGGGGGGGCAAGGGGAAGGAACGGCGGGCGCGTGTGACGGAGGAAGCGCGGGCGTCCGGAATCGTGGAGAGATAGGTGGGGTTCAGGGAGAAGGAGCGGCGGGCACGGCGTCTTCCGCGGACGCGCGTGATGGAAGAGGCGCAGACGTCCGTACGCGCGCTTATGTCCGGACGTCCGGGCACTAGTATCTCTGTATTGTTTAGCACTGGACTGAATGAGATACCATTTTAGTTGGACTCTCTGTTGAATACCGTTGATTGGATTTGGATGTCCATCCAATCTCAGGTCTCCTGGTCCCGTATAAGGGCCTCTTTGGCCGGGCTCTCGCCAGGTCCGGCTCTTCCTCTCGGGACACTGTAGTGACACTGTAGCGCACTGTTGCAAGGAGGGCGCCGCCTAGTGGGAGAGGAGGACGTCGGGGTGCGGGAAGGAGCCGCCACGGAGGAGGACGCCGGGGTCGGGGAAGAAGCGGCTTGGGCGGGGGCGGCGCCGGCGAGCAGCTCGGGAGGGGTGCGCCAGCGAGCAGCCCAGACGGGGGCGGCGCCGGCGAGCGGCTCGATGCTACTGCGAGCGGGGGCACACGGCTCGGGCGGGGGGCACGCGGCTCTGGCGGGGGCGGCGCCGGCGAGCGGCTCGAGATGGAGCGGCGGCGAGCGTCTTGTTGCTACCCGAGCGGGGGCGCAAAGCATGGAGTGGATGACGATAAGCCGGGCTGAGCGATGAAGTGGATGAGGATAAGCATGGACGGGGAATCACGAGTGAGTGGAGGAGCGCGAGCCACGTCTGGAGGTGAAGTCGCGGGTCGGACGCCCGACTTATATCATTATCGCTCTTGGATCTGTGCGCGAGTAGGATGGAAGAACAAGAGGCGGCGGCCCCATCACAATCACCGCGAGACTGGGTGGCGCTGCCCCGCGACGTGGTGTTGGAGATCTTGGGCCGGCTCCGACACGCTGACATCCTAGGCGGCGCGGGACTGGTGTGCGCCGAGTGGCGGCGCGCCGCTCTCGACGAGCCGACGCTGTGGCGGCACATCGACCTCCACTTTGACAAGAGCGATGTCATCAACGAACAAGCCTGGCTCGTACGACTGGCAATGGGGCAGGCTGCCGTGGACCGCAGCGCCGGCTTGTGCGAGTCCTTCCACGGCGTCGCAGAACCCGACTTGCTGCCCTACCTCGCCGACAGGTACGATCTGCAGTCTCGATCAGATCAGATTATTCATCGACCGTCTCATCCCTAGACATACTACTAGCTTTGCTAGCTGGTGCCAATAATCCTCTTCCCCGGCGTGTTCCTCTTTCATCTATGTCACGGTGACCATGCATGCAGGGCGCCGTCTCTGAGGAGCCTCGTGACGCTGACTTGGTGCCTGCCGGAGGAGTACTTGGATAGGGTGATCACCAAGCTCCCAATGCTGGAGTGGATTGAGCTAGGATACGGCCATGTCTCAAAGGCCACGCTGCTCGGGCTTATCAAACCTTGCCTTCGTCTCGAGCTCCTCGACGCCGGCGAGTGCACCACAGATGTGACAATACTCTCATGCAGATGGCACAGGAAGTTCAAATTTATCGATTTGCCGAGGACACTGGACCGATGCCTTTGCCCAAGGTGCTTTCCGAGGATGCTCCCTGACCCTGAGGAAGAAGAGAATATCAACTAGCCAATGCGTTCACGTTCATGTATGCATGCTTCGTGGCACCTGCAACTCTCTGGTTGAAGCATTTTTCATTTGAATTCATTTAGGGTTCTAAATATTTATTTCAAAATTTTGAAAAGTAAATGCATACCTTTAAACACAAGTGACTTTGAGGTGGAGTAATTAGATGAGTTATGTGCAATGTTATAGGTCTGTCAAGTTCCAATCCCGCTAGTGCACAGCGTGCGGAAAATTTCGCTTTCTCCGATTGAGTTACTACATGGAGAAAATCGACTTTGGGTGATCCAAATGACACGCGGATGGATACCTGTGCTAGCACTACTTGCCTGAAAAAAAACAAAGAACTCATCGACCTTGACATTATTGTTCCTGCAGGGAAATCAACCCTGCAAAATTGGTTTGTACGTAGAATGGTAACAATTTGGTTACACATTGTCCTTGTTCTTTCTTTTTGGTGGGGGGTATTGGTTTCCCCGGAGTGTGTGGCAAATATGTTCAGAATCTTAGGAAACAGAAGTCACTGTCCGTAGAAATGTAAGCATTCTAGCATCTTTTACTGAAAATATTGTTACAAGCAGTCTGCATTTATTTGCCATAGTAATTAAAAATCCTTCCTGCAGCCGTAATAGCTTGCAAATGTGGGAAGAGCGAGGTCTGAGAGAATATACCGTTCTAACAGCTGATGATAATTGAGCTATTTGTGTGAGAGAACAAAGCTGAAGGGTGTCGCTTTCAGAAATCGGAGATGATTCGTCGACTCACGTGCGACGGCCAGTGCGCGTCGTCGTCATGAGTCATCACTCATCCATGCACCAGGCTCCGCCTCGTCCAGGCGGTCAGATTGCCAATGCCATGGACCGACCATCATCATCTTGATCGCCTCCCGTGCCGGCAGGCGGCCATGTGCGTTGGAGCTCGATCGCTAGAAGCAAGAGATGCCACCGTGCACCGGCCGTGCACGCACGCAATGCTTTTGCATCGCCTGCTTGTGCTTGCTTGGATGTATCTACGCGAGGCTAGCTAGCGAGATGATGGCACTGTAAAGGCCTTGCAGCTGCATGGATATACTGCATGCAGCATGCGGCAGCATGCCCATGCATATATTCAATATTCTGGCAGCAGGATCTCTTGGAGCACAGCTTTATTACTGCAAAAAGAAGGTCCTAAACTGTGAAGCAAAACACAGCAAGAGATGCACAGAAAATCAAGTACCGCTGCACCGGTCCGCTAATCCTGTTTCATCATACACGAGAGAATGCACTTTTGGAGCAAAGACTAGTGCAGTGTCTTGACGGAGATGAGCATAAGATCTACAGCATTTCTGTGCTACTGCGGCTAGCTTGTCTGCTACTGCCTCAGGCCGTCAAGCCAAGAGGGGAAAGCAAAGCTAATTGAAGGAAGCAGCTATTGCACGGCCGGCCGTAATATAGGTCCTCCCGCACGGCCTATCCATTTACAGTAAAGTACAATTATTATATTTCTTTTTCCGGCAAGGATGCTAATCACACTGGCCCTGGCTTGTTGGCGCACGGAAGAAAATTTTCCAACTGTATGTAACCGAGACTAGTCGCGGCTTGCGCGGCCTAGGCCCAGATAGACCATGGTTTATGAGAAAAAGGCAAATCAGGTCCTAAAATATGCTTTTAGGTACCGGACATGTATACGTTCAAAAAAGGGCAATATACTCAGAAAAGAACACATTTACATACGCAGTTTTCTAAAGCACAACACTGTACATCTAGTTCCTAGGAAAGCACACATTTGCGCATCTTTTCTGCACATGGCCTGCACCTTGCTTCTCAGTACATGGCCTGTATCCTGCATGTTAAAAAAAGAATAACATGTGTCATAAATTGTTGCTGGATGGAGATAAAAAAAGGATGCATATGTTAAAAAAAATCGAAAACCTTATGTTGCCTATTTGAATTGTTCCTGGAGCCCAGGTTGCTGTTGGTAATATTGTAGTAGATTGCATTTGCTTAGGCAATTTAAGTATCATTAGTTAGGCAACAATGTCTTCCTAAATAGGCAATTTAGCCTATTCTTACTAGTAAAAAAATACAATATTTGGCGATCACTGACCAATTTGTTTAAAGATACATCACTGTAATTTAGTCTATTCTTACTAGGCAATTTAGCGTATTCTTACTAGGATATTATAGATGCATAATACATGCAAGTCATGATAGTTTAAAAGTACATCACTGTATCATGAAATTCAGAACACTGACTGAAACTAAAAAAACTACAGGCTAAGTTACAGCAGGTAGCTAGTGAATAAAAATGATTAAATCTTAGCTGAGAGGAAGGAATGACCACATAAACACATCAATTTTGGTCCACTGAACTGCTGTTGGTAAACAAAAAATTGCAAAGAGAAACATTACCTGAAGTCCTAAAACTGTTGTTGGAGAGCACATGTTTCTGCAGAACTGCTGTTGCTGCTACAAAATTACCAAGCACTCAAAAGAGCTAGTAGATCATGAAAAAGGATAAATAAATCAATACAAACAGCAAGCAGCTGCAAAGAAGCTAGGGAGAAGACGGCAAGCCGCTGCTCAAACCTAAAGAAAACAGAGCTAAGCTATGTACTACCAAAAATGCTGCTCATGCTGCCCAACAGTGGCCTAGCTGAGGCTGCAGTTGCTATGACCTGCAGATAAGAACTGAAGCAACCAATCAACAGAGAAAGCAGGGATCCGTGAAAAGCACAGCAAGCTGCATTTCCTTAGGCAATTTAAATATCATCATTAGGCGACAATGTCTTCCTAAATAGGTAATTTATGTATTCTGAAAAAGTAAGTATAGTGTATTTGTTCTTTTGCAACCCACAGCCCCACCCCCACCCTCCGGTTTATTTGCAACAAAAATACACAGCTCTGTTTTCATTTTTTTATGCATTGCACCTATTTGTGTAACAGGCAAAATACAGATCATACAGAGACAAGGTGATGATATCAAAAAACTAGTTTTGTACAAAAGGTAGACTAGTTTAATGTCTGAACAGAAATGATCAGCATAACAATAGAAAAAAAAGGAAAAGAATGATCTGTCAGCAACAATATATCACCTGCATTAGTCAGCACCCCCTCCCAATCTGCGCTTCCCTACTCGAGAAATGGAATCTCAGGCTTCCCCTTGTCACCTGCACATGATTAAAGTCACTTAGACACATTCTCTTTTCATTGTAGGCGACGGATAGCACAAGCGTTATGGACTTGAATAACTATCCACCAGAATTTGACTATGATTTCCTATATGCAATTTTTTTTGACTTGATGCAATGTTAAGAGCCAGCAGATACAGCTGACCCAATAATTTGCACAAAACAACTACCAAACTAACAGGATGTGCCTATTGTGTCTGAACTCAGGCTATTGCTTGAAGAAACAAGAATAGAGGATGTTCCTGGAGCCTCTATTTGTGCATAACACTGTAGTGGATTGCATTTTCTTAGGCAATTTAAATATTATTCATTAGGTCTGAATGTCTTCCTATGTAGACAATTTATGTATTCTGAAAAAGCAAGTATA
The DNA here is from genome assembly GCA_022457205.1 of Saccharum spontaneum. NCBI lineage: Eukaryota > Viridiplantae > Streptophyta > Magnoliopsida > Poales > Poaceae > Saccharum > Saccharum spontaneum. Next base: position 51,021,729 of record CM039604.1, read on the forward strand.
GTGTCTGTGTTCAATTGTAACCCACAGCCCCACCCCCACCCCCACCCTCAGTTTAGTGACTGAATAGAAATGATCAGCATAACAGTAGAAAAAAAAGGAAAGAATGGTCTGTCAGCAACAGTATGTCACCTGCATTAGTCAGCACTTCCCTCCCAATACGCGCTTCCCTACTCGGCCAAACAAACGACCCATCATGATTTGTGTCAGCCTTGATAGCCTCAGACAGCAACTTCTTGGTCCAAGATAGTGCTCTATATGATTCTAGCATTAGAAAATGAGAACGGCAAGGACACTGAGCAGAACTAGCAAAGTGCATATATATATGCTGCAACAATCAAGAAAGATGCTGCAACAATCAAGAAAGGAACTTGTACTAACCAAGCCACTAAGAGAATGCCCTGAGCACATACCACATACAAGTGCATATGCATAATGCTGGAAATTTAGGTTTTAGCATAACTGAATATAAAAGCAAGGCAAATGAACACTTCAGTCAAAGCTATACGCGTATATGCAGAAGATAATCTAGTCTGAAGAGTGCGCTCAAACCTAATTACTCTAATTGCTCTTTTATTTGTAACTCAACCTCAATAGTATTGGTTCCCTATCAAATTGAAACAACAATGTTCAGCAAAATGAGATGGCTGGCTTGAAAAGAAGATACATGATGGTTTTCAAATAAAACAGATTGGAGAGACGCAGCTGCATGAACAAAAAAAATAACAACCTACAGATATGAGAAAATAACAAGTTAGGAGTTACTTCACACGACCTACTATCTGGTTCATGACAGCTATTTCTACTTTGTAAACAGTTGCAGCTCATGCTGAATATATACTAGCAAGTAAATAGTTGTAATCTCATACTCAATTCTAAGCATACAGATACCCAATTTGTATCAAAAGATGTTGCAATCCTACAGACGGAAGCAAATCCATCACAAATATACCATTCAGAGTTGCCTGCAGATGAATCAATTGGGATGGAGGCAGCAAATAAGGTCGGAGGTCAATGTCCAGCACCAGCAAGACCAACAAGATGAGGATATGACCATGTACCAGCGGCAGGAGCGGCAGGAGGAGCATTTCAACGATGGAGCAGTCGCTACAAAGAGTACCAAGGAGAGGGCCCCCATCTGCAAGGCCGGCTGTCGGGGTACCAAAGGCCAGCGACCTCACCTCACCTAGGAGGCTTGGAGCAGAGCAGGTTCTGGACTCTGGAATTGGAGATTTGAGCCTCAACTGCTCACTGCAGGAGCAAAGTAGCAGATAGCAGATTAGCAAAGGCCAAGCAAGCAGGCTAGCATCTGCCACCCACCGCATCCGTAGGGCCGCAGCACCCGACGGCCGCGCACGCGCAGCATGCACCGGCCGCGCTGCACCCGCAGGCCGCAGCACCCACCGCCTGCAGCAGGTAGCACCCGCATGGCCGCAGCACTGGCTGGCCGCACAAACGCTGCGCAGCACTCGCCGGCCACCACACTGGCCGCCTAAAGCATTATAACCATTTATTCAAGAGGCTTTTCTTGTGATGTGTCACTTCCTATAGCATATCGGTGCACACAGGTTTGAAGCAACAGAATCTACTATCTAGCAAACCCGCCAAATACTTGGAACAAGATTCAAATATGAAATCTGGATACTAAAGATCCATCCATGTTTGAACCTTCTTTAGCAGCAAAGATAACAGGATGCAGCATCAGGATATCAGGTGCCCCCCTGTATACTACTACATGTTTGTATCACCATGAATTGCTTTACAGGAACCACAACGTCCCAAGTCCCTTCCCCCTCAGTCAGCCACATTGTTTCTTTTTTTTTGCGAAAAGTCAGCCACATTGTTTCAATACTATACTCTTGACAAAGTTAACTTACTTTGAACAATTCTTAAATTTGATTGCTTCAACATTCAATCATATAATTGGATCAAGCAAGTACATGTGCAAATTTGGCTCTTTATTGGTGCTAAAATTTCTGATTTAATTCCCTTTGTTTTTGGACCTCAACCGCTCAAAACTACAGGCTAGTTCCTACCAGCACTTGGCCTTTACATATAAGCACTTGCAGCTGTTGTAAATCCTTTAATCTAAAATGCTTTAGGGGGATTATGTACTAAAAACAGAAAAGAAAACAATCTACGAGCACTGTAATAAAATGTAACTAAACTTAGCTCTAAGCTTACTGATCAAATAAAATGATATGATGGTTGATGAAGATAACAGTAAACCAGTACCAGAGTAAGTCATAGAATGGAATGGAATTCAATACAAGAAAATGCATGATCCAATTACTGGGATCGGGGCCCTTGGGGGCGGTGGAGCAAATCTGCTGGTTGGGGCATCCGGCGCAGGCATCCGCCTTCCCCGCCTCCCCCTGCGTCCCAGGGCAATCTGAGCAACACCAAATAAAGCAAATTCAGAAACACAAATACCCTTGAACCAAGCTTGGTTAAAGCAACCCAGCGATCGAAATAACTGCATGATGCACTGAAATTTTTCATCTATATCAGATGAAGCAACGAAAATTTCGCCTCTTGTGGGATGAGGCAATCAAACTCCAGAAAACATGGCTGCAGAAAGCCGGCCCTAATCGCAAAGAAGAGAAGACGAAGAACGAGGCCACCGGAGGGTACAGGGGAATGATTCCTTACGCTCGTTCGCATAGTCGGGGACTGTCGCCTTTGCCGTCGCCGTTTTCCATCTCTCCCTTCTCATGCTGTTCCTGCACTGGGGTTTGAGTCGTCTCGCGGTCTCGGACCCGCCGCAGACCAGCCTATGCTCGTGCCGCTGCCCGGAGCCGAAGCTGAGCACCATGCCACCAGCCGCTGCTAGTGCCCGGGGCCGAAGTTGGCAGGGTGTCTCGATCTGCACAGACGAGCCAAGAGCGGGTGGAGGTGCGGCCGTGCCGGGACGCCGTCGCTGCCCAGGACCTCCAGTTGCCGGTGTCCTCCTCTGCGGCCGCCATGGCTGCTGCGACCTACCTCTGCTCCCCCACCGGGCTCGTCCGCGATGTCGCAGGATTTTGCAGAGCCAGGGCTGGATCTGGCATTGGGGCGGTGACAGGTGGTACGGGGTCGGCGGGTCTGAGGGGCTGCCGGCTCGCAGGGCGCCGAGATCAGCGAGGCGCGGCGCATCGGGGAACCGGAGAGAAGACCTAGATGGAGGAGGAGGAGGAGGAGGAGGGAGACGAGGAGGTGGACAAATGAACAAGCATGTGTCCCCTTCCTTTCGTCTTGCTAGTGGTTCACCCGGCGTTCTCAGTTGTTGGGACGCGCCAGCTCTACGGTTCGATTCGATTGTGCCGTGTGCGTGTGGAGCGACAAATGCACGGCCAGCCAACATAAAGTCTTTACCCTAATTGAAAACGACTGGAAGGTTTGTCAGCCACGTTTGTAGGGTTTATCTTACCCAAATGATCTGTTTAAGTTGCATCGATGCTCTGCCAGGGCTCTTGGACCACAGCTTACTACGGAGTACTGCCAAACCTCAAACTGTTTCAGAATGCCCTTTAATTTCGAGCAAAGACTAATTGCATTCAGTGTCTGGATGGATGGGAGATGCGCACAAGATCTCGAGCAGTTTTTATTTTTTTTTTGCTACTGCTACTACTGCCTCTCATCAGGCCGTCAAGCAAAGCAAGATACTAATTGAAAACGACTGGAAGCTAGGTATGTCAGCCACGTTAATTTGTACTGTAGGGTTTATATATCTTATACCCCCAACAATAATTAGTGATCTTTTTACTAGCTGTCTACGTGCAGTACTAGCTGTCTAGCAGAGAAGATTAACTTACATATCGTTAGCCCTTCCCTTTGATGTAGCGCCAGTACTAATGAGAGTTTAAAGTTCAAACACATCCAACATAGATACAGATCAACATTTCTATGAGACAAAAAGGAAATTGCAGCATAGCAGAAGTTTTGGCCCGTTCCGCTGTCCTTAATAAAGCAGTGCTTTCACGGCTGCCGCTGCATCTCCTTGTGAAAGCAAAAACGAAGCACAGCTCCCAAGTCACTTGTACATGGTGCTGAAGCAAGGAAAGTCCATACTCCCTCTGTTGCTTTTTATATGTCGCTCGGGAAGCGTGTTTGTGAGGGAGTATAGAATAGTACTTTTTTATCATTTCATGGACTCCATTAACCGATGCTTGCACTAGGAGGACCGAACCATCTCCAAAATCGATTTTCAACTGACCTACTCCTCCGTCCCACAAATAATTGTACATTTTTGACTTCTACACTTCTTGTTTGACCGTTCGTCTTATTTAAATTTTTTGTGTAAATAATAAAAGAAATAAAACATTATGAAAATATCTCTAATGATTGAATAAGTCGTAACAAAACAAATAATATTTATTAAAAATTTTTAAATAAGACGAACGGTCAAACAAGAAGTGTAGAAGTCAAAAACGTGCAATTATTTGTGGGACGGAGGGAGTATGTCAGTCTCGGTTCGATGTTAGGACTGGAGCTGCCCTAAGCGTCTACTCCCTCTGTCCTTATTTAAATGTTATTTTCGGTTTTCGTGTCACAAGTTTGACTCGATTTATAGAAAATACGTGCAATATTTTTATCTTTAAATAAATTTATCAAAAAACTAGATTCAAAGATCTATCCAATGATACCAATTATGTACTATAAATATTAATATTTTTTAATATATATATTTTGTTAAAGTTGTTTCTCGGGAAGCAAAAACGACAAATATTTAGGGACGGAGGGAGTAGCCCTTTCGTCTCTTTGTTGCCACAATGCAACTTTATTTGATGTAGCACATCAGTATTGTATTAACTAAGATTTTAAAGTTCAAACACATCCTACTTACAGATCGACCAACATTTAGTTTCTATCAGAGAAACGAAAACAAAGATAGAAATTCAGCACACTCTAGAGCAAGGGGCAGGGGAATCTGATATGGCTGCAATCGTGGAAAGCGGGAGTGCAAAACAGCAAAAGCTATGCAGCATGCAGTGCAGGGCCCCGTCGTCGTCGGCCCCCCAAGGCCACGCAGCTCGGCACAGGGCGTCAGGGCAACAGGCAGTGACTCACAGCTCATGCACGCGGGCACCATCACCATCAGGCATCACCGAGCGCCTAGCAAGGCTGCTAGGCCCTAGGCTACCTATGGCTTCCCACTTACAACTACAAGTTGCCAGCTTTTTGCCTACAAATACTTGTAAAAAAAACACAAACAAAACCGTCATTTGCACAAAAGTTTTACTACAAAGTTGTAATTAACATTGCAGATATATATTGCACTTATCTTATGATTGTCTAATATCATTATTACATCCCGGTGAAAGATCAACTAGCTAGTAGCATAGATATAAGAACTCAGCAAAGGAATTAAAAAATGGTTGTTCACACATGTTACAAATTAACAAGTACGTACTATATATGCATGATTACTTGCTCAGGAGAGGGATCCTCTACTGATGAGGAGTGTATAAGAAGAGAAGAAAGAAACTATATAGTTACATCATGCATGAAGAAACAAATTAGGGTTTATTAGGAACACGGGGTAGTACGGTTGGTCTGATTGAATACTGAAATGTTGCATGCAGTGTGAAAAAGGTTGACAACTGTACCAACATGCTCGATCTGAAGGTGACTCAATTTACCTATTTGAAAGTGTAGCTAAAGGAACTTTGTATGTCTGTTACCATGCATGCTGTGCCTACTGCTACCATGCATTGATATATAGGAGACTATATAAAGATCTCTAAAGTTGCCACCGTGCGTTGGAGCTCGATCGCTAGAAGCAAGAGGTGCCACCGTGCCAGGTGCACCGGCCGTGCACGCACGCAATGCTTTTGCATCGCCTGCTTGTGCTTGCTTGGATGTATCTACGCGAGGCTAGCTAGCGAGATGATGCTGCACTTTAAAGGCCTTGCGGCTGCATGGATATACTGCATGCAGCATGCGGCAGCATGCCCATGCATATATTCAATATTCTGGCAGCAGGACTCTTGGAGCACAGCTTTATTACAAAGGTCCTAAGGTTCTAAATTCATCCTCTATATATCCTAGTCATCAAGATTCTCTCCTCTATTCTCAATTCTTCCGCACTCATCCATCCTCTATATCATCATCTATCCACTATGGGGCCCACTTGTCACTTTATCTTATATTCATGTGAGATCTAGTTTTGAAGTATTTATTGAAACGAATTTAATGGTGTAATCGAAATTTAATTTAGTTTTTTGGTTTGTGAGTTATAACATTTTTTTATTCGGAAAAAAGTTGGCACGGTCTTCCACGCAACAGTCCATCACACTGTCTCTCAGCGCGCGCACGGTCGCCCTCTCCTTCTCCTCGTATGAACAGTAACCCACTAAATATAGCGGACAGCCTCTCCTCCGGTACGATACAGTTGAAAATAGAGTATACCAGTGTAGCGTTTTTTCCTCTATATCTCACTGGAGGAACGTTTGGCGGATACGAGTGCAGTCGGTCTAAACTGTGAAGCAAAACACAGCAAGAGATGCACAGAAAACCAAGTACTGCTGCACTGGTCCGCTAATCCTGTTTCATCATACACGAGAGAATGCACTTTTGGAGCAAAGACGGGCTTGTTCGGATGGTGAAAAATTTTGAGTAAATTTTTGTAGTACTTTTCGCTGAAATTATTTAATTATGAATTAACTAGGCTTAAAAGATTCATTTCGATATTTACAGACAAATTGTACAATTAGTTATTTTTTTACCTATATTTAATACTCCATACATGCATCCAAAGATTCGATTTGACAGATACTGTGCAAACTTTTTTTTTTTTTGCCTCTTTGACCTCACGATCGAGATGTGCATAAAATCTGCAGCAGTTTCTGACTTTCTGTGCTACTGCTAGCTTGTCTGCTACTGCCTTAGGCCGTCAAGCAAAGAGGGGCAAGCAAAGCTACCCTTGTTTAGTTCCCCCAATTCTCCCCCAATTTCACTATGCAAAAAAAAGATTCTCTGTCACATGAAAATGTCGGCAAATGCATGGAGTACTAAATGTTGATGAAATCAAAAACTAATTGCACAGTTTTGTTGTACTTTACGAGACGAACATTTTAAGCCTAGTTAGTCAAAATTTGGATAATTTTTACCAAATACAAACGAAATGCTACAGAAATTCTGATACAGTGTTTTTCTCCCCAATTCACTGAACTAAACGAGGCTCTAATTGAAAACGACTGGAAGGTTTGTCAGCCACGTTTGTAGGGTTTATTGCCCTGTTCATCTGGCTTATAATCCGTCTTATTCGGCTTGTTTTTTCAGCTGGAACAGTATTTTTTTCTCATAAAAAATCAGCCAACAGTGTTTTTCAGCCGGCTTATAATTCCAACCGAACGAGGCCTTACCCAAATGATCTGTTTACTAGTTTGGTTTTTTAAAGAACCGTTTTGCTTATCTTACACACAAACAAAACCGGCACTGGCCTGCATAAAAAGTTCTACTGCAAAGTAGTAATTAACATTGCTAATATCTACTCCCTCCATTCATTTATCTCCTTCATCTAAGTAAAAACTTTTTATTCAAAAATCTTCTTCATATTAGCTTGTGACTTGCCTGCATTTATTGTCCGTTTGCTGCTCATTGGCTACCACCCGCCTGCATTTATTGTCTCTTTGCAGCTCATTGGCTATTCCTAGCCTGTGACTCCTCGTATGCGCTCAGCACGCAATGATTAAATGCAAACTGAGTGGTTTTGCTATGCTCCTTGGTCACTACGCCAAAGGCTAAAATGATGAAGATAAATGAACGGAGGGAGTATTTCACTTATCTTATGATTGTCTGATATCATTATTACATCTCGGTGAAAGATCAACTAGCTAGTAGCATAGAGATCATGGCACGGTTTTCATTAATAAGAAGAGGTAGATAAATTGTGTTACAAGGAACTTTGTGACAGTAATCCCTACATTACTGAGACACAAAACAGTCGTACGGCACCACGAGGTTGTGCTTTACAGATGCAAGATTTATGACATGGTGATTGAACTAACGACCTAAACCAGCGAAAGAAGCGACATCAGCTGTTTGTACCCCGCCAGGCACCGATCGTAAGCCTCGTCCTGCATCCGAACTGCTAAGTGAGCTAGTGAGGTTGCGATGTGGAAATGACTACAACGAGATACCCTGCTGTGGTTCTCGGTTACGTGTTATATGGGCACGGGAACAGCCCCCGGCGTGGCTTGTACATCAAGGTGAAGATTACAATAGATTTACAGATGAGATCAATCTGAACTACTTGACCTACAAGTTAGAAGACGACGCCTACGCTAGGAACAACCGAGCAACTAGCCATGAATATCAATATCGTCTAACACCCGCCTCAATCTCAGCCACTTACAAGGTTGAGATTGGAGCGGAACTGCTTGATCTTTGCAGCCACAACCGGCTTAGTGAACCCATCAGCAAGCTGATCTTCTGAGTGAATAAACCGAACGCCCAGCAGCTTCTGAGCAACACGCACTCTAACAAAATGGAAATCAATTTCGATATGTTTTGCCCGTGCATGGAACGCCGGATTGGCTGAGAGGTACTTGGCACCCAGATTATCGCACCATAAACAAGTCACAGGCGAATGAGGAACACCAAGTTCTTGTAGTAACTTATGGACCCACATCATCTCAACGGTGGGGTTAGCAAGTGCCTTATACTCAACTTCAGTAGAAGAACGGGAGATAGTAACTTGTTTCCGAGCACTCCATGAAATCAAGTTAGCACCCAAAAACATAGCAAAACCACAAGTAGATCTCCTGTCATCCACACAACCAGCCCAATCGGCATCTGAAAAGGCACTCACCACCGACCATAGAATGTGATTTACAAATCTTCAGACCAGTGTTCCATGACCCTCGTATATACCGCAGGATCCTTGTCACGGCGCTCCAGTGAACCATGGTAGGAGAATGCAGGAATTGACATACCTTGTTCACCGCAAAACAAATATCTGTTGGGCGAGTAAGTGTAAGATATTGTAATGCCCCTACCATACTTCGATATCTCGTTGAGTCCTCCAAACCAAGCTTATCACCATCAACAATGCTAAGTTTCTCACAACTAGATAGAGGTGTATCAATAGGCTTGCAGTTGCTCATACCTGCCCTTATCAAAATGTCTGAAGCATATTTCTGTTGAGACAACACCAAACCCTCTTGCGTCCATTTGACTTCAATTCCTAGAAAATAGTGGAGATCACCAAGATCCTTAAGGGCAAACTCAAGCTGTAAGTCTCTGAGTAATGCATCTGTTGCAGCCTGAGAGGAGCTAGCGACAATGATGTCATCAATATATACCAAAAACAAATAAGGTATATCCCCCTTTGTTATAATAAAATAAGGAGGTGTCAACCTTTGAAGGTATGAACCCCAACTTTACCAATTTATTGCAGAGCCGGGCATACCATGTGCGCGGAGCTTGTTTTAAACCATACAAGGCCTTATCCAGTTTACACACATAATTTAGATGAGAGCTATCGACATACCCTGGCGGCTGATGCATGTACACATCTTCCTCCAATACACCATGAAGAAATTGTTGGTATTTCTTAACGAATACAGAAGAATCTGCAAGCATACGGAATTACTGTTGTAGCCTTCACCCAGAAGTATTCAGGGTATCGTATTTTCCACAGGGAACGGAAATACTTTCTTTTAGCTAGTTCATCCAAGGACAAAACAAGGGTAGAGATAGAAAGTGATAGCGATGGATTCCTATAGATCTTAGGTCTTAAGGATAGCGATACTCTACTTCTACTTGTTTACTTCGGGCACTGGAGATCACCTGGTCTGTCAAGCGATGCCAGCCTGTAGCTCTACGCTGTAACAGAACGTGGAGGATTGCAAGGGACAGACAGGGCTGTCACCACATGCCGTCTACCCCTCAACCGTGGAGTACAAGGCAAACGAAGGTAGCCTCTAGCCTAGACACCACGTCTACGCTATCGACTACTACTCTAGCATTGCGCAGGGTGATCCGTCTTTATCAGGGACCCTCTAACTAGAGCACCCGCCATGGGGACGGACGACGATCCCGCAAATAAGTGTAGGTAAAGCCTAACCACACAAAAGATATAAAAGACTATAAGAACCACGAACACTTACTTAGCCAAGATCCCGTTAAGGAGCCAAGAAGGTGTTCATCAAGGTACAAGCGCGGGGAGACTCCGATAAGCCTGGCACTTCCCCGCTCTCTTCCCTCACATCTCACTTTCTCACTCTAGCTAGCTACTAGGGTATAGCCCTTTGGAGTGAAGCTCAAGTGGTGCTCTTCCCTTGGAATGCTGCTCTTTTCTCCCTTGAGTGGTGTCTTGTGGAGGGGGGAGAGGTCCTCCTTTTATAGGTGGAGAGGAGAGGTGTATTCCTTGAAATATTCTTGATTCCCTCATCAAAGCACCTAAACCGACCTCAAACCATCGTCTAACTACATTTGTTGTACCGACACACCCCGCAACTGACATGCATGGCCCACAACTCAGTGCCCTGTCAAGGTTGGACCTAAGGCGAGCCACTAGGGGCACGCCCGCGCCCTGAGCGCGCCCGAAACCATGGGTGGGCCCCCTTGAGTTCAATCTCACGTGGCATTCTCTTCTCAACTTTTGGACTTGGCCCATGGCGTGTATCCGTGGAGTTGGGTTGGTTTGGTCTCAGTTTGGGCTTTCTCTCCACTTGTTAGGCCTTGGATTCTTCTTGTGTTTGGGCCTCTTTCTCTTCCCCTTGAATGGATCTTCGTTTACGCTTTCCTAGTAGCGCATTTTGACTCTTTTTATATGTATTTCAGATATGTGTCCTGCAAATGAACAACTTACCAAAACTAATGGAATTCGTTAGTATAAATCCTATTTACTAGGTTTTGGTATTTGTTTTCATGTAAAGTTGGCGGTTAAAAGTATGCGATAAGGACCACCAACAGAAATGCATTTTGCACATCAAGTTGTCGAAGAGACCATCCCTTTGAAACTGCAACTGGCAAAATAAGACGAATAGTTGTGGCCTTGACCACAGGACTAAAAGTGTCCTCGTGGTCAACCATAGCGCTGCCTGAAACCTTTAGCAACTAGACGTGCTTTGTATCTATCAATAGTACCATCAGCTTTCCGCTTGATCTTATAGACCCACTTACACCCAATAATATTCTTGCCTTTGAGAGATGGAACCAGGTGCCAAGTCTTGTTGCGAAGCAATGCTTGGTACTCACTGTTCATGGCTACAACCCAATTCTTGTCACCAAATGCTTCGGCAACTATAGAAGGCTCATCTGCAGAAGACATGGCAAGGTTGCACCAACGAACAGTGCCATCAGTATACACCTTTGGCTTGCTTATACCCTTTTGAAGGCGGGTAGCAGGTCGTTGAGGAGACGAGGCCACATGATGAGCCTCAGGAGCACCACCCGCAGTCGATCCAGGAGCCAAGGTCTCCTGTCCGACACAGCAGGCGGTGGCCCCCTGGCTAGGATCGATCTACGGTGCAGATGACCCACTCGTAGAGGGGATGATGACGGAGGAGGGCGGAGAAGATCCACCACCCCCGGTCGGTGCATCGGGATGCGGGGGCGACGACTGCAACTAGATGAGCCCATGCGATGGAGACAGTCGATTCGCCCCTAAACCTGAGGTGGATTCGTCAGTATGAGGAGAATCAACACCAGGCGGATCTCCTTCGTTTCTCACGCCGCCGCTGTCGCCAGAAGGCACATAAAATAACACCCGGATGAACCTGATCTGGAGTTGTTTTCTTCCAAATTTTCTCTTACATCTTCCAGATTGTGAACAAAACTAGGCATAGGATTAGTAGACACACGAGAAGATAAATGTTGATCATGCAAAATCGCATCCCCAAAACTTGCGTTAGGATTTAATAGAGAATCATGTAAAAGCGAGATCTTGGACCGCAGCCGAGCACCGGCATTAGGGTAAAGGGAAGCGAATGGAAAACTCGCTCATCAAACACAACATTGCGTGAAATATAAACGCGCCCTTCAGTAGGATCCAAACATTTGAACCCTTTGTGCATATTGCTATAGCCGAGAAAGACACATCTCTTGGATCTAAATTGAAACTTCCTAGAATTATATGGTCTAAGGTTGGGCCAACAGGCACACCCAAACGTGTGGAGGAAGCTATATCGGGTAGATGACCATGAAGACGTTCAAAAGGAGTTTGATCATTGATAACCTTTGAGGGGAGATGATTGATGAGAAAAACAGCGGTAAGGAAAGCTTCATCCCAAAACTTGAGAGGGACAGATGCATGCGCAAGAAGTGCAAGTCCCATCTCAACAATATGGCGATGCTTGCACTCGACGGAGCCATTTTGCTGGTGAGCGTGTGGGTAGGAAACATGATGGGCTATACCTATGCATTTGAAGGAGTTCAAGGCCTGATACTCCCCTCCCCAATCGGTCTAAATAACATGAATTTTGCGATTAAACTGTCTTTCAACAAGATTTTGAAAAACATGAAAACATTGAAAAACTTCAAACTTATGACGCAAAAGGTAGATCCAAGTGAACTTGCTATAATCGTCAATAAAACTGACATAATAATCATGTCGCCCAACATAGGTTGGAGCGGGCCCCCACACATCTGAAAAAACAAGATCCATCGGACTAGTTGAAACACTAGTAGACCTAGGATAAGGCAATTGATGACTTTTTGCCTTGTTGATAAGCGTCACACACATTATTATTGTTTGAATCTCTAAGAAAAGGAAGCTTGTGGCGACTAAGAACCTGCTGGACTACATGAGTGGAAGCATGTCCTAGTTTAAGATGCCACAAGGAGCTGGACGGCTTGACGACACCAAGCATTGTTTATTCGAAGATGACTTGAAAGGATAGAGCCCTCCTTCACATCTGCCTCTGTGGAGGGTTCTCTTCGTCCCCTGTTCCTTGATGGAAAAATGATTCGGATGAAATTCAAGAAAAGCATTGTTATCCCGTGCAGGACGGTTCATAGAAATAAGACTTTTGCTAGCCTTAGGAACATGAAGAATGTTGTTTAGATGAATAACACTAGTAGGAGAATGCAAAGTGCTATGACCAACATAATCTATCTCCATACCTATTCCATTGGCCGCATGAACTTGATCAACACCAGTGTTATTTGTCATGGACGGTCAGCTTCTCAAGCTCACCGGTGATGTGATATGTTGCCCCTGAGTCCATGTACCAGTTCGTATCAACCCCGTACAAGGTTGTGGCCGAGAAAGCTTTCTTCTGTGGAGGACTGGTGAAAGAGGCGTCGATCCTCTTGTAGCATCGCAGCACGGTGTGGCCATCTTTGCCACAGAGTTGGCAGACAACACCCATGGGTGTGCCTCCCTGGGAGCGGCCACCGCCGCCGCCGCGTCCTCCTCTCTGGCCACGGCTAGAGCCGTGACTGCCACCGCGGCCATGAGGATTGTTGTTGCCGCGGCCAACCCTTGTTGCCGCGTTCGCAGAGGACTGGTAGCCTCCACCGTGTAGCTCCATGTGCTGCTCAAAACTCACAAGCTGTGTGTACAAATCTCCCACCGAAATGGGTTCAATACGAGCAGCGACAGCAGAAACAACAGGGTTCAATTCTAGATCCATGCCTGTCAAGATATAAGACACAAGTTCCTCGTCCTCAAGCTTTTTACTGGCAGATGCCATTTCATCAGCTAAGCCTTTCATCTTAGCAAAGTACTCACTTATGGAGGATGAACCTTTGGACGCCACGGCCAGCGCTATCCTAGTGCTGATGGCGCGGGCTCGGGACTGGGAAGCGAACATCCCTTTGATGGCGGTCCATACCGCCGATGAAGTCTCCGCGGTCAAGACCTAGGAACCGATTTCGCCAGGAGAGAAACATCAGCAAGTAGCTCAGAACTTGCTGATCCTTCACCACCCATTGCACAAACTCAGGGTTTGCAACGGGCAGCTCTTCCTTCTTCTTGTCGTCCTTCAGTGGCAGGAACGGCGGTGGTGGTTGCACCGCCAGATCGATGTAGCTGGCCACCTGAGCACCTCTTAGCGCAGAGAGCACTTGTGCTTTCCACATCTGATGATTGTTCCAAGAAAGTTTCTCGGTGACAGGCAGGAAGCCGAGAGAGATAGCAGCAGAGGCTGCGGAGGATGAAGGGAGTGTCATTCTTCTATTCCGTGAGGAATGAGACTCTGAATACCATGTGGAAATGGCTGGAACGAGATACCCTGCTGGGTTCTCGGCAACGTGTTATATGGGCATGGGAAAAGCCCCCGACGTGGCTTGTACATCAAGGTGAAGATTACAATAGATTTACAGATGAGATCAATCTAAACTACTTGACCTACAAGTTAGGAGACGGCGTCTACGCTAGCAACAACCGAGCAACTAACCATGAATATCAATATCGTCTAACATGCGATTCAAGAGCTCTTTTGCTTCTTTATACAGTACTAGCTATCAGAGAGGAAGGTTTATCGTTAGCCTTCTCGGCCTTTTGATGCATGCCACAGCTCAGATGTAGCAGCAGTATTTTTAAGAAAATTCAATCGCATCCAACACAGCATACATATCAACATTTGTATCAGAGAAACGAAAAACACAGAAAGAAATTCAGCACGCATGCATGCAAGAAGTTTTGTGCAAGGGGTCGTGCATGCAAGAAGTTTTGTGCAAGGGGTGATACGCGTGCATCATGCATGGGGGCCATGCCATGGGGGGAGAGAGGCGGAGAGCTCTCGTGGAGCCGTGGCCACAGCAGGACAACCAGGCAGATACGCAATGCCATGGACTATCATCTCCATCGCCTCCCGTGTCCGGTGCCGGCCGGCGGCCGTGTGCGTTGGAGATTGGTGCAATGCTGTGCACGTTGGTGCCTGCTTGTCTCCTTGGAGGAATCTTTTCTGTATTAAAGGCCCTGCAGCGTGCCCGCCCATGATCGTGGTCGATGTTCTGTTCTGCCAGGGCTCTTGGACCACAGGTTTACTACTGCCAAACCCCAAACTGTTTCAGAAGAGCAAAGACTAGTAGTGCATGCAGTGTCTCGATGGATGGGAGATGCATGCCTCCTTTTAATTTTTGTGCTACTGTACTACCGCCTTATCATCATCAGGCCGTCAAGCAAGCTACTAATTGAAAACGACTGGAAGCTTGGTATGTCAGCCACGTTAATTTGTACTGTAGGGTCTTATACCCAAATAATCATCTTATTACTAGTTTGGTTTTTCAAGAGCCCTTTCGTTTCTTTAGAGTGTTTGGCACGGCTCCTCCTGAGGGGCTCTTTTGGAAGAGCCAGAGCCATTTTGGAGGAGCCACAATTTGAGGCTTCTCTAAAACAGTTCCGGCTCCTCTACTTTTTATTGAAAAATGGCTCCTCAAAAAAACATTTGGCAGAACTCCGTTAAATGAGCCAGAGCCAGAGCCGAAGAGAAGCCCTGCCAAACAACCCTTAAGCACCAACGTACGGTACGAGCTATCTAGCAGAGAAGATTTGGCTGCAATCAACGTACGGTACGAGCTATCTAGCAATCAACGTATCTGGCTGCAATCGTGGAAAGCGGGAGTGCAAAAAGCAAAAGCTATGCACCATGCAGTTCAGGGCCCCGTCGTCGTCGGCCCCCACAAGTCCAAGCCCCAGGCCCCAGCCGGCATGCACGCCCCCACGCAGCTCGGCACAGGGCGTCAGGGCCACAGGCAGTGACTCACAGCTCATGCACGCGGGCACCATCACCATCAGGCATCCGTGAAGGCCCGTTCCGCTGTCCTTAATAAAACAGTGTAGCTAATAAGGAACTTTGTATGTCTGTTACCATGCATGCTGTGCCTACTGCTACCAATGCATTGATATATAGGAGACTATATAAAGATCTCTAAAGTTGCCTTTTCCTGGAACAAAAGATCATAATCTTTTTCACGGCCGTGCATCAGAGAGATTCAGAAGTAAACAGTTCCGAAACAGAAGATCAGCAACTTTTCATGGCCATGCATCCAACTAAAAGTAGTAAAAGTTCTCATACTACCAAATTCCATTCATTCATAATAGTATAATTCATACCACCATTATTCATCCCTAACATCAAAGACAGTAAAACGAGATACATACTGCTTCCGGTACTGAGCCTTCATCCCTGGACAACGATAGCGACGACGGCGATGACAGAGCCCAGTACAGAGAAATTTATTCAGAAAGCTTGTAACAAGGTATAATGGCGTGCGGTCACTGGAACAACGGGAACACGTCCAAGTTGTTGTAAAGCTTTGCCATGCGGCCATACTGCTTGTTCAGGTCGAACAGCCTCACCTTGTTGCCGCTCTCGAGATGACGGCAGAACAGCACCTGGTTCTTGTTGACGATGATGGAGGAGCCGCTGGCACCGGCGAAGTCGACTGGAACCTCGGCGCCGTGAGGCACACCGAAGAAGGAGACCGAAATGTCATCGCGCACCACCACCTCGTGCGCGCGACGCCATGTACTACCCGCGTCGCCGTCGTCCAGGAAAAACACGCCGTGCACTCCTTCGACGGCGTGCGGCTGGACGTTGCCCGGCTCGTTGTCGCGGACGTCGAAGGCGCACAGCCGGAGCCGCCCGCCGGCCGATCCCAGAGACCTCCCCACGCGCTTTGTGGCCCCGTCTGCCAGGGGCGGCATGCTGAACGCCGACGCGTGGCCGCGGGCGACGTCGAAGCAGAGGACGCGCGCGCGGCCGTCACCCGCGGCGCTCAGCCAGTAGATGCTGTTCCCGGCGCGGATTCCCGGACCCGAAGCAGGGAACGCCATGTCATGCTCCTTCGTCTCCCACTCGCCGGTCTTGGACGAGAACGTCGCCACGTGATCAGGGGCGACAAGCACGACCATG
Source organism: Saccharum spontaneum (assembly GCA_022457205.1). NCBI lineage: Eukaryota > Viridiplantae > Streptophyta > Magnoliopsida > Poales > Poaceae > Saccharum > Saccharum spontaneum. The sequence goes on from CM039604.1 coordinate 51,038,519, forward strand.
AAGGAGATCGTCCCGGACGCCGCGTCGACGACGTCGTAGCGGAAGCCAGCGGCCACCGCATCGCCGACGGGAGGCGGCGGGAGCGCGATCCAGCGGTTGGCGGCCGGGTAGAACACGAAGTAGGAGCGCGTTGGGTTCCGCGCCAGGAGCATGGGGCCGTCCGAGGCGACGAAAGAGGCGTCGAGCTTGGGGATCGTCCGCACGAGGAAGGTGGCAAGCTCTCCCTCCGCCGGCGACGCGGGCGGCGCATGCTCGGCGAAGGGCTGGTAGTCGCGATGGACAGGGAGGTGGAGCGCGACGGGGTTGGTCGGGTCGGCGGTGTTGACGATGGTGAGGTGGACGTAGCCGGCGGCCCGCTGGTGGTCCTGGGGCTGGATGGCGACCATGGCGGGGAGTTCGTCTTCGGCCAGCGGACGTGGGGAGTGGTGGTGCTCGAGGAAGTACCGCAGGAAGAGCAGCTCACGCGACGACTTGGAGACGAAGGTGAAGCGGTGGGCGGACTCCGACGGCAGCTTGGACAGGATCATGGACATGATGTTGTCGTCCAGGTGCCGCACCAGCACCGCCTCCTCGCTGCCGTCGACCTGCACGACCGCCTCCTGCGCCATCGATCTCTGGCTCTCTGCTTATTGAGTGAGAGTGAGAGAGTGGATCTGATCGCTTGGTTTGGTCTGTGAATTGTCTGGTCTCTCGCGTTCCCCTTCCCTTCCCCTAGCTTTATATATAAAATAAATGCAATATTTTTACGCAGGGTATACATAAATATATAGTTTTTCATGCATGGGCTGTGCTAGTATCTTGCATCCAACTTGATCATCGTCGTCACATGTACGTGGCTCTGGATGCCGACACACAGGGACCAGACTTTGCAATGCGGAACATTTTACATGTCAGTAACGTGACAGCATCATATCATATCGATCAGACAAGCATGCATATGCACCAGTACTAGAATTGTGGATGCATCTATCATACAGTTGGCCGTATGTAACTGATGACAAAGGTACCGTGTGTGTACCGGTATGAAGAATCCTCCCTATATAAGTCGGTAGATTAGGGCAATGCAAAGTGCTTAAGTGCACGTATTCCTGTCATTAGCTAATGTACTGTCAGCGCGACTCAGCATGCAGTCGATCGGTCCTGTTTGCTTTTCTCACGTCGACACTGACTGCCTCCGGGTATTGGTCATCAAAGCTAAGTAAAACATGACGTTTCAAACAAAGAAAATGGTGAGGAAGCACTAGCTAGCTAGTGACTGGTGGCCAATGTGTGCAGTTGCATGTAAGCGCTGCATCTAGTTAGGAGAGATTTTGACTTTGGCCAACATCAGCCGGTTATATTTTGGAGCCGATGAAGTAGTAGCATTTAAATAAGCTTTTAGAGGGCGGACCTAAAAGCAAATGACATGTTCTTTTAGGACCTTATCAGTGGGAGTTTTACGAAAGTTGGACATTAGATATACTACGAACATATAGCAAATACGCTGGCATGGGATAATATAGTAAAATGAGTTTTATGGGATAAAACTAATCTACACTGTTTCTAATATATAAAAGTCTTAAAAAAAGAATACAAAACCCTACTGAGAATGGTCTTATTATTCAAAGTAGTTACGAATTAACTCCTGCCGATTGCATTACAAAGATGCTTGTAAACCAAGGTATATATACATGCGCTTGCGCTCTGCCGAGATGTCGTTTCGAGGTGAAAAAAAATCCTTGTTTTAGCCAAGTAAAGTGATAAGGTTTCTGCTTGGAACAAGGTGCATGCGATCGAGTAAAGGTTGGATCTGCCCGTGACATGGCCTCATGGGCTGCAAATTCTACGTACCAACAAGGCAACAAAACTAACAGTCCTTTCCTTTCTGGATCGAGTAACTGAAACCTTTCGGCCGGTGCCGTGAAGAAATCCAACAAGAAGCATCCAAACAAACGGCGCTTCGCTGCCAGCGAACGTGCTTCGCTGATGCTGATGCTGATGCTGCTACTTGGTCCAACGAGGTAGTCTAGCCTAGCCCTGCCCTGTTGTCGACTTGTCGTGTTACTCTTCCGGTCATCCCAGCCGATACGGCGATCAACCATTTCACGATGATGGCAAGCGATTCCCCCAGCATTTCACGAGTCACGACGGTTGCAGTGTTGCGGAACGGTGATCACCCCCCCACCGTTTCACGATGATGGTTGCCTGCTTGCTAGGCGCCCCAATTAAAGGCCTTCTATATCTTATTAATATTCTATGCAGTAGTTTTTTTTTAGAATTATATATATAAGGAACGGATCGGAGCATAAAAGTTTTCTAGAGGAAACAGGCTGAGGCCTTGTTTAGTTTCTCCCTTAAAACTTTATATTATTTGAACATGTGTATGGAGTATTAAATGTAGACTGGAGTATTAAATGTAGACTAAAAAATAATTAATTGCACAGATTGCGTGTATTTTGCGAGATGAATTTTTTGAGCCTAATTAGTCCGTGATTAGACAATGGCGTGCTACAGTAAACAAGTGCTAATGACGGATTACTTAGTCTTAATAAATTCGTCTCACAGTTTACATACGAGATCTATAGTTAGTTTTTTTTATTAGTATCTGAACACCTCTTTCGATATTCCATGAAACATTCGATATGACACCCAAAACTTTACGCCCCTGAAACTAAACGAGGCCTGAGTTAATCACGACCGAAGATGAAGTAAGATGCTGCAGCTACCGGCTACGCTAGAAACAAAGAGTCTTGCGGCACTAACTTCTTTGTCTTAGTCTCACCTTGGCTATCTGGTCCACGTGTACGGTGTCCAGCTTTGTCAATTTTTGGGGGCATAAGCGTGCACTTTATTCTGTATTAATATAATATGTACTCCCTTCATTCTAAATTATAAATCGCTTTGGCTCATCAAATTTGCTATGTACTCACTTTGTCGCTGAATAAATAAATTTCTAAAATCGTCTTAAGTCAAACTTTTTAAATTTTGACCGAATTTCTAAATAAATCCATTAAGATTTATGACATCAAATTAATATCATTCGATATACCATAGAATATATTTTCATAATGTTCTCATTTTATATCATAGATGTTGTTACTCTTTTCTATAAAGTTAGACAAACTTAAGATAGTTTAACTTTCACGAATTCTACGAATTAATTTATTTCAGGTCAAACGGAGTATCTAGAAGCAGTATGTTTCTCGTTTTAATTATTGTCTTTGATGAATGGAGTTTGGTGTGGCATGAAAAATTTTACTGCTTCTAGTTGGATGCATGGCCACGAAAAAGTTGCTTATCTTTTGTTTTGGAACTGTTCACTTCTGAATCTCTGATGCACGGCACGACCTCCTAGTAAAAACCCCAAGTATATGAAAGAATGAAAAGGTGCTTTCATTCTTGTGGAATAAGGCGAAGAACTACTTAATGTTTCGAGCAAAATGTGCATAATCATCTGGATAGCGTCGGTTCGATTCTATGAAAAGGCAACTTTGGAGATCTTTATATTAGTCTCCTGTATCAATACAGCTTCGGCAGATCTCTTACCAGCCGTGTTTTTTAAAAAGAAATCTTTATATATTGGAAGTGCTATTAACAGTGGTGCGATTGTCTGCAAAATAAGAAACTTGGATTTGTAAGCCGAACCATAGTTCAGAACATCTCATAAGCACAACATGCATGATACAGACATACAAAGTTCCTTAGCTACAATTTCAAGTTGGTAAATTGAGTTACTTATTTTTTCTCGAATACGCAGCATATCATTTCAATTAAGAAGGTGAGAGTATATGTTACAACGGCCGATAGCCGCACAAGGAGCACAATGGGCTACATTTTAACAGACACGACCAACGACTGGCTCATGGGGCCTATAGCTACGCTGTTAGCTCTTCTAGTCCGCTTGCACCTACTTCGATCCAACGCTCCGCCTCTGCCTTGATGATTTGCAGTAGTTCGCCAATCGATGTCGTAGCATTTTAGAAGCAGCGTGCATTGTGTTCCTTCCACACTGGCCAAGAAACAAGCGTGAAAAGCGAGTCCATACCTTTGTGTTGTGCTCCGATTCTCAATGCACTAAGCCGACGCCACCAGGATAGAGTTGATGGTGCTCCCTGCGGTAGCTGCTTCCCCAACGTCTGGAGGACATGGAACCAGACTTCCCTCGTGAACGAGCACTTGGCTAAGATGTGGTCAATCGATTCTGGCTCCTGGTCACAAAGGAAACGAAGGTCCTTCGCTTCCAGATCGAGCATGTAGGTAAAGTCAACCTTTTTCACACTGCATGCAACATTTCAGTATTCAGACCAACCGTACTACCCCGTAGACTCCACAGGCGGGCAGGCGGTGCCGGGCGACGCGGACTCCACAGGCGTGTCTCCGTAGAGGTATACCGGCTTCGTGTAACACAAGCAGCGCGGACTCCGATCCATACTTCGGGTGGAGGGGAGTGGGGCGAGCAGATGGGGCGATCCGACTATAACGCTTCGTATGTTTTAGTGCAAATCTTTGGTCCACAGCACAAGAGCATGTGCCATTAAAGGCAAAATTTACTTTCCCTGAATAATGGTGTATGTATTACTATGGTATGATGAATGGAGTTTGGTGTGGCATGAAAATTTTTACTACTTCTAGTTTGGATTGCTGATCTTTTGTTTCGGAACTGTTTACTTTCTGAATCTCTCTGATGCACGGCCGTGAAAAAGATTATGATCTTTTGTTCCAGGAAAAGGCAACTTTAGAGATCTTTATATAGTCTCCTATATATCAATGCATGGTAGCAGTAGGCACAGCATGCATAGTAACAGACATACAAAGTTCCTTATTAGCTACACTTTCAAGTAGGTAAATTGAGTCACCTTCAGATCGAGCATGTTGGTACACTTGTCAACCTTTTTCACACTGCATGCAACATTTCAGTATTCAATCAGACCAACCGTACTACCCCGTGTTCCTAATAAACCCTAATTTGTTTCTTCACGCATGATGTAACTATATACTTTCTTTCTTCTCTTCTTATACACTCCTCATCAGTAGAGGATCCCTCTCCTGAGCAAGTAATCATGCATATATAGTACGTACTTGTTAATTTGTAACATGTGTGAACAACCATTTTTAAATTCCTTTGCTGAGTTCTTATATCTATGCTACTAGCTAGTTGATCTTTCACCAGGATGTAATAATGATATCAGACAATCATAAGATAAGTGCAATATATATCTGCAATGTTAATTACAACTTTGTAGTAAAACTTTTGTGCAAATGATGGTTTTGTTTGTGTTTTTTTTACAAGTATTTGTAGGCAAAAAGCTGGCAACTTGTAGTCCTCCCACAGCGTGGGCAGGGGTCGATGCTGAAAAGAGGAAAGAGAACGTTTGAGCACCGTGCTGCACATTGTGAGTAGCGATCCTCGAAGAAAATTTTTTGGCACCGTGGATTGTTCGTTCACCGATGCTTAACTTTGCCTTGAGGAGAGAGGGTGAGAGTGAAAGAGAATGCATGTGCCACTGTTTGCTTTTGCAGTAGGTCCTATGCACATGGAAGCCTAGGTGCTCACACTGTGGGAATAGCTGGAGTTGAGGCATCGGTAGCTGAAATTTTTTCAGCACTCCTAACGTTGTGGACGGTCTTGGCAAGCCATAGGTAGCCTAGGCCCTAGCAGCCTTGCTAGGCGCTCGGTGATGCCTGATGGTGATGGAGCCCGCGTGCATGAGCTGTGAGTCACTGCCTGTGGCCCTGACGCCCTGTGCCGAGCTGCGTGGGGGCGTGCATGCCGGCTGGGTCCTGCGGCCTGGGGGTTGGACTTGGGGGGCCGACGACGACGTGGCCCTGCACTGCATGCTGCATAGCTTTTGCTGTTTTGCACTCCCGCTTTCCACGATTGCAGCCATATCAGATTCCCCTGCCCCTTGCTCAAGAGTGTGCTGAATTTCTATCTTTGTTTTCGTTTCTCTGATAGAAACTAAATGTTGATCGATCTGTAAGTAGGATGTGTCTGAACTTTAAAATCTTAGTTAATACAATACTGATGTGCTACATCAAATAAAGTTGCATTGTGGCATCAAAGAGACGAAAGGGCTACTCTCTCTGTCCCTAAATATTTGTCGTTTTCGCTTTCCGAGAAACAACTTTAACAAAATATATATTAAAAAATATTAATATTTATAGTACATAATTGGTATCATTGGATAGATCTTTGAATCTAGTTTTTTTTATAAATTTATTTGAAGATAAAAATATTGCACGTATTTTTTACAAATCGAGTCAAACTTGTGACACGAAAACCGGAAACGACATTTAAATAAGAATAGAGGGAGGAGATGCTTAGGGCAGCTCCAGTCCTAACATCGAACCAAGACTGACATAGGTCAGTTGAAAATCAATTTTGGAGATGGTTCGGTCCTCCTAGTGCAAGCATCGGTTAATGGGGTCCATGAAACAATGAAAAAGTAATATTCTATACTCCCTCACAAACACGCTTCCCGAGCGACACGCAAAAAGAGACGGAGGGAGTATGCACTTTCCTTGCTTCAACAGCATGTGCAAGTGACTTGGGAGCTGTGCTTCGTTTTTGCTTTCACAAGGAGATGCAGCGGCAGCCGTGAAAGCACTACTTTATTAAGGGTAGCGGAACGGGGCAAAACTTCTGCTATGCTGCAATTTACTTTTTGTCTCATAGAAATGTTGATCTGTATCTATGTTGGATGTGTTTGAACTTTAAACTCTTATTAGTACTGGCGCTACATCAAAGGGAAGGGCTAACGATATGTAAGTTAATCTTCTCTGCCAGACAGCTAGTACTGCACGTAGACAGCTAGTAAAAAGATCACTAATTATTGTTGGGGTATAAGATATATAAACCCTACAGTACAAATTAACGTGGCTGACATACCTAGCTTCCAGTCGTTTTCAATTAGTATCTTGCTTTGCTTGACGGCCTGATGAGAGGCAGTAGTAGCAGTAGCACAAAAATTAAAACTGCTCGAGATCTTGTGCGCATCTCCCATCCATCCAGACACTGAATGCAATTAGTCTTTGCTCGAAATTAAAGGGCATTCTGAAACAGTTTGAGGTTTGGCAGTACTCCGTAGTAAGCTGTGGTCCAAGAGCCCTGGCAGAGCATCGATGCAACTTAAACAGATCATTTGGGTAAGATAAACCCTACAAACGTGGCTGACAAACCTTCCAGTCGTTTTCAATTAGGGCCGTGTTTAGATCCAAAATTTGGATAGCCAAAATACACTGTAGCATTTCGTTTGTATTTGGTAATAATTGTCCAATCATTGACTAATTAGGCTCAAAACGTTCGTCTCGTAAAGTACAACCAAACTGTGCAATTAGTTTTTGATTTTATCTATATTTAATACTCCATATATGTATCGCAAGTTTGATGTGACGAGGAATTTTTTTTTGCATAGTGCACTTTTCAATGGATCTGAACACACCCGCTTTGCTTGCCCCTCTTGGCTTGACGGCCTGAGGCAGTAACAGACAAGCTAGCAGTAGCACAGAAAGTCAGAAACTGCTGCAGATCTTATGCGCATCTCCATCAAGACACTGCACTAGTCTTTGCTCCAGAAGTGCATTCTCTCGTGTACTAGAGCCTGTTTAGTTGACACCTCTACCCAAAAAGCAAACCCAAAAAGTGCTACAGTACCTGTCATATCAAATCTTGCGACACATGTATGGAGTACTAAATGTAGACGAAAGAAAAAACTAATTACACAGTTTGTCTGTAAATGTCGAGACGAATCTTTTGAGTCTAGTTAGTCTATGATTGGATAAATTTTACCAAATAACAACGAAAAGTGCTACAGTAGCCGAACCCAAACTTTTTCATCATCTAAACAGCCCCCTAGTAGGAGTAGTATGATGAAACAGGATTAGCGGACCAGTGCAGCAGTACTTGGTTTTCTGTGCATCTCTTGTTGTGTTTTGCTTCACAGTTTTGGACCTTCTTTTTGCAGTAATAAGGCCCTGTTTAGTTCCTAGAAAATTTTGCAAAAGTTTTCAGATTTCCCGTCACATCGAATCTTTGACACATGCATGAAGCATTAAATATAGAAAAAAAATAAAACTAATTACACAGTTTAGACAAAATTGGCGAGACGAATCTTTTAAGCCTAATTAGACCATGATTGGATAATATTTGCCAAATAACAACGAAAAGAGCTACAGTGCCATTTTATAAAAAAATTTGCATCAGCCTAAAGCTGTGCTCCAAGAGTCCTGCTGCCAGAATATTGAATATATGCATGGGCATGCTGCATGCAGTATATGCATGCAGCCGCAAGACCTTTACAGTGCAGCATCATCTCGCTAGCTAGCCTCGCGTAGATACATCCAAGCAAGCACAAGCAGGCGATGCAAAAGCATTGCGTGCGTGCACGGCCGGTGCACGGTGGCATCTCTTGCTTCTAGCGATCGAGCTCCAACGCACATGGCCGCCTGCCGGCACGGGAGGCGATCAAGATGATGATGGTCGGTCCATGGCATTGGCAATTTGGCATGCACTGGACGAGGCGGAGCCTGGTGCATGGATGAGTGATGACTCATGACGACGACGCGCACTGGCCGTCGCACGTGAGTCGGCGAATCATCTCCGATTTCTGAAAGCGACACCCTTCAGCTTTGTTCTCTCACACAAATAGCTCAATTATCATCAGCTGTTAGAACGGTATATTCTCTCAGACCTCGCTCTTCCCACATTTGCAAGCTATTACGGCTGCAGGAAGGATTTTTAATTACTATGGCAAATAAATGCAGACTGCTTGTAACAATATTTTCAGTAAAAGATGCTAGAATGCTTACATTTCTACGGACAGTGACTTCTGTTTCCTAAGATTCTGAACATATTTGCCACACACTCCGGGGAAACCAATACCCCCCCACCAAAAAGAAAGAACAAGGACAATGTGTAACCAAATTGTTACCATTCTACGTACAAACCAATTTTGCAGGGTTGATTTCCCTACAGGAACAATAATGTCAAGGTCGATGAGTTCTTTGTTTTTTTTTCAGGCAAGTAGTGCTAGCACAGGTATCCATCCGCGTGTCATTTGGATCACCCAAAGTCGATTTTCTCCATGTAGTAACTCAATCGGAGAAAGCGAAATTTTCCGCACGCTGTGCACTAGCGGGATTGGAACTTGACAGACCTATAACATTGCACATAACTCTTCTAATTACTCCACCTCAAAGTCACTTGTGTTTAAAGGTATGCATTTACTTTTCAAATTTTTGAAATAAATATTTAGAACCCTAAACGAATTCAAATGAAAAATGCTTCAACTAGAGACTTGCAGGTGCCACGAAGCATGCATACATGAACGTGAACGCATTGGCTAGTTGATATTCTCTCTTCTTCCTCAGGGTCAGGGAGCATCCTCGGAAAGCACCTTGGGCAAAGGCATCGGTCCAGTGTCCTCGGCAAATCGATAAATTTGAACCTCCTGTGCCATCTACATGAGAGTATTGTCGCATCTGTGGTGCACTCGCCGGCGTCGAGGAGCTCAAGACGAGGGCAGTGTTTGATAAGCCCGAGTAGCGTGGCCTTTGAGACATGGCCGTATCCTAGCTCAATCCACTCAAGCATTGGGAGCTTGGTGATCACCCTATCCAAGTACTCCTCCGGAGGCACCAAGTCAGCGTCACGAGGCTCCTCAGAGACGGCGCCCTGCATGCAAGGTCACCGTGACATAGATGAAAGAGGAACACGCCGGGGAAGAGGATTATTGGCACCAGCTAGCAAAGCTAGTAGTATGTCTAGGGATGAGACGGTCGATGAATAATCTGATCTGATTTGATCAAGACTGCAGATCGTACCTGTCAGCGAGGTAGGCCAGCAAGTCGGGTTCTGCGACGCCGTGGAAGGACTCGCACAGGCTGGCGCTGCGGTCCACGGCAGCCTGCCCCATTGCCTGCCGTACGAGCCAGGCTTGTTCGTCGATGACATCGCTCTTGTCAAAGTGGAGGTCGATGTGCCGCCACAGCGTCGGCTCGTCGAGAGCGGCGCGCTGCCACTCGGCGCACACCAGTCCCACGCGCGCCTAGGATGTCAGCGTGTCGGAGCCGGCCCAAGATCTCCAACACCACGTCGCGGGGCAGCGCCACCCAGTCTCGCGGTGATTGTGATGGGGCCGCGGCCTCTTGTTCTTCCATCCTACTCGCGCACAGATCCAAGAGCGATAATGATATAAGTCGGGCATTCGACCCGCGACTTCACCTCCAGACGTGGCTCGCGCTCCTCCACTCGCTCGTGATTCCCCGTCCATGCTTATCCTCATCCACTTCATCGCTCGGCCCGACTTATCCTCATCCACTACGTCGCTCAGCCCACTCCATGCTTTGCGCCCCCGCTCAGGTAGCAACAAGACGCTCGCCGCCGCTCCATCTCGAGCCGCTCGCCGGTGCCGCCCCCGCTAGAGCTGCGTGCCCCCGCTCGCAGTAGCATCGAGCCGCTCGTTGGCGCCGCCCCCGTCTGGGCCGTTCACTGGCGCACCCCTCCTGAGCTGCTCACCGGCGCCGCCCCCGCCCGAGCCGCTTCTTCCCCGACCCCGGCGTCCTCCTCCGTGGCGGCTCCTTCATGCACCCCGACGTCCTCCTCTCCCACCCCGGCGGCGCCCTCCCCCCCCCCACACACACACCGGCGTCCTCCCCCACAAACAGCTCCCGACGCCTGCAGATCTGGTGGCCACGGCGCTCCCCGCACCAGGCTCTTTTTCTCCCTCTCCCCACCCCCCTGTTTCAACTGTATCTTTCAGTTGTTTCAGAGGCTTCAGAGGCATGTTGCAGTTGAATAATATGGTTGTTGCAAAAGTAGATCGGAGATGTTGCACTTTGTTAACATGTTGCAAGTGTTTCAAGTGATTGTTGCAAGCACTTTGCTCAAAATATTTCAGTTGTTTCTAGACGACGTTGCAATCGTTCTGATCTGGATGTTTCATATGCTTTCGCACAAATGTTGCAATAATACTTTCGAAATGTTTCAGTTGCGTCAGTCTCATGTTGCAACAGTTGTTTCAATGTTGTTGCAGTTGTTTTTATTCGAGCGTTGTTTCATATGCTTCAAACCAATGTTGCAATAATATGTTCCAAATGTTTCAACTCCTTCAACCTAATGTTTCAGCAGTTGTTCCGTGTTGTTGCAAGCGTTCTATTTGATTGTTTATGTTGTTCGGTCTGGAAGGGGCGAGCCGGGCGGACGGGGGGGGGGGGGCTCGCCGGGGGTCTAGCGGACGCAGGTGCTAGGGGCCGGCGGACGCAGGTGCTGCGGCTAGGGGTGCTGGGACGCGCTCGTCGCGCGGGTGCTGCGGTCGGGGGGCACTGGGGCGCGCTCATCGCGCGTGGGGTGAATGCGGCTGGCAGCTGGCTGTGGGGCGCACTTCGGACTGGGCTGGGGGGCGCTGGGTCGTGCGTGCGGGTCGGGGGTCGGAAAGCGGACGCGAGTTGAGCGGTTTGAGGGGCGTCCGGACGCACGTGTTGCGCCGGACGTGATCCAAGAGAGAGAGGAGCCTTGTTGGGGGCCGCGCGCCGCCTCGATCTTGTTCCAGGAGGCAACTTATACTGGGCTGGTAGGTAGACCTGAGATTGGATGGACACGGGATTCAACAGAGAGTCCAACTAAAAATAATAGTATACATATTCATTCAAAGACAACTGCAACGGCGAACAGGAACCCGCAGGCAAAGGCCGAGCACTGACGAAAACCTGTTCCGGCCCACTGCAGCCCAAGAAGGTCCAACAGACCAGCCAACGCAGAGGCTCAAGAGAAATATGCGAGGCTTGCTCAAAAAAAAAAGGAAATACGCGAGGCGTTGCAAGACGCCAAGACCGGCCACGCACAGGTTCACGGAGCGTTTGGATGGAGTCCAGAACTTGCCGCACCGTGCCACAGATTTCTTGCTGGAGTAGAGCGCGTGTTTGGTTCGCTGCCGAACTTACGGCACGCCACAGGCTTGCCAAACTTGTGGCACGCCACAGATTTACTCGCCGCAACTTTGGCGCAGCCACAACAGCGGCGTGGCATGCAGCGGTAACCATCCAAACGCTCCCTCAGGTTCCGTGTGTAGTGTAACGAAACCGGGCGGCACTGGCCAACCATCGGCAGTGTGCCAGGTATGCAGTATCTAGGTGCTCCGCTGCCCAGCAGCTGTAGCCCTGTGCGCTCTTTTCAGTTGTTGCTTGTATTGGCGAGCAGTGCATGCAGCATCCATGCGCAATATGCTTATGCATACAGGGAACATGCATGTGCACATGGTCTGACCAGGCATGCCTCCGCGGGAGCAGATGTGTGGTGCCTCGACATGCTGCTGTGGAAGGATGGTGGCGCTGCGTATGGTTCCTCGTCCTCGATCGTGGCCTTGACGCAGAGCACGATGTGTTCGCCGCCTGCAACTTGAACCACCAGATGCCTGATGTGTTGCCGATGTGGTGGCGTATATGGATTCGTTGTCGGCGAAAGAGGCTCGAGGATTTGGGAAGAAAATTAGAAGATCTAATCTAATCTATGATTTATATTGGGGGGAAAAAATAGACGGTGGGATTTATCGGATTCCATGGGACAGCAGGATTGTCAGCTTCCTTGGAGGGAAATATGTTCGGAGATTCAGATGCACAAAATATTCTCGACCGACCGCTGGAGTCCGGACAAGACCGACTCGAAGAAGAATGGCGCCGCTGCAGCGCTTCGCAGCCTCGGTGGCCGCTGTCGCCCTGGCCGTCGCGTTCCATCTGTGAGTGAGTGGCCGAGTGCCGCAGCTCGTTCGCGCTCGGCGCCGGGGAGACAACGGCGTTCCTGCCGTACGGGATGGTGGCCGGGTCGGGGTGTCGGTGATTAGGAAGGCGCAGCTAGGGCGTCGTTTAGATGCTGAAAAAATTTCAAACCGATAAATAGTACCACTTTCGTCTTATTTGACAAATATTGTCCAATCGTGGACCAACTAGGCTCAAAAGATTCATCTCGTGATTTCCAACTAAACTGTGTAATTAGTTATTATTTTTATCTACATTTACTACTTCATACATGGGTCTAAAGATTGATGTGATGGAAAGAGAGTGAAAAAATTCTAACTTTTCATGTGCATCTAAACAAGGCGTAGAGTACGTCGAGGTGCAAGAGCAGAGCACGTGGGCAACGGAGGGAGGGACGTGGAGCGAGTTCACACCCGATTGCCGATTGGACGAGTAATGAGACCTTAACAGTGTTTAGGTATAAGCATTTTTAGAGTTTATTGGGATCGGAATGACACGATGCTATAAGTTTAGGGACCGAGGACTTTACCCCATTCTAAATCATCATCTAACATGGGATGGAAGGAGTAAGTCTAAACCTGTGGACAAGTTGCACTCTAAATCTACAACATCTTATCAATTCTCTTTGAAAAACAGATTTCCTTTGAAAAACAGCACTCCTGGAACAAGTGCCATACCGTTTCTAAGTTTCTGATACATAGGGGGCAGAAGTAGTCGTTGGGCCATTCTCTGATTTGTAGGCGAGCAGCCGTCCATAGTCTATTATGGAGCATTAGCCAAATGAAGAAGCGACATTTCGGTGGCGCTCTTGTCGTCCAAGTGCACTTGGCAGTCGTCGATGTAGTCGTACCAATGAACTGGAGTTTATATGCCGAGCTTGCAGTGTAGTGTCCATCAGAGGTGTGCATCCAGGTAATCTTGTCCTCCTCCGAGGGTATGAGTATTGTGTCCTGCAGGCGCACCCACAAGGATACGAACTCACCAATTATCATCTCAGTCATATTGTAGTCCACATCTGTTATCCATTTGCTATCTGTGAGTGCCTCTTTAACCGATCTATTCTTCCTCTTGGAGTGCTTGAACAGATTTGGGTATAACGTTGCAGGTGCCTGTCCATCAAGCCAGCAGGATGACCAGAAGCTAGCCCGTTCTCCGTTACCTACTGTCACTCTTGTGGCGGCATTGAAGAGCACGATGTCCTGCTTGTCGACGGGAAGCTCCATCCCCCGCCAAGGCCGGGGTCTGCGTTCCCAAGCGTACCACAGCCACTGTAGCCTCAAAGCTCTGCCAAACCTTTCCACCTGTCAGGTCCTTGTCACCAGCTCGATGGCTTGGATTAAGAGTTGGCCACCTTACATCAGATGCCTAAGCCTCAAATGCATACCTTAATCCAAGCCACCTTACATTTTCCACCTATCAGGTCCTTGTCACCAGCCCACAGGAATTTCCTTCTTATTTTGTCTAGGTCCTTGATGAAGTTCTTTGGCAACTTTAACACCGTCAGAGCATATACCGGGAGGGACCTGAGGACTGAACGCACCAGCTCACGTCTTCCAGCCACATGCAGAAGGCGTCCCTGCCAGCCTGCTACCTTTCCCCTGGCTCTGTCTTGTATGTACTGGAGATGTACCATCTTGAGTCTATCAAGCGTGAGTGGCAGTCCCAAGTACAGTGTTGGGAAGTTAACCCTCGGCCAGGAAAGTCCTGCAGCACCTCATCCATGTCTAGGCCTTGACATCTGATGGGTGCCACGGTGCTCTTGTGCATATTAATCTGGAGACCCGTTGCTTCTCCGAAAGCCCTCATAATGTCCATTATGCAGGATATGTCTTCTTTCTTGGGTTCGTGAAGATTACCGCGTCATCTGCATACATCGAAATACGGAGGTTTGCCTGTCTACCCTTCAGCTTCGACAGATATCCTTGTTCAGTTGCAATGTTGAAAATATTGTTGAGGACGTCAATAGCAAGAATGAATAGGAAGGGTGAGAGTGGATCTCCCTGGCGGAGTCCTCTTCTGTGCTTTTATGCTTTCACCGGGGCATCCATTGAGTAGCACAGAGGAGGAAGAGGTTCTGAGGACAATAGCTAACCAGTCAGTCCACCTCGTCGGGAAGCCCCTTCTATCAAGTAGCTTCATAATGTATTCCCACGACACCGAGTCAAAAGCTTTGGTTATGTCAAGCTTGATGAGGCAAGCCGGTGTCTTAGTTCTGTGGCAGTGCCTTGCTAAACCTTTGACATACATAAAGTTGTCCTGAATACACCTCTTCCGGATGAAAGCACTCTGTGACGTGGAGATGAGTTTGTCGATGTAGGCCGATAATCTGATGGCTAGCCGAATTCTTCACCTAAATGTATGATGTATATTAGAGTGACAATATAAATTACAACTCAAAAGAAACAATAGAGTATGTATATTGATAGCACAACATCACCAACAACACAGAGAAAACAGTGGAGGATAACCACACCATGCAATACATAAGGAGGAAATTAAAACTCCCATGACAAAAGCATGGCAGTGATAAGCATATTCCTTGTCTTGTCACCACGGTCGTCGTTTTGGACTTCAGAGGTCCACAAGCTGCTCTGCTCAACATCCCGTGGTTTCGATCTGACCAGAAAACCATGGGCGCGGCGTTGCCACGCCATCTTCGGGCTGACCAGCTAGGGAACAATTTGGAGGTAATTATTGGAACCCAACTAAGTATGTATCTTCACTGAAATTGCATAAGATGCCTTATCTGTTGAAAATTTTAAACATCAAATTTATAGGTTGGTGATGGTAGTTTGAGCTATCTATGGATGGAAGAGGCATGGCTCTAGTTTTTTCCAGAGCGTTTCTCTTTTATTCCTTTACTTGTCTCTTTTATTCCCTTACTTTTCTTGATGCATGCTATCTCGAGGAGACACTCAATATAATGTTCTGCTTATACTTATATATCTAGGTTGTTGTAAAATTACAATGCAAAATAAATCTCTATCATTATTATATGTAACTGAGCTATCATTTATGTTTTCATTATCTGCTCTTTTGAAACAGTGAAAGAATCCATTGAAAAAATTTATTAAAGTAGGTCCAGGCCACTTGATTGTAGATGCGGCTAATACTTCAGGGACATTCTAGGTTTGTAAACATGAATGATATAGCATAACGAATATGCATTTGAACCTCTGCATCATCTCTTTTGAGATAACTTTCTCGAGTTAGCTGTAAAGGGACAAATAAAAATTATTTCTCACATCCTATGATGCTAACTGAAGATTACCTTATATTCAGTTACCTGACAACATGAATACCATAAGGAGTGCATCATACCTTTTGGGCAATGGTCCTTGGGCTTTGAGAACATACGAGAGAGGAGTTTGAGACTGGCAATTTACAGCTTCCTGATCTTAACTGTGCTTTGAGGATCACTTATCGTAGTTACAGAATTTTGAGGATGACAAGGATATGTGGAGCATGCCGAAATAAATCCATTTATCATTTACTACTAAGTTGTTTTGTGCAGTGCCACACTATAGTTGCAAAATTTGAATAAGCTGGATATACAAGACGCTGCTTGCTTCCAAATTTGAATAGGTAGTTACCTAATAATATGTATATAATGTATTAGCATTGTGGTGTTACTGAATGAAAATGCATCGAGAACATGAAAATTCAGCAGTGCAGACTGCAGATCCCTTTTGTCAAAACACTTGGATCTCCTCAGACTCCAATAGAACAGCACGGATGGCAAAGGGAAAAAAAACTTGGATGCCTCTAATGGATATACGGTAAGTGAATTTATGTAATATAATGTGCCTGTGAGTTTATAAGTTCTTCCTGGGCAAATAAGAATTAGTACAAATAGGTAAAGCGGGGGAACTGAATTTGTTTCTTTGCTGTTCTTCAGCTATAAAGACAATGGTAAAATATAGCAATGTAAATAGAAAGACCAGTGTGTCAGCCTGTATATAGATGCGGATGCCCCTTCTTTCTTATGAGTTGTAATCTAACAAATACAATGAGGTTTTGATCTTTCTGTTAAAAAAATGAGAAGGCTCTAAAATTCAAGGCAGCCTGAAATTAAATTATTTTTCGTCAGGAGCATGTCTTTCTAAGTTGACTACATGTTCATTTTACACAAGCGACAAATTTAATTTAGCTATACATGTGGTGTGCATTAACAAGTTTGAAGTAGGTTGTCAATTGTGACTTGTGATCCCTTATGAAGAACATCTCCCTCTATTGACAAGGCTGGTACTGCCAGAGGGATATCTAAATAAATTCTGTATGTGATATTTACGGTTGATTGGTTGAACAGATGAAGGCTCACCAGATTACATTAGAAAACTAATAAAAAGTATCAAGTGGTGAAAGCAATTTTTTAACAGGTGATAAAGATGTCCTTTTTTTTCTTTGCATATCTCTCAAACTTCTTGCCATTTTTGGAAAATGTCCTGAGTACTAATGTCTATCCTTTCAAAATGTCCCTACAAGAAATAAATGCATTTTTTTTCAGAATCAGTTTATGCAAGAATAGCGAGGATACACAATATATCATACTTGAACCAATACATAATATATCATTATACCTCAGGTGAATATGGCCTACAAGAGTTGGGGCTGTTAGGTTGACCATAAGCATGCTTGGTGTGAAAACTGAGCACACATTAATGTGCTGTAAATGTGCACCGTGAAAGACCAACTATGCACAGTATGTCACATATTTCACACCCTTTTGTGACAAGCAAGTCAAGTCTATCCTGTGCCTTGATCAGGGGCAGGGATGGACCTTGACTAGCCTCCATTGTTGACAAGGGAAGCCCCCCTAGTGTGCAGCAGCAAATATATGGAGAGGCACCCCAGAGCCATCTCAGGCTAGTGACGTGCTAGTGAAAACTAGTGAAAGCAACTAGTGAAGGCCACTGATCAGGCAGCTGCTAAAACACTGGGAAGGGTTTTCCCAAACCACTCCAACACAGAGTTCTTGCCTGCTGCAAGCAGGCACGGGTCGTCAGCAAGCCGAAATGGCTAACAACTCCAACGAAGGTATGAGCAGCACCAGTTAATCGTGTTAATGTGTCCTAGTTGCAGAGCTTAATGATCCTGGAGGTATAACAATGGCATCGGAGCCGGTTTAAGCTCAAACTAGGACCAACTACAGTGTTGTTCATACATGTTCATGTACTGCTTCATGTTGTTCATGTGAAATAAGACACATCAGTGCTAAGCTAGGATCTCCAGTGGTCCTGTTAGCATTGAGAAGGAAGGGATTTGTTGTAAAGAACACCCAAACACCTCAAATCCCAAAACCCGAAATCCTAATAAAGCTGAAATCCCTGATTTGGCACAAATCCTAACCCTAAGAAAGGGCGGTGGACTTACTGGAGCTTGCTCCTGAGCTGAGGCTCGTTGTCCGCCGCACAAGCCCGGCTGTCGCTGGTCCTCAGGCGTGCTTTGGTTGCCGCCGAGGCTGGCCACCTCGCGGCACCATGGCTGCCGAGGGACCGCCGCCGTGCGAAGGGGCGTGCGCGCCGCTGCTGCTGCCGCCGGGGCTTTTCCCGTGCGTGCGCGCGGGCCGCCGCCGGTAAGGGGCACCGACGAGACGCCACTCGACGGAGCCGCGCGCAAGCCAACGCAGCGCGTGACTCCGGCGAACGGGATCTCAACGGCGCCGTGATGTTCCTCCACGCCATCCTCGGCCCTCTCTTGCGCACGGACGTAGGCATGCGTGTCGCCAACGCGGCAGCCGCCGGCGTTGCTCTGTGTGGGTGAGAGGAAAGAGGGAGGAGCTATGGTTAGGAAAGTGGGCAAAAGCGCACGGGCACGGGCGCTCCGCCCAGATGCGCGCGCGAGCGGGCGCTCGCAATGGAGCCACCGCTGCCGCTGCTCTGTACGGAGAAAGAAAGGAAAAGTAGAGTTAGGGTTGAGGGGGAGGCAGCCGGCGTCAGTTTTGACAAGGCAAAGCCCCATCATCCGATTCCATCGGATGGCCACCATCATGCACGGCCTAACCAGGCCAGAAGGGTATGCGGGGTTACCAGCTGGGCCAAAAACGGCCCAGCACGGGAATAGATGCGCCCAGTTCAAAAAAAAATACTAGGGCTGCACAGTATGGGCCAAAACTCTCTAAGGGCCCAGATTAAATCAGGAAAATGACAAATTAATTTTTCCTTTTACTTCTAACACTATGGGCTGCATAGTGCTGGGCCAAATTACAGAAAGGGCCGAATTGAAATATGTTTTGGGCTTTATTATTTTCAGCATAATTTTTTTTGTCTTCCAATTATGCTATTAAATTTATCTAAGCCCAAATAAATACACATTTTCGCTGCGTAATTAAATAGAAAATTCCCTAATTGAGTTGAAACCAACGGGAAAACTTGATTAGTGAATTTTACATGGCTCTAATTAAATTGGAACCAACAGAAAAATTTGATTAGAGACATGGAAGTTATTATTAAGCGTGGCTTATATTTATTATTCCGACCAACATTGATTAATAAATATTTGTCATGAAATTTTATTGTTCTACTCTATTTTCTGCCCAACGGTGATGATAGAATAGAATAATAAAAGAAGTTTCTTTGGCATGAATAATGATTATTTTCATGCATTAATATTTTCCACTCATGATCTTTATTATTTCTAAATGTAGCTTCTAATGCCTCAAACATTGCCGGACTGATAAACGGCATGGAGCAGCTGAATGGGAGCAATTATCCTTCATGGAAGGAAAAGCTCGAGATATTGCTTGCTCTGCTGGATCTGGATTATGCTCTCAATAATGAGGCTCCTAAAGAACCCGAAGAGGGTTGTGAGGGTTATGATGTCCTCAAAATGGGTTATGAAATTGAGAAAGCCAAATGGGACAATTCGAATCGAAAGTGTCTCATGATAATTAAGAGCTCCATTATTGAGGGCATAAGGGGAGCAATGCCAGACTCCCAGACTACTAAGGATTACCTTAGCAAGATTGAGGATCAATTCAAAGGATCCTCTAAGGTTTACGCAAGCACTCTGATTAAGAGGCTTGTGACTGATAAGTATGATGCGTCTGGCAACATAAGGGAGCACATCCTGAAAATGAGCAATATGGCTGCAAAGCTTAAGCAAATGGAAATGGAAATCTCTGATGGTTTCCTTGTCCATTTGATCATGACCTCTTTACCTCCACAGTTTTCGTCATTTACCATCAATTACAATGCCATGAAGATAAAGTGGTCAATTGATGAGTTAATGGCAAGATGTGCTCAAGAAGAGGAAAGGCTTAGGGCTGAAAGGGTTGACCATGTCAACCATGTCATGAAAACTGAAAAGAAAAGATATAAGAAATTCATGAAAGAATACATGCCCAAGTCTGCTCAATTTAAGAAGAAGGGACAATCTTCTAAGCAGAACCAGCAGAACAAGCCTAAAAATGGCTCAAGTGGTGAAGACAAGCCTAATGCAGATCCAAAAGGGTGCCACTGGTGTGGAAAACCAGGACACATTAAGAAAGACTGCATTGGTTTTCTAAAATGGCTCAATAAGAAAGGTATTGATGTCATTTCCTTCATAGATGAATCCCTTTATGCTGATTATGCCACCAATACATGGTGGGTTGATTCAGGTGCGACTATTCATGTTGCATATTCTTTACAGGGATTCGCTACGAAGAGGACCCTAAGAAGAGAGGAAAGAAGGATTAGAGTCGCCAATGGCATTGAAGCAATTGGAGATTTGCCACTTACACTCCACACTGGCTTCACACTTCTTTTGAAAAATGTCCTTTATGTACCCTCTATGAGAAGAAACTTAGTTTCTGTGTCATGTTTAGATGATGATGGTTATCACTGTCTTTTCGGGAATAAGAGATGTATCTTTAAGACTAATGGTAATGATGTTGGTCTTGCCTTACGGCAAGGCAAACTTTATCTTATTTCCCAAGGCAATGTAGTGAATAATGTTGATCCATCCTCATCGACAAATGTTAGTACCAAGCGTAAGAGAAATGATAATGAGACTTCATCGAAATTATGGCACTATCGCTTGGGCCATATTTCGAGGGGGAGAATTGAGCGTCTCATTAGAGATGACATACTCCACCCACTAGATTTCTCTGACGCAAATAAATGCATTGATTGCATTAAAGGAAAATATGCTAAACAAATTAAGAAAGGAGCCATTCGAAGCACCAGAGTTTTAGAACTCATCCACACAGACATATGTGGGCCATTTTCAGAAAAATCAGTAGATGGTTTTGATTCATTCATAACATTTACTGATGATTACTCCCGCTATGGCTACATTTATCCTATAAAGGATCGATCTGAGGCATTAGACAAATTCAAGGTCTTCAAGGCTGAAGTTGAAAATCAGCACAATTGCAAGATAAAGACCGTGAGATTAGATCGTGGTGGAGAATATTATGGAAGACATACTCCCTATGGCCAAATTCCTGGACCTTTTGCTAGGTTCTTGCAGGAAAATGGTATAGTGGCTCAATATTCTACACCGGGCGAACCCCAACAAAATGGAGTGGCTGAAAGGCGTAATCGCACACTTATCGACATGGTTCGATCTATGTTAAGCCACTCGACTTTGCCAGTCAAGCTGTGGATGGAGGCATTAAAAACTGCTACACATATTCTTAATCGGGTTCCCAGTAAAGCAGTGCCTAAAACACCATATGAATTATGGACTGGGAGAAAACCGACTTTGAATTATATGCATGTGTGGGGTTGCCCTGCTGAAGCCAAAGTCTTCAATCCAAGCGCTGGAAAGTTAGATCCTAAGACTGTCAGTTGCCATTTCATTGGGTATCCTGATAAATCAAAAGGATACCGATTCTACTGTCCAAATCAGTTCACAAAATTTGTTGAAACAAGACACGCTGTGTTCTTGGAAGATGAGCTGATGAGGGGGAGTGAAACACCAAGAGAAATTGTTCTTGAAGAAAAACGGGTTTATGTCCCGATGCCAATGATTCAGGAACCCTTTTCCCCGGTGCATGATGAAGTTGTACCTCCAGTCGAAAATACTGTTGATCCAACACCTGCTAATATCACAACTAATGAAGTACCTGATGAAGATATTCAGCAGCTCCCAGACATGGCAGATGAAGAAAATGATGTGCCTCTTAGAAGGTCACAACGAGAGAGAAAGTCCACTATCTCTAGTGACTATGTCACTTACTTGAGTGAGGACATGGATGAGTTGATATTGAATGATGATCCCACCTCTTTCAAGGAAGCCATGAAATCTGAGAATTCATCTAAATGGCTTGATGCCATGAAAGATGAAATGAAGTCCATGAGGACTAACAATGTATGGGACTTAGTCGAAATTTCCAATGGAGCCAAAACAGTAGGCTGTAAATGGGTCTACAAAACCAAATATGACTCCAAAGGGAATATCGAAAGGTTCAAAGCAAGGGTCATGGCAAAAGGCTTCACACAGAGAGAAGGCATTGATTATAATGAAACTTTCTCGCCTGTCTCTAGTAAAGACTCATTCAGAATAATCATGGCGCTTGTGGCCCATTATGATTTGGAGTTACATCAAATGGATGTTAAAACAGCATTCCTGAATGGAGACTTGCATGAAAATGTTTACATGGCGCAACCAAAAGGTTTTGCTATGGAAGGAAAAGAACATCTGGGGTGTCGGCTTAAGAAGTCCATTTATGGATTGAAACAAGCATCTAGGCAATGGTACCTCAAGTTTGATGAAATAATCAGAAAGTTTGGTTTCAAAGAAAATGAGGTAGACAATTGCATATATGTTAAGTTCAGGGGGAGTAAATTCATCTTTTTGGTCCTCTATGTTGATGACATTCTGTTAGCCAGCAGTGATATGAATTTACTGCTGGAAACCAAGAGATTTCTCTCCTCCAAATTTGACATGAAAGATCTCGGAGAAGCTGCATATGTGTTAGGCATTGAAATACACCGAGATAGAGCAAAATGTGCATTGGGTTTGTCTCAGAAGGCATACATTGAAAAGGTACTCAAGAAGTACAATATGCACAAACGCTCAGCCTCACCTGCTCCTATAGTGAAGGGCGATAAGTTTGGACAATTTCAGTGTCCAAATAATGAGTATGAAGCTTCACACATGAGAGCGATACCATATGCTTCGGCTGTTGGAAGCATCATGTACGCTCAAGTATGTACTCGCCCTGACCTGGCATTTGTTACCGGGATGCTTGGCAGATATCAGTCAAATCCAGGTCCAGATCATTGGAAAGCCGTTAAGAAAGTCTTGCGTTATTTGCAAGGCACAAAGAGTTACATGCTCACATACAGAAGGTCTGATAACCTTGAAAGTATAGGTTATTCAGATGCTGATTTTGCGGGGTGTGTAGATACTAAGAAATCTACATCAGGTTGTGTCTTCACCCTAGCGGGAGGAGCTATTTCATGGAAAAGCTCTAAGCAAACTGTTACTGCATCGTCGACAATGCAGGCAGAATTTGTGGCATGTTATGAGGCTACCGGGCAGGCTGTATGGCTAAAGAATTTTATCCCGGGATTGAGAGTGGTCGACAGCATATCTAAACCACTCACGTTATACTGCGATAATCAACCAGCAATAATCTATTCGAGTAAGAAGTCAAGTGGTGCTGCCAAACACATTGATATTAAGTACTATGTTGTGAAAGATAGAGTCCAGGATCAGACAATTGATGTGAAGTACATAAGTGCAAAGTTGATGTTAGCGGATCCGCTTACTAAAGGCTTACCACCCAGTATATTCAAAGGACATGTTACCGGCATGGGTCTGGTAGAGAGCCTCTGATTCTGGAATGAAACGGGGCATATGTGTAACGTTCTCCCATAATGTACAAACAAGATCATTTTGAAATGTAATGATGAACTATAGTCATCAGGGTTCAATGGTACTTAACTGACTATTGTAATCCTATGTCTTGGTGTATCATTTTGTTGAGAAATGAATTTATGATAATAAGACTTATGATCAAGGGGGAGAATGTTAGGTTGATCATAAGCATGCTTGGTGTGAAAACTGAGCACACATTAATGTGTTGTAAATGTGCACCGTGAAAGACCAACTATGCACAGTATGTCACATATTTCACCACCCTGTTGTGACAAGCAAGTCAAGTCACGAAGCTTGACAGTCAACTCACGGAAATGCTCTTCGGGACATATGTTAGTTTAGTTGTACTAATTCGATACATCACTGTCTTCTCAACCGCACCCAGTTTCTGGCATTATAGTATGATGATGATGATGAGTTCATCTCTCCGTCTTTTGGAACATCAGGTACAATAATATGCAGCATGCATGTGCAGGTAATTAGCAACAGTGCTCATGTGACACAACACTTCAATTTCAATAAATCTGAATGCGTTATTATCATAGATTGTGCTCAAAGACTGATTAAACTAATTCCCGATTATTGATGTCCCTGATGACGTCTTCAGTGATGTATGGATACATCATCGCTGAGGGCGACGCCGTCCTGTCGATCTCCTTGGCACTGCAAGCTGTAAGAATGCGACCGCCGTTTGCGGTGAGCTACGGCCAGGGAGGTGACTCGGTGAGTGATTACCGATAAGCCTGGTGGCCTGTCCACGAAACGCATACATGGCTGTCGATGGAGGTCGTCTTCCTGGTCATCCTAGCTTTCCCCTTGTTGCGTTGTGCATTGTGCCTGCGCAGAATCGGATTCTTCAGCGTTTTCATTCTTCTGCGTGCCTCTCCTGCACTTGCTGTCACAGTCGACCGAAATCCTCTACCTGAATTAATGTGAAAAAGAATTCATTTTCAGAGCCATGCTCACTTTATCCATTCATGTCACGAAGCTCTGCTCAGTTAATACTGAAATTTCTGTTCCTGCTCAAGCTGCTCTGGTTGGTTCAGTAATTCAGGACTTCAGGTTGGCTTTGCTCAACAGCTGGAACACCATTTTTTCACCCTGTTGCAAGATCTATGGTTTAGAGTTGAGACATGTCTGGCTCCACTAGTAGTGGTCCACTACTCCAATGCAAATCGCTGATAATCATGCATGGATATGGATCGGTGGATGGACAATCGATCTGGCCCACATTGGCTACTTTTGTTTGCATTAGAAGGTAGGAATGAATTAGATGCAATGATGCTCTTGACATTGAGGTAACCTATTCCGCTTTGGTTGGCTGCTTAGCCCTACAACTCATAATGTAAGACCTACGACCACTAATTGTTGTTGAAGCAAGTAACCTAGAATTAATCATTTATATCCCTGCGTCATATATATGCAGGTGAAGCAAGTGACCTGACACCATCCATGTCTCTACTATCACAAAATTAGATGCTTTCATATATATTTGGCCTGTTTGGATACCCTATGATTATAATAATAAGGTTATACAATAAAGTTATCATCCATTCAAAATTGATTATATTATGCACAGTGGCGGAGCCAGGATTGTAACCTTGGGTATTCTCACATAAAAAGCAAGGTTATTTTGTTCGCTATTTTGGGCTACAATGACTGAAAATACTCTAGAAAAATGCATTATACACAAATATATACAAGTATACATACATATATACATAAGAGTATATCAAAATAGTTGGGTATTCTTGGGAATACCAAGGAATACCCTTGGATCCGCCCATGATTATGCATTATTATAACCAAAATTCCTGATTATCGTAATCCCATAATCCAAGAAAGACATGGTTTTGTAGGCTTATGATTGCTAAAAGTCCAATCCCACTTCCCCCTCCCCCCCCCCCACCCCCCACCATCTCCTCTCTTTTATACTGTCATCTTCTAAAGGGTAAAATAAGAATTTCTCACTTTAACCAACCACAGTAATTCAGAGATCCAAACATCATGATTATTATAATTCGCAATCCTACATATTATATAATCCGGATGTGATCCAAACAGACCCTAAGACGTTGATTAAGCTGGCCATCTACTTTGTAAAATTTGTCTTCGCTCCTCTTAAGAAGAAGCCAGTGCCATTGTAGAGCTCTCAAGCATGTTCCAGAAAATGTTTTAGCACTACGCCATATAATCAAAACCACGGTATTGCTTAACAAAACATACAAAATAATCACACCAATGTTTCTATCTAGTTAGCAACAGTACAAGCGTACATCGTCTTGAGCCGGTGGCAGAAAGCGACCACTGACAAAATTTGAGGACAGGAAGCTGTGCTTGGTTTGGAGCTCACTGCTAAGCTAAGCTAATTATTGGCGCCATAATTTGGCAATTAAAAAGTGTCATGCCGGTGCAGTGTGTGAGGCCGTCATTGGCTTGCAATACGAGCAAAAGCGGAGGCTCACCGACCGACCCTGTCCGCAGGCGGTGGGCCGGTGGCTGGCGGCTGCCATTGACGTCTTTGGCAGCCGGCCAATGCACGGCCGCTTGGCTTGGCCCGGCCCGGCCGGCTCCTGTCGTCCATGGGCATGGACGCATGGTCGAGTCGCCCTTCGCCACCGACTGCAACGTCAACAAGGGTATATATGCTACTCAAGAAAGTACTGTAAGTTATTATTTTTGTGGCCATTGTTTTTTTCAAAAAAATAATTTAGGGTGTGTTTAGTTCCCCATTTCACTCAAAAAATTTTGGGTTTCGACCCATCATTTTACAGAATAGAGCTAAACACCATGCAAAATTTTTGGCAAAAATGTATCCATTCTCTATTTTGGATTTTGACCTCAAGAGGTCAAAAAAAAAAGCAAAAAAAAACCCTCACCCACCCCCACGAAAAATTTGACATTTTGGATGGAACTAAACACACCCATGAAAATTTTGGCATTTTACATTTCATCATTCCAAAGTAGTTGTCATTTTGCATTTTGCATTCCATGGGGAACTAAACACAGCCTTAGCAAGTGTCCACATGAAATTAAGAGATGAATGAAAGGAAATGCCTAGTTAATTGTGAAAAAAATATACTAGTATTAGGTTGATCTTCGAAAAAAGGTTATTGGCAGTGGCAGGTATTCTTTATCGAGAAAATATTGTGCCCTGATAATTTATTTATTGTCCTTAACTCCTAAGTAAATATAGATTTTTTTTTGCAAGGACTAATATAGACGTAGTGAAAATTGCTTAGAGGTGCACATGCGTGGTTAAGGAAAATTCCAGTTATATGGGGTTTAATTTGTGGACTTGGCATGAATAATATTAATGAATATTCTTAATTTTTTGCGATTGAAATAATCTCCGGGAATATTTCACCCAGAGTAGATGATATATGTCTATTGCTCGACTGACTATTGGATCCATCCAGACAAGGCAGCGACACAAAATGATTGCACCAGAAAATAGTAGTGATGGGCACATGACCAGTACTATTTCTAGTATAATTGCCAGTCAACTGCTCTAATTAAAGTCTTCTATAAGAAAACATTCCACACCCAATCCCTGCAGCAAATTTGGTTAGGCCTTGTTCAGTTCCCCAATTCTCCCCCCTAATTCCACTATGCAAAAAGAAGATTCCCCGTCACATCAAAATGTCGGCAAATGCATGGAATACTAAATGTCGATGAAATCAAAAACTAATTGCACAGTTTTGTTGTACTTTACGAGACGAACATTTTAAGCCTAGTTAGTCAAAATTTGGATAATTTTTACCAAATACAAACGAAATGCTACAGGAATTCTGATACAGTGTTTTTCTCCCCAATTCTCTTATCTAAACGAGGCCTTAGTAGTCACCCCTACTGTTTTGTGGTCGACATCCTGGACCAAACTGACAGCACGATTTGGGCCGTGTTTAGATCACCAATTTGGGAGACACCAAATCACTGTTTGGCACTGTAGCAATTTTGGTTTTATTTGGTAATAATTGTCCAAACATTGATTAATTAGGCTCAAAATATTCGTCTTGCAAAATACAACAAAACTGTGCAATTAATTTTTGATTTCATCTATATTTAATACTTCATATATATGCCAGTATTTTGATGTGATGGGGAATCTTCTTTTTGCATAGTAGAATTTGGGTGTGAATTTGGTGATCTAAACAAGGCCTTGCTGTTTGGTACTGGAACTCTGGAAGGATGTACTACATGTGTACTGAAGAAATAAGAAAGTTAATGTGTCTGCGTCGCAGCATAGATTCCAGTTATTATACACCGGAGTGAACTGAAAAGGAAGTTTTACAGCTTGCAGGTTATACTGTCCCCTGCAGTTAAGTCAAAACCATTTGTGTTCAGAGAACTACACGTGTACACCTGCAGTACAACTGTACAAGTACACTAGTAGGAACGAACCGGTAGGTGCCCTAAACTGAGTGCCACTGACATTGTGGGCCAGAGCTCACGCCCCAGTCAAACTGTCAAACCAGCACGGGATACACGTACAGTCAGCACCAGCCGTAGCCAGCCTGCTGAGTTGGACGTGAAGATGGATAGGCTCTGTTCATCCGGCTTATAATCTGTATTTTTCAGCTTGTTTTTTAGTTGGAATAGTATTTTTCTCTCACAACAAATCAGCCAACAGTGTTTTTCAGCCGGCTTATCAGCACAGCCGAACGGGGCCATAAGCATGTAAAAACATGACATGTTCTGATGATGTATGCTACATATCTACTCCTATTTGTGTACCATTCAAATACTCAATAAACTCCTCGTGAGTTGGGTGAAAGAAACGTCCAAGTTAAACAGCTCTGTAATGTATCCTAATTATTAGCCTCCCTTTCTGCATTGCCAGCCGATTATAAAAAAAACCAAATCACTCAGCATAAATACGCAGTTTGGCGGCTAAAGCACGTCAGCGTCGTTTACCAGGCCACACAATATAATGCAAGGAAGAGAGCCTTGCATCCACCATCCAGTTGGAGAAGAAAGCGAGAGGAAATTGACGTCGTTGAAACGTGCCGGACAAGCACATTTCAAGAACCCAAGCATGTCCAATCGTACATCACGAAGCTACCAAGAACCAAGCATGCATGCATATTAAGCAATACAGACACCGTCATCACATCACTGGGATTATTGTAACTGATCTTTTTTTTTTCTCCCTCCCTATTTCCTTTGTGAGCATATATAGTTATCTTGAACCTTACGGAACAAGATCAGATTTTAATCAGGATGAGTTACATACGCAAACAATTCGTCCAACTCGTATCCACCCGAATTCAAATTTGACGGGTTAATCTAGAGACGAGAAGAAACATGTAGCGCGACACAGTTGACCGCACAAAGGTTTGGTCGTGGCCTAGTCGGGTCCACTTCAAACTTGTGGAAGGGAAAAAAATAAATAAATAAAAGCTCCAAATTATTACTTGCACGAGACAACAAAATTATAAGCGGGACGTATAGGGAAGATGATTCGAGCGTCGCCATCGGTGAGCTGGAGCTGGAGCGGAAACGTGCACGAACTTGCTGCGCGTGTCATAGTGTGTTGTGCTGCACTGCAGGTTACGTTTCGTACGTACGTCGTTGCATTTTTTTTTTGTTGATAGGATGTCCTTGCGTTTCTCAAAGAGAAGAGAATACGGTTTCGTCCTGTAGCCATTGTCTTTCGTTACTATGCTTAGTTGCCGGACACGTCGGACGACGATCGTGTGGCTGAGATTAATTTGATGGTGAGATCGATGATGACTGGCAACTTAGCAGAGGTAATTGTCCAACTGATCGAGCTTGTGTGTTAATTTACTTCTTCCGTTCTAAATCGTAAATCGTAAGGTATTTTTTATTTATCGCATCTCTTCCTATGTGTCTAATCCGCAACAGTACTGAAGACTTGATAAGTGGCGTACCAAATCTTTATTTCTGAGTTTATATTCATGTTTTTTAAATGACCATGTGGGTGAAATAAATTAAATGTGCCACAAACCTGAAGCTAAAGATGTTACATATCAAGATGAAATTATTATTGATGTATACATGCCCTGATTTCAACCCATATATAATTTGCTAATCAGCAACAGTACTGAAGACTTGATAAGTGCCGTACCGAATCTTTATTTGTGAAATTATTTATATTCATGTTTTTTAAATGACCGTGTGGGTGAAATAAATTAAATGCGCCACAAACCTGAAGCTAAAGATGTTACATATCAAGATGAAATTATTAATGATGTATACATGCCCTGATTTCAACCCATATATAATTTGCATGCCCTCCTATACTAATCATAGAATCAAACAAAAAAAAGTCCTTTTTGCCTGCAGCAACTGTACTAAACTTTAGGTAAAACATTGTGGACCAAA
The DNA here is from genome assembly GCA_022457205.1 of Saccharum spontaneum. Taxonomy (NCBI): domain Eukaryota; kingdom Viridiplantae; phylum Streptophyta; class Magnoliopsida; order Poales; family Poaceae; genus Saccharum; species Saccharum spontaneum. The sequence continues at coordinate 51,068,408 of CM039604.1, forward strand.
CAAATTTCCATCCCTCCACCAAAATAGACCACAGAACAACAAAGAGCACACATCACCGTACGAACCTCCCTCCTCCCATCCATTCATGTTTGTTCCCTTCACAAACCAACACACAAGTATATATAAAATAACAATATGGAAAAATAATGTCATGGAAAATACATAAATATATGCTACATGTTTCTCTAAAATAATCCACCTCAGCAGACTGACAAAAGAACAAGAGATAATGCCAATAAGCCAAGCCACCTAGCCAATCACTCACCAGTCATCCTAGTCATCGACATCTCCCCCTCCCTAACTACTCTCCCTTCCAATCCAATAGAGAACAAAATCCCTAACCTTCTTCTAGATCCTATATTTTTCTCCTAATAAACGAAAAATAGAAAGAAAAAAAAACAAGCAAGATAATAAGAGAGAGGAGACACCCTCCGGGCCTTCCCCTTCCTCCATGTTCCTCTGCTTGGTTGCTCACCCACCCTGTCTCGGCCTCTCCCTGCCTACCAGGAGGAGCCAAATCATCCAGCCACTCCCCCAACGAGGCAGGGCGCCACGCCATTCTCGCGAGCGCACAGGAGGGCAGGAAAAATCATCTCCTTCCACCTCTCCCCTCCTCCACCAAAATCCTCCAAAATCCCGATCTTTATTCCACCAAAGATCCTTCTTTTCTGGGCCGATACAGATACACGACGCTATTTATAGCGTCTGGCCTCGTGGAAAGGCGCTCCGCTCTTGGCTGGCTCTCCCCACCTGCGGGGCTGTTGATTTGGGGAGGCAGTCAAATCCGCCTGCGGCTGAAGAAGGGGCAGGGGCGCATGGCGGAGGAGGAGAGGCGGCGGCGGTTCGCGAATCTGCGCAGCGTCCGGTGGCGGGTCGATCTCGGCATCCTGCCGGCGTCGCCCGGGGCCTCCGTCGACGAGCTCCGCCGCGCCGCCGCGGATTCGCGGAGGAGGTGAGGCTGATTGGCTCTTGTTCTTGCTGCCTGTCGCCCACGTCCTGTTTGGTGCGTTTTTGTCGGCGGGAATCTCTTGTCTTTGTTCTTAGCCGGGCGGAGCTATTGCTCATCTTCACGTTTGGTTCTCGTTTGGTCGGGTGTTGTTTTCGTCCTCTGATGATTATAATGAGAGAAAAAAATTGTCTTTTGCCAAGGAAACAATGCAATAATTAAGAGTAAATGCTTCCAATTGGATTACTGTATCAAGAAATAACTCATTGAAAATTTGCATGTCTGATTAATGGTTGTTTTATTGTTCACGTGGCTATGAGAGAAATTGCCGCTGAACTGGTCATCTACGTATGTATATAATTGGAGGACTGGTTCCTTCTTGCTGAAATTGTCGACTTGTCATCTTTATGATTGGACCAATGCTTCTTTCAACCGACGAAGGTATTTCTTGTTTCTTGTAGATATGTTAGTTTGAGGCGCCGCCTTATGGTAGACCCACATCTTCCAAAGGAGGAGGACAGATCATCCAACCTTGTTGTTGACAACCCGCTCTCTCAGAACCCAGGTATTTCGTCCTAGACATGATTTTATGACGAGAATGATGAACATGAAATTGATGATATATCCTCTGAATGTGGATGTATTTTGTTCGCTACCTGTTTACTTGTGCAAGACTGTTAATAATTAATATTAGTGGGAACTACTATGTTTATTTTGCACTGTCATCATAGATTCTTTTTCCCAACCAATGAGGTTTCCTGAACCAGGCTTTAGGTAACAAACTCCAGTGGTATTGACCGCAATTAGTAAGAAATACTATATAAAAGTAGAAAGGTGCTTATCTGGCCTATTAACACTTTGACATACTGACTTTCTTAGTAGCATAACTGCACCAGTAGAAAGGGACCCCTAACTCCAAACAACCAACAAGAACAAATATGGTAAAAGATTATTTTCTTAAATATACTGGAGCTCAAGGGTGGGGCACTAATTGATAGGAAAGTCTATGATTTTGATTGCAGTACGCTTTGCTGAATTTAGACTGGATTTTTCTATTACAACTAGATAATATTTCTTGTGTTGTTCTATTTCTATATGGCATAAACAGGAAACACTGTATTTTTCTTATAATGGCATCTTTGCAATGCTGAAATGCAATAATGCTGCATGCTCTGCTCCAATGCTTCCTGCTAAAACTCTGAATTTCTTATATTTCTATTTAAATTCCTTGTGCAGATAGCAGCTGGGGCCGTTTCTTCAGAGGTGCCGAGTTGGAGAAGACAGTTGACCAAGACTTGTCTCGATTATACCCAGAAGATGGTAGTTACTTTCAAACACCTAATTGCCAGGCCATGCTGAGGAGAATACTGTTGATGTGGTGCCTTCAGCACCCGGAGTGTGGATATCGCCAAGGTAAGCAACTCTTTTAAATACATGATTGACAGTAAGACTTTGCTGCATATCTGGTTAGCTTTGCAGTCTCTGAGAAATGCTCATGGGGCTGAAACCTTTTGTTTGCATTTCATTAAATTGGTAGCAGTTATCATTTAATAACCTAAAATTGTATTTTCAGATGTAATTCTTAGGATACGTTAATAAGCTCCAAGATTATCTTATAAGGAAAAAAACACTTGCTTTTACTATATGATCCTAAATCTCTAAAGCTGTGATAAATGCCACTGTAGTTTTGTTGGCATTGAAGTTTGATTAATTAGTTTATCCACATGATTATTAGTAGCTTTCCGCATTTTTTTATGTGATTGCCAAATATGTACTGACTTATGGACTACTTTCACAGGAATGCACGAACTACTAGCTCCTCTAGTGTATGTTCTTCAAGTTGACATTGATAAACTGTCTCAAGTGAGGAAGCTCCATGAGGATTGCTTCAATGATGATTTTGATGGAGTGCCTTTCCCAGATACAGATATGGTTTTTAGTTATAAACCTAGAAAGGACTTAAAATGGCATTCTGGAGCTGACAATGGCGATGATTCTGAAAGCGCTTCCAGAGTTAACACACTTGATGAGCTTGACCTGGATACAAAAGAAATAATTTCACTTAGTGATGCATATGGAGCTGAGGGTGAACTAGGCATTGTATTGTCTGAAAGGTTCATGGAACATGATGCCTATTCAATGTTTGATGGTTTGATGGATGGAGGTAGTGGAGTGGTCCGCATGGCAGAGTTTTTCTCTACATCCAAGGTTGGATCTAGCTCAAGTCTAGCGCCTGTCATTGAAGCCTCATCATCTTTATTTCATTTGCTATCCATTATTGAGCCATCTCTTCATAGCCATTTCATTGAGCTGGATGTAGAACCACAATATTTCGCTCTTCGTTGGCTGCGGGTCTTGTTTGGACGGGAGTTCTGCCTCAACGATCTTTTAGTCGTATGGGATGAAGTTTTTGCTTGCTCCAATGACATGCTACTTGGAGAAAACGAAGAATACAGCTTTAGGATATTGTGCTCGTCTAGAGGGGCATTCATCGCAGCCATGGCAGTCTCTATGATTCTTCACCTTAGATCATCTCTGCTGGCCACTGAAATCAATACGTCGTGTCTTCAGAGACTATTGAACTTTCCAAACAATGTTGATGTGCATAAATTAATTGAGAAAGCTAAATCTCTGCAGTCTATTGCTGTTGATGCGAACATATCATCCCCACCTCTCTTATCAAAGAAGGATAGTTGTGATTATGATAGGGTTTACAGTAATCTTGCTGCTTCAACTCCTCCAAGGACTCCGTTGCATCCATTACCTGAGAGTTACTGGGAAAAGCAGTGGAGAAATTTGCACGATGACGGAACTGCTCCCAAAGGGAGTGATAAGGGTCTTTCTTATAAGAAATCACTAAAGCAATCTTTGAGCCAGAGGCTTGGTTTATCTAGGACAGAGTCAGATCCTTCTCCAGTTAAGGTAGTCAGTGTGAAGAGTGACACCAAGAATTCAGTGAGACGGTGTCTTTTGAACTCTTATTCAGATAAAGTAGTACAGTCCAGTGAAGTTGCTGGAAAGTTTCAGCAAGATGAATTCCCTATCGTGTCGATTCACAAGGAGCCTCTTGTGAATTCTGAAAGGCCCTCACAACTAAAGTTAAAGGGGGCGGCTAGTGAGAATTTAATAGTAAGCCCACCAAGTGTGACAAAGTTCAATCCACTTATAGATTCACCGGTGAAACCAGCTGAAGAGAGCTCAACGAAAAGGATAGAAGCTTGTTCTAGTGGCGAGAATTCTCCGGTGTTTTATGCCGCTTGTGCTGGCAATGAACATGAGAATTGTCACGATAATGATTCTGAGAGAAGTAGCATCACATCAAATTCATGCGCCGGCGATGATGATAGGGATGAAGTTCTAGCAGATGAGTCGTCCAACTGTAACTGTGAGGATAAAAATGTCTCAGAAGCAACAGAGTCTGTCTCAGAAGCAACAGAGTCTGCAACAAATGTAGATCCAGTTGGATCCTCTGAGAGAACTACGGTATCTAATGAAAGAAAGCCATTTATTAACAAGCTACAGTGGTTCTTGAGGTTTGGCAGACCTTCAGCTGAAGGCAATGTGGAGAAGGGCAGTGCTGAGGCATCGGATGATAAACATGGTGCAGTCCTTCCCTGCTCTTCAGCTGCTGATGTGAGTTCAGATAACTCCCGCAGCGGCATAAATTTGGCTTCTGGTGATAATAAGAAGGTGATGGGCACACTGAAGAATATTGGACAGAACATGCTTGAAAATATTCAGGTATTGTATTTCAGACGCCTGATATTGCCCTTTGGTGTTTTTCTTTGCCAGGTTGTTGTTGTTGCTAGCAGTCCATACTATTGCTGATGACAATTTCTATGTTTAGAGATAGGATAGCAGTCCATATTAGTGCTGATGACAATTTCTATGTTTAGAGAGATAGGATTGTAACCAGACAGCATTTTGTTCTTTAGAGTAAATGCAGCTTGTGCTTTGAAGTCCCCTCTAGTATTGTTTACTTTAGTTTTCTGCATCCAGAAAGTTGTCTAAGACACGAGAATAACATTATCTGGTGGTTGCCATGTACACAGGTGATCGAAACAGCGTTCCAGCAAGACCGGGCGCAGCCAAGCGCCATGGAGAACTTCCCGAACAACATCCTGGGAGGCAAAGGGCAGGTCACCGCGATGGCTGCCCTCACAGAGCTCCGCAAGATCAGCAACCTGCTCTGCGAGATGTAACCCATCCATCCAAGGCGCGCGCATGTACGCACATCCCTATTCTTTCGAGATTCATTAGCTCATCAGATAAGCAAGGCCCGTGTAGTTAGAACCTAGGCCCCCCGCCCCCTTGTATATATAGATCCCATTCGATTATTCCATTGAGCCCGCCCGTGCGCCCGGTGCGATAAGGCTCTTTCTTGTACCTAAGGATCGGCTGCTGCTGTCAACTGAGTTGCGCGAGATGGGGGAGTAAAACTCTCTCGTCTCCGGAGTTAGGAGGCAACTTTTTGATGGAACAATTTTGGACGCGTAAATGTTTCTCGAGGTAGAATAAATGGAATAAGCTAGTATATCAGAAAGTGCAAATCTTTTTTCTGTCATTTTTCATGCTGAGTTGCCTTTTGAACTGATCATCATCATTCATAGATGGCTGTGGACCTTTGTGGTGCTGGTGCTTGTGCAGCTTGGTTGTCTGTTCTGTTTGTGTATAGTTTAACATGGATCCTTTGTATATGCACATGTGATGTGGCCATGTGCATCAGTGCAGATATCATTGAGAATCATTTGGTTGTCTTTGGCAATGAGCATAAAGGATCAGGTCTTTGGATACCCTAAACCCAGGTGGTCAGGTGCATTGCTTTTGGTTGTCTTTGGCAATGAGCAAAAAGGATCAGGTCTTTGGATGCCCTGGACCCAGCGTGTGTGTTCTGAAGAGACTAGGTCAGGATTCGACGGACGAATGTGCAGCCGAATGGACATAAAATTCATTATCATGTGATGAATCCTGAGGCAGGTCCGAGTAGAAGGCGATCTACGCCACGGCAGTCGTCAAAGCACAGCAGCTAGTAATAATGTACTAGTAATGTTTGGTTAGCTGGGGCCTCGATGGATTTATTGGCTTTGACGCATGATTTCCGTGTGCTTGACGTGACTGGTTTGGGTTTGGGTTGGGCGAAATGAATTTGGCATGAGGAGAGCTGGACGGATTCTTTGTATTTTCGTGTACGCCTCTTGGACAGGAGCAGGACAGCTGGGTATTGTTATTGTTTGTCTGATGAAAGGAGGAGAGGCGGTGTCGATCGATAGATAAGGACAGGTTGGGCCTCACCTGATCCACGTGTTATTAGGGTGTCTGTCATGTTTGCTGTAACTAATACGTACTAATATAGGAGTACCCCTACTTGATGACACTGTAAAAACGTTAGTGGCCGGTGCCATTTTGTAGACAGCAGGAGAAGGTGTGCGTGGAATCCGAACTGAATGCATTGCTGCGGCTGCGGTCCGGTGACCGGTGGTCCTGGACTCGTCGTGCCTCGTGCTCGTGGTGGCGGATGCTACTAGTGTCTCTCCTCACCGCATGCATGCGCCTCTGCCGGAGGACCAACGCCTCTCCCGGCCCAGATCGGGTGCGAGTGGCTGTGGCTGCGAGCTGGCCGGCTGACCCCATCGCTACCATGCATGCCGATGCCGGCGTTGGTGCGCTCGACGTACGTACGGTGAACGAACGGGGTGCTGCTGGCTGCTGCTCGAGCTCGACGCGCCGGCCGTGGCCCGACGCCCCGACCCGACACACACGGCCATGCACGATGGACGCTTGCTAATTGAAGGATTCAGATTCAGTGTCGAGTCACCAATTTTATCCGCTCGCTTTTGGCTTTGGCTTTGGGAAACCATCCGGATTGGCTAGCGCCCGGACATCCGATCCAGACGCCAGTGTCCGGACGATGTCTGCACAGAGAGCGAGCGAGTGCCTAGCACGTTGGGCTCACGCCGCCCCTAACGTCGCCCACGCCCCGCCGGTCGCTTTCCACGCGAATCCCATGTGCAACGCCCAATCTACTTTGAAACATCTAGATGCAATAGTTATAACATATAAAAGAAGACAAATGAAACACTCGAAAACAAGCGTATGAAACACTAACGAAAACGTCTGAAAAATATTTGAAAACCATTGCGAACATATGCAACATCTAGATAAAACATTTGCAAACATACGTATGAAACACCCAAAAACACTTGAAATATATGCTTGCAGCATGCATGTATATACAACATCCAGATCTACTTTTGCAACATCCAGGTAAACACTTGCAATATACGTATAGAACAGATGAAACATTTGAAACATACATTTGAAACATACATGTATAGCCATTATAACACGTGCAAGATACCTCTGAAACATCTGAAGCACTTGAAACATATTCTTGCAACAAACGGTTTTCACCCTTCTTTTGTATAACGCAGCAGAGCAGGGGAACGGCTGATTCCAGAAATCTACATCTTGGCCACCGCTGCTGGGGGAGTCGTCCCTACCCGATCTTGTACGCATCACTGCTGGAGACCATCGCCGAGGGAGGCAGCGGACCGGGCGCCATCGAGAGAGAGAGGGGGGAGGGAAGGCCGATTGGTCGTTGCTCCTAGCGCGAGCTGCCGCCATAGAGAGATGGAAGCGCGCGAGGACGCAATGTAGAATGGAAACCACACGCATCTGTCTATGAGCACGGTGGAGAGGGGAGAAGCCGTGCGGCGGTGCTCAAGTGTGGTGGGGAGGAAGGATGAAGACAGGCAGGCAGCTGAGCACAGTGAAGAACGCTACGCTGGAGGGGTCATCGTGCACCATGCCGCTACGGCCAGGAGAACTCGACGAATGGATAGTATGGTTTAGTTTTATTTCTGGAGTGAATTGGCGGAATGATTCTCAGTTCTTTTCAGAAAACGAACGATTCTCAATTTAGTGAGTGCAGCCTGGAATATTAGACCATTCATGTTGGTTCAGGTTGAGTCGTGATCCACCGACCGAGGCGATGGATCGCCCAAGCCTAAACCCAAATACTAACGGCCAATCCAGCACAGCGCGTCAGTGACTCTGTCACTCCATCTGCTTTTGCCTTTTTCTCAGGCCGTGAGGCAGGGGCGCAGGGCCCCCGAGGTACACTCCGAGTCGGTACCGCCAGGCCCGTCTCAATAATTTTAAGGGCCCTTGGGCAAGTAAGACACTAAGGTCCGGCAATCTAATATTTTAATATGACAATTAATAAAGTATATAGTACTATTAATAAGAAATAACGTGCAACATATATTTAGTTCATAAAAAATGACTGTACATAAAAAAGCTAGAAGAATGGTAAAGTAATAAGTAATAACTATTGTGGTTACCTCAAATAAATCTATAGAGCTTTAATGCTTTTAAAAAGCGTCTTCAGCATTTCTTGATGCAAAATCTTCAAGAACAGTGTCGAGATCAATTTTATCTAAAATATCCTTCTCAATGTTGCACATAGCGAAGTCATTCAATCTTTCTTGTAGCATAGTTCACCAAACAATTTTTCAATGAACTGATCTTCTTGTTTTCTTTTTTTCCTTTTCTGAACACTAGAGAAATGTTTTTTTGGCAACATCTAACATGTTCAAAAAATATATTGAATTAGAATTTAGAAATTTAGTTAATTAGATCAAACAGTCTGCAACTCTGCAAGTGCAGACCATCACGGCCACGCCAAGCCCTATCCTTATAACTGATAAACTGAACTAATGAACTCTGGACTGCAGTTACTTACCGCTGTCCGCTGGCCAGTCCAGAGATACTATGGATCACAGAGGCCGCGGAGAAAGGATTCATGCCCGCTGCCCGCAGAGGTCGCGGCCGTTGCCTGCAGCAGCACACCGTCACCGGCCAGCGGCTGTGAAGCCAAGCCCCGACTCGCGATCGCGAATTGGAAGGGTCGTGACTCGCCGACTCCCTGCACGACTCACGCAACACGCCACGTGAATAGAAGCGACTAGCGAGCACCTAAGCTATCAAATGGACCTAAAGAGCGACCGTATGAGCCATTGGGCCGGAATACATGTACTATACAGGGGTATACTCATGGGCCCCCAAGCACCATGGGCCCCTGGCCGTCGCACTTGCTGCCCTCCCCCATGAGACGGGCCTGGGTACCGCTGCCTGGCACCAAGTTGGGCATATGACGACGATGAGGGTGAGACTTGAGAGCAGCCGGCAGCATCGTCCTATCTGTCCTGCTGCCTGCCAACAGAAAGCAACGAGAGTTCGAGTTGGAGCCGAGAGAGCAGATCAGAGTCAGAGACGACGGTTGCATTGCAAGATGAGCGCCTGTCTGGCTGGCAGCAATGCTCTCCTTCTATCTCTTATAAAACTGTCATATCGGGATAGCTATGTTTTTAGCAGTTCCTCAATACCTCTTTTTTTTTCATTAATATTTCACTTGTCTTCCCTCAAAGAAAGGAAAAGATACAACTCTCCCAATACCATGGGACCATCCAAACTACCACTTTTTAGCTATATTTTGTCTTACACCTCTGTGGGACCTACCTTTCATATAGGTATTGGGAGAGATATATTGAGATACTGCTAAAGTAACTCCTCTAATAAATCTACAAAGTAATATTGGGCTACCTAATAACATTTTATTGGGAGAGTTATATCAATGGATCACTGGAGATGCTCCCAGCCCCAGTCGCCCAAAATCGGAACGACCGAAGAACCATGGATTCTCCTGCTGTCTGCAGCCAAAACTCCGTCGAAATTGGACGCACGCACGGACGGACGCATCGGCAAATGGGATTGGCCACAAAAATGAACAGTCTGCACCAGGTAGGGTAGGGCCAGCCGTGGCCTTGATCCAAACGCTCTCCCCTGTTCGTTCGCCAACAGATGTTATATTTTTTATTAAAAAAGAATAATTTTTTCTTATATGTAGTTCTTTTAGTGCTACATACTGAATTCACTTTTGGATCCATTCAAAAAAAAAAAAGAGCGCTTCGCCAAGTATGAAGTGGACATTCACATACGGTATGTTGGAAACGTGGTCTTAGACATTGCAGGTCCAAAAGGTGTTAGTGCAAACTTCTATTTTGCAGGTCCCTCCAATCTCAGGGGATGATGGTCCAGATATTTCCTGCTAGACACTTTCCACTAATGGACAATGATCTTCTAAGAGTGCGTACAAGGCGCTGGCACTTCAAGAGATCGTTCCACGTTTAACATTCCTCTTCACTTCTTCAGGTTTTGCAAACCCTTCCTATCGTTTGGGCAGACAAATCAATTCAGCTAAGAATCAAGACTTTTTCTTGAAGACTCCTCAGACTTTGCCCTTGGTCGTATGCACAGAATTTTCAAAGTGTACACGAGGCCCTATTCACGTTGTCGGAAATTAGAAAACGGACATTTATTCATTGAATGCAGCTTCGGTAGGCCCATGTTGTTTTGATCCACCATTGGGCTGAAAGTTTATACTATAGACTCCTTCGGACCATGGGCTTCATTCTCATACTGCTTTTATTTTTTCATAACGTACGGCCCATCAAAAGCCACTGCAGGCTTTGGACCTTCTAATTCTTTTGTGCTTACGGAAAACACGCAATGATCATCCCAAGATTTAATAGATTACGAGTATGATACAGATAGGCCAAATATTTTTTTGTAGCTCTACTGTTGGTGCCTCTAGTTTCTTTAAAGGGTTCATGTGAGCAGCTTCAGCTGCCAAGATAGGGTTTCGCTGGAAAATGGGTAATGGCAAGAAAGTTTTGGGAGGACAGTTGACTAGGTACCTCTAGTTTGGCTATACAATACTAGGAGATTTATGTTTTAGTTAATGAGAAGACCAATTCAATTTTTGATTTGTGGGATGGGTCAAATCTCAAATGTACTTTTAGGAGATGCGTGGATGACAGGTTAATGAATCTTTGGTTAGAGGTAGAGCAGTTGGCTTCAACTATTACTTTCTCTGATGAGGAAGATTCATTGGTTTGGCTATTTAACTCTAATGGCATTTACTCTACTCAGTTCATTAATTTTAGAGGTATTCTTCTCAGTCCATGTGGCTGCTGTATGGGGACTGAAGCTCCACAACCACCCCACCCCGCCCCCACCCGAGTGCATTTCTTGCTGTGGTTGTTGTCCAAAAATAAGGTGCTAACTGGAGATAATCTAGGTATTAGGAGAGAAGTTGAGGATAAATCCTGTGCAATGAGTTGGAAAACAGTCAATAACCTGTTCTTTGAATGTACCATTGCTAAACAACTTTGGTGCCATCTCTCAGAGATCTTTGACAGGGAACTCGGTTTAGATTTCCTGTCTGTTGGCCAATTGTGGATTAGTAATAAGAAGTTTATGGTTTGTAATACTTTTTGTGCTGCTGCCCAGTGGGGGCTGTGGAAGCTAAGAAACAACTTGCGTTTCCAGGATATGAGTTGGAAAGATATGAATTATCTGCTGTTGGAAATAGCAAATATGCTGCAAAGCTGGAGGCTGTCATTTCCTATGGAGAGGAGACAGGAGTTTATAACAAGATGGAAGCTGCTGAGGTCTATGGCGACAAGACCAGCAAGAATTGGTGGCTGAACTTGGTGTCAAATGAAGCTGACAGGTTGCTGTGTCCAAAAGGCTCACTGCTGGGATGAAGAAACGCCTGAGGAGCTGAAGCCTTTCCTGACCAGAAATGCTGATGAGTCTTGGTCTGCTGGGAAACGGCTCTGTTTGACGAATGAGGAATAGCTGTAGTAGTAGTTTGTGTGTCGGTGCTGCTGTTTCTCTGGGTTCCCAGACGGTAAAGTATGGCAGACGGTTCTGCTCTTTTCTGTAGTCTGGTGGAGTTTTGGTTTGGAGTGTTTCTGAGACCTTGGGTTCCATCTGTGCTGTAAACACGTTTTATGGTCTTTGTTAATGCAATGGCCGGGGCCATGCCCTTAAACTCTAAAAAAAGATTTAATAATATCTGTTGTGAGTGTTCTTCTTCATGAGGCTTATGCCACTGATAAATCTCACAGTTTAACTATTGAAGATGCTACTCCCTACTCTTTCCCTTTCAAATCCTGTGTATTGAGGCCTTAACTGTCTCCCTTCTCCAGACGGCACATGTTCAGGATATACTTCTCTGGTGGCACAGGTTGTTGATGGTCCAAAAGAAATTTTATGTGATGCTTCTGTTTGCTTGCATGGTGGTGTGCGTTTGGCTTCTTTTTTGCAGGTTGTTTTCTCCATGAATCTTTGATCATTTGGAGGCTGAAGCACATGCCCCTTGCTTGGTGTCAAAATCGCTAATATGCTTAACTTGCAGGTGGCAAACTTGATAACAGATAATCAGATTCTTTCCGGGTCATTGCTCTGTAAGGCTAATTCTTGTTGAGATTGAATGAACAAATCAATAGACAAAGGCGAGACATTGCCTGATAGTTTTGGTTCCGCAAGACATTTCCTTTTATATATGATGCCTTTATTGATGGCCATGTGAGTCGTAATCGATTTTGTACAGTACTTCACATTCAGATGCACACCTATGGCCCAAAGATTTAGCTCATATGCGAATAGTTGATGCTGAATTACATTTGCAAAGTTTGGGTGTGCCATAGTCAGATCGGAGGTCTGTCCAGACCAGCGATAAAACAAAACAAAAACAATATTCATGGAACTAAGTTAAAATATCAGTTAGTACCATCCATGTACACTATCCATTAATTAATACGCAAAAGGCACACCGTTGCCTTTTCCTAAAAAGTATTACTCAACAAATAATGTCATGCTAATCATCTGAAGTACAGTGCACGTTTTTGTCTGCAGCTACCTCTTTCTTCAACTTCTCCCAGACTTCTGGACCCTCGTGATGTTTTAGGACCAGATAGTTAAGAAACCGCTTCTCTGAACAAGCTAATAAGGTGGACAGAGCAAAATTAGGAGGAACCAGCCCTCTTTCTTGCAGCCAATTGTACATTAGAAACCTAGCTTTGGTTCTCTCTATAGTGAACGACAAGAACGCGGGGTATCCAACCAGAGAGCTTAGAGGATATGATGTCTCATTTAAAAGGAATGATATCTTGGACTCAAGGACATGTATCTTCTGATTCAGAACCTGCGGCGCTACTTTGATCATGTTCGTTACATCCTTGGGCTCAAATCCAGTCTTCACCAGAAAGTCAAACCGATCTTGTAGCTCATCACCCTTACCACGGAAAGCTTTCACTGCCTTATTCATATCATCAGAGCCTTCCTCGAATCCTATGTTTTTCAAAAATTTCACCTTCTCCTTCAGTGATTTCTCAGTCCTGTCACAAGGCGGTAGGCGGTTGACCTTTAACCCTAATGCATATTTCATCAGTTCACGTGGCTCTTCCATTATAATCTTCCACAAACGCTTCTTCCCGACACTGAGATATGTAAGAATACTGTTTGCCTTCTTCACTCGAGCAGAACCAAGCATTGATGCATTTGCTACCACAAACTTCTTAATATCCTCCTCGCTTACATCAATGCCAGTTAAGAATAGTATAACACTCTGTATGTTCCTTGCGAAACTCCTGGCCTGTACATCTGGGAAGTCCATGAAAAGATTAAACAGATCTTCTTTTCCAGACCCTGCTTTCAGCATGATGGCAACTGCCCTAAACAGTACCTTTCCAGAACCATCCAACAAGAAATCTGGGTGTTGCCTGATCAGTTTACCAATACGCTCCTTATCAAATCCCAATTCAGTAAAAAATTGAGGAACTTCAACCATCTTTCTCCAATTATAATTATACGACTTCTTTACAGATAAGAATTGACCAATCCAGTCTCTCTGAATGCCAATGTCATCTAGCCACTTTAAGATCTTCAATTCAGCATGTGGGCCACGTGTCAATACGGCAGGGCAACAGGTCACAAGTTTTATCACAGTGGTCTTACTGAACCCCAGATCCTCAATAGCTCTTAGCTTAGACGCAAGCACACCGTCACCAAAACTGAAAACCTCCCCAGCATCCCTGTATATCCTCCCTATCTTAGTGCGCATAACCCCATAATTGCAAAGAACATGGTAGTTCTCCAGCAATGTCTCATCATCGGAAAGAAACATGAGATCCTGAGGCAGAAAGGATTCATACTCACTCGGCTTGAAGCCCATGCTCTCGAAGAATGGCTCAAACTCGTTGATCGGATAATACCTGAACAGACGCTGCAACGCAGTAGTGGCCCTCTCATCCCTCATCTCCCTTGTCTTCACCTTTGACCTGAACGCTGCCTCATCCCCCTCCACAGGGTCCTTGATAGCATCCTTCACCTGGTTCAGCAGCTTGCTCACAAAGGCAGGTGAGTGCTTGCTTATATGCTCGGCATCCAAAAAGCTCAGCCCCCGTGTGACATGGAGGTACTCCATGAAAGTCCGCTGAGCGGTCCAGAACACCCGCATCTTCTTCATTCGCTTGACCTCCTCATCTGCCATTACCACTGCATCAGCACGATCCAAGGGTTTCTCACCCCTAACACGTGCAGCAGGGGCAGCCGAGTAAGCCCGCAACTGATACCCGTGACCAACTGGGGTGACCCCCCACCAATTCAACACAGCTGATGATTCTTCAACATCCCGGGTATCAGTACCACACCGGTGTGGTGCCCGGTACGGCTCACCGTGCTCCACAATGAGCTGAACCAGGGGAGCCCGCCTGAGGCAGCGACCTGCCCTTAGTGCGCTGCGGAGGATCATGGGGAAACCGAGCTGGAAGCGCTAGCAGGACGGCAAGAAAGGCGCCGGCTTTGGGGTTACCCCACGGTCGCCATCGATGGCGACTCTAGCTTCTGCACCCTCAGCGCCCAGTCTGCACGCGGAAATCAAAACGACAAATAAGGCAAACGTTACGATCGATATCTCCCGCGGGGGCAAGATGCTTCATACTAGAAGGAGAGCGTACCAAGTGACGTAGCACGCTGCTACTGCTGCTGAGGCGGCGGCGTCAAACGGTCGCCGGCGCAGGACCGTGCAGTAACCAGTGCCCGAGCTCCTTGGTGGAGTGGGGCGGAGCGGATGAAGCTGCGGCAAAGAGGGCGCAGACTGAGCGAGGAGGTGGGAGGACGCAGGCTGCTGGTGGCGCGCGGCGGACGAGACGGTGCGGCCGGCGGCGGAGGAGTTGAGTTGCGGTGGGGACCTGGGGTTTGGGGGTTTGGGTGTGCTCCGGCGGCTGGGAGTAGAAGCAGCTGATGGGCCGTCGCGCGCGGAATAAAGCCCAGAAAAGGTTTTTTATTATATCTCGTCCTTTGCAGAATTTAATTGCCTCAAACGAAAAATTGCAAAGAAAATATAATCTTATGGCCAATCGAAACGGTGAGATTTAAATTACGTCACTTCAATTGGCAGGATTCTTTTTTTTATCTGTAAATTAGACAAATCTAGACGCTCATATATGTTGACACATATTCACACCCCTATTAATGTGCGCATACCCTACCATTAGGAGTATATTTGAAAGATTAAGCCGATAAATCCCAAGATTAATGGATCACTTAGAAAATTAGAAATTTTCAATATAAACAATGATGAAGATAAATACACATAAAAATTACTAAGCTTGACAAGACCTATAACTTTATATTTCATAACATTTTCTTTTTCCTTGTGCAAATAGTAATCTTTATTTCATAACATTTCTCTTTTTCATTTGACCTCATATGGAGATAGATTTCTTTTGAAAATTAAACCTTTTCATTTGACCTGATATGGAGATAGATTTGAAAATTATAGAGATCTAAAGATAGCTCATAACGTTTTGTTTAAAGCCATATCAGTGCCAAAGCGGCCAGTTGGCAGACCGGTCTGTTCACGGAGAAAAAGTTCTGGTTCGAACATGCCTAAGCCAAACTTGTGCAGACTAAAATTTTCACAGCTTCAGCAAAATTTCATCGACAAACTTCTCATTTTTTTTGAGCGAAGATGAGCCAAATATCGTCAGGTTCAGCACTCGGACCCTACATGACAAACTGATGTGCAGTTTCTGGATTTTGATATAAACACACAAACATACCAGATGGCTAGCAATTTATAGACATACTATACTTTTCCTGTTCATGACACTTCAGCCATTCTACCAGATCATGGTGTCGACCAAGCATACATCAATGAAGTGAACATGAGATATCCAGTTAGCTAAACAACCAACCACTGTATACATAAGTAATAAGTTCGAATGTAGGTCCCCAACAAAAACAAGCACACCAACTCAAACGCATTCACAAGTTACAATAAACAATGACCAATCAAACAAAGGCCGAGGCATGACCCCCTGAACCCCAGCAAAGTGCAGGTAAAAGGTCTGCTGCACTGAAGTTCATATTACACACACCTGGGGTGAAAATGTAAAAGAGAAATGTTGGTGGTGTACAATGCTTTCACGGTAAGGGTGCCTATGACCCAAGTCTCCTTCCTCCATGGTTCAGCAGAACAGCCTCAGGGAGAGGGAGAGCAATCCAATCCTGCTCAAAGATCTGCGACACTACACAGCATACTGAACCCTAAAGTGTTCAGTAAATTGATCTACTTGTCAGCGTGTCGCCGCTTGTGTCTCTTGTGGCCATGGTTACCGTTACCACCACGAGGCCTTTTATTCTTTTTGGTGCTACATAAAAGCAACCGAAGATAATTTTCAGTTTACTTGAGGTCACGCTAATAGCTATTAGGATTGAAATCAGCATTTAATTTATGAGAAACTAACCAGAAGGTCTCTACTAGAAGCCTGTATATAATGAAGACAGGCAGAGCTAGCAAAGCAGAAGCCTGTACATAAATAAGTATGTTTGTTAGATGACCACTAAGCCGTGGTTCCCTGCCGAATTAATGTGGAGTGCTTACCAGGAACCAAACTAACTCCTTCGTTGCAAATGATTTTGTTATGTCATGCTGGTGAAGGTAGTCCATGATGCTTGCTTGAGCCTACAAAGGAGAACATGTTAGAATTTTGTCACATCAGTTTTTTTAAAAGAAAAAAAATAAAAATATCACATGATAGAAAGAACTAAACATATATAACAACCAGCTAAAAGTATATCAAAACAAAAGTTAAATTCATTAACTTAATGAAGCAGCTAAAAATAGAAGAGAACACAAACTATCAAGAGAAGGGCTATCATTTCTAGACCCTATGCAGAAACATTTATACAGCACCCTTCAGGAAGGAAGGCTAAAATAAGGGCATGTCCCATGGCAACCATAAGCAGCTCGGCATGCTACATCTAGAGGGTAAGAGGTAAGACTGGGGAGCAGATATGCACACGTCACACGAGTTGGATACCAGATCAAAGTGTGGCTTTAGGCTACAGCTACTACCTACAGCAAATGGCAGAATAGGACATATTGAAATGGCATGCAACAGGAACTGGAATGGAATTAAAAAAGAACCACAAACCTGTCGATGGTATGTGGTTGCCGACTCAAGAAATGACCCATATGCACGAACTGCTCTCTTAGTGTATGGCTTCAGAGTAGTTCTAACTTTCTCAACATGTGGCTTAGTGATCTCAGCAATTTGATCAATGTAAGGCTTAGAAAACTTCTTGACTTCCTGGATCAACATAATCAAATAAATGAATATCAGCAACTGCATATGGATTACTATAATCAACACGTTGCTGCCCTTGAAGTAGTGGATGAAACTGTATATATTCTTGAAACAGAAAATGCAGCAATTACCTGGTAGTAGGGATGAGCGAACTCTTTAACTTTGACAACATGAGGTGTCACAGCATCTCTTGACGACTCGTAAAACTCCACTGATCTTGTTGATACTTTCTGTACATAAGGTTCTGCATTTTTCTTCAGGACAACCAATTTTTCCTTGACAGGAATCCATTTCTTCAATCATAGAAAGTAACAATGTCAGCAAACTGTCAGTGCAAGGTAAAACAAAAGAAACTAAGTACATGAACAGATGGGCATTACCATCTTAGCAGTCTCAATATGAGGTTCAGCCCATTTCTTTGCCTGAGCTGATTTTTCTGAAGCCTGAAATATTAGATATGCAGACATATAAATGGTAGTTTTATTTGTGCAATGCATTTTGAATTGAAAATAAAAGCAGTATTAAGAGGCACCTTATGCAGAACATTATGCACAGCAGGTTTTCCATGTTCATTCCAGTGGCCTGATACAACCTCCTACAAATGATAATAAATACAGCGGTGAGAGATCATGAGCATGTAAATTCCATATGAACAAAAATTGCATTGATAAATATTTGTGGTTCCGCTCTTACCACATAGTGAGCATACTGTGCCGCTAACCAAGGTGGCAGCCATGCTCCATGAACCTGAAAAGGGAAACGAGAATAAATCATAAATATGTTGTAGATGGGAACAAGCAAGAAAAGACTATCATCGAAGACAAGCATTTGCTGTTCAAGGCAGTAGAACTACAATATGTATACTCTGCTTAGCCTAGTCTAGGTAAGTAGGTAACCATTATAACTTTAAACACATTAGTGAAGTGCCAAGCAACAAATAGTGCTTCTTAAAAGGTATGTAGCTATTGTGGAACAAAAGATTTATCGAAACTTATCTCTAAAACTGGTAACGAACCACCCAACTGGAGGAAATAAATGTCTTGATAGATTACTACAAATAACTTTTGGGAACCACAAGAATTTATGCAGATTGAACTTATTTGTTCTTACACTACTTTGTGATTGTTTTTAAACAGAAATAGTAAATAATAAAGAGAATGAAATATGGAATAGATCAGTAGTAGTAGTAGAGGATTTCAACATGTTTTGCCTAGTAAAATGATTTTGTGGAACATAAACAGACATGTTTGCACTCTGAACACCATCCATACCAGAGAGTATAAAGCAAACCTGCACTGCAATAAATTTAGTAACTTTTTGTCTTATTATATGTTTGTTAGTATGCTCAGATGATGTTATTACATAGCTAAAATTTCTAAATTCATTAAGTACAACTGATGATAGCGACAGAATATATCCTTACCTCTGTCAGCTGTTTTGCCTTAGCAGTTGCTTCTAACTGCAACCTCATCAATTCCTCCTACGATGTGAAAGAACAAATATGTAACAATACCACAACAACCAGAACAGCAGTGCATTAATAATAAACAAACTTGTTGCATACTTCGGCGACTTTAAGAGCACGTTCTGTCTTCTTGATTTTGCGTTTTTGCTCATCACTTTCCTTTTGGATCTAGCAAGGACAAAATATAAGAACACTCTTTCAAAACAAAATATAAGAACAATGCAATCCAACATCTAAAGTATCCATTTGGTCGAATGGTTTTTCACCAAATGACTTCAATAGAATTTAAAATTTCAATGGACTTCAGACTCTAGTATAGATATCTAATTTAATGATCTGCTAGTGTCATAAGAATGTGTTGCAGGCTTGTATATAGCCAACTAGAAAGGGAAAAGCAGATGGCATATACACCTACAGTAGCACATGAAATTAAAAAGAAGTTGACCACAACTATTCCATAGACAAGGATTATGCACTTACTGTATTAAGCTTTTCATTCAGCTCTTCCACCTTCTTCTCTGCATCGTTGGCCCTAGATTCTAGTGCTGCTTTCTGGCTACTTTGTGCTTCAATATCCTTTTTGAGCTTGTCAATCTAGAACAGGAGAAAAATAAAATGAGAAATCGTAAACAAATCTAGCACGTTCCAAATGTTCATGAACTCTTATAATCTATACCTGCTTCTCAAGCTCAACAGCCTTGGCATTGGCCTTGTTAGCCTGCTCCTCGGCAGCTACAGACCCTTTTGCCTGTGCATGGATAAGCATAAGTGCACAGTTATTTGTAAGAATGTTTAAGACTAACTGTTGTGTTTTAAACTGCATACCTGGAGAGAAGCAATCTCGCCCTGCATAGAGGTAATAGCCTTTGACTTCTCCTCAATGGCTTTCTCCAGGTTCGCGATGACATCGTCCTTATTCTTCAGTACCTGAGATCGCTCTACTATGTCTGACTCTGTAGCATGAAACCAATCATAATGATGTTTTATTAGAAGGGATCATTACGTGTGATTTCAATCTGTATGACTCTAAATTGAAATGAATTTGGTCACATAGGCTAATATAGAATGCCAAAGTGGCATAGTGAAGCAAACTGCTTTGCTTATGACAGAAACAATACCAGAATGAAAAGATATTATTTCCATGCCGTGGGCCGTGGCACAGTTTGAGATTATACTCCTCAGTAGTACAGGCATCTTCAGAGCACCATTAATTTACTGTTTTACTGCAATTAATATTGCTAGACTTTTCCAAGCTATTCAATTCAATTAAGACTACGGGCCTGTATGGTCTGTGTGAAGTGTATTTGGTTGGAATTTTCAGTACACATCAATGAAGCAGGCCCCAAAAATTATAATGGCAGTGGTTCACCATCCAACTGATCCAAGGCAAAAGCACAAGAGCTGCAATTACACACTGGCCCACCGCCCACTGTCGTAAATGTAACAGTAGTAGTAAATGGGAACTTTTGTGTAAACAAAATAAAGTAAAGTAAAACGGCAGCCAGAAAAAAAAAGCTAGTAGAAGTACTATGTGGTAACGGTGTAAACAACAGAAGGAGCTGGGTATTTTTCCCTAAAACGAGCAGTTTCCTGAAAAGGAGAGAATTATCCAGTTTTGTACCAAAAAGAGAGAGAATTATCCAATTTTGCATTCATCCCATGGTCCAAATCAGCACGAAGGGAATCAATAAAATCTCGCAGCACCCCGAGCTCCTCGATCAATCGAGCAAAGGCAGACGCTAAACCCCCCCACCCCACACCCCCACCAAATAGATCCGGGTAGCTCACCAACCACCGCGAAATTGAATTGGGCCCTAAACCCCGGAGCTCACCGGAGCGGCGTCAATCCAGTGAAACAGCACGAATTAACGTAGCCGCAAGGCATGAACTCGGCGATTCCACCAACACCCGCCCCAACCCAAAACATCCCGAGAGCAAAATCAAGCGCGCCCCGTGGATTCAAGCCTTGCGCACTGACCTAAGGCGGAGATCTTCGCGCGGAGCTGCCCCAGCTCGGCCCTGAGCGCCGCGGCCTCCGCAGCCTCCTCCGCCTTGAGCGCCGCCGCGGCCTCCACCGCGCCGGCCACCGAGTCCGCCGCCACCACGGGCTCCTCGGCGGTCGCGCCGGCGACGGCGATCAGCAGCGCCAGCACCACCGCCACCAGGGGCCTCGAGATCCCCATCCCCGCGAGCGCCGCGCCGACCACCAGCTCCTCCTCCGCCTCGGCGAGGCTAATCCAATCCTTGGTTCCAACGCCGCGCACGCGGGGAGGTTAGAGGGGACTCGCGAACTCGTGCGTGCCCGCCCGCCCGCCCGGTGTCGTTCCTCGGGCGCAGGCAGGCGCGCCGCGCTGATCTTTTTGATGACGCTGCGCGGTGGCGGGCGGGGGCACGTGACCCGGTACGTGGCGTGGCGCGGCGGGGCGTGGGAGCACGTGGCGGGCAGCTATTGGGTCCGCGACGTGGGGGCGAGTACGGGCATGGAGTCACTGTGCCGTGGGGCCCGGGGACGCTACGCCGGTGTCAGGTGGCGCGCCGGTATCGGCCACGACATCGGGATCGTTTTCGTGGCCGCGGAGGTCGTAGTCCTACGATCGAGCCTCCGTCCCGCCCGTGGTTTCCAAATGGCGAGCGTTGCTTTTTGGTTAGAGCATCTATAAGAGTTTGCCAAATAAGATTGATATCCTTTCAATTTTGGCAAAATGAAAAAATTTGGGTTCCAACAGCTTGGCAAATGAGGTTGGCATTCTTGGTAACTTGCCATCCACCGGCCTCGCACGCGCAAATATGCGCGCGCGGAGCGGACTTGGCATCCGTATGTACGAGAGAGGTGGAAGGGCACAAAAATAATTTTGTTTCTCTCTCAGGGTTCCTGATGTAAGTTTTTAAGAGGTGGAAGGGCATAAACATAATTTTGTTTCTCCCTCAGGGTTCCTGATGTAAGTTAGATCTGGGTTTGGCAAGTGAATTATACCAAACTCTTGGAGAGAGACTGTTTTTTTACTTGGCATATCTTTTTACAACTTGGCAAAACACAAGATTTGCCAAATGAAAATTGCCAAACTCTTGGAGATGCTCTTAGGCCCGGTTTAGTTTGCAAAAAAATTTGCAAAATTTTTCAGATTTTTCGTCACATCGAATCTTTAGACACATGCATGAAGCATTAAATATAGATAAAAAATA
Source organism: Saccharum spontaneum (assembly GCA_022457205.1). NCBI lineage: Eukaryota > Viridiplantae > Streptophyta > Magnoliopsida > Poales > Poaceae > Saccharum > Saccharum spontaneum. The sequence continues at coordinate 51,090,507 of CM039604.1, forward strand.
AAACTAATTACACAGTTTAGACGAAATTCATGAGACGAATCTTTTAAGCCTAGTTAGTCCATGATTGGATAATATTTGTCAAATAACAACGAAATTGCTACAGTAGCATTTTCCAAAAATTTTCGGGAACTAAACAGGCCCTTAGTTGGTTTTGGTTGGTTTGGGTAAGTATGGAGTTGGGGCCGTCCATGCAAAGATTTTCTGTCTGCTTCTCAGGGCAAATGCGAAGATTTCCTCCTCCATTTTGCCTAGTTTTCCGACTTCCAGAATAATTCAACATGTTGTTCTTTACGAAGCATTCGTAGCTGACTTGTATATTCCTCAGGATTCATTTGATAGACTGCTTACTCCATCCTAAAATAGTGTATACTACATCTTCTAATAAGATTGATTAAAAGAAATGACTTTATTACCGTCTGTGTGTGCAGGTGCAGATAACTCTGCCCACTCACCTCCTTCCTCCCGCACAGGTCATCTTTTTTTCTCCCGCACTCCCCCACTCCCTCCTGGCCTCCTCACCCTGCCTGGCTCTAGCGGCATGCCGCCCTCCACCACCACCACCACCACCACCACCACGCTAACATCAGCCCTATGCTTCAGATCTGGCGCGAGCTCCCCCACCTCGACCCCCTCCTAGGCTCTAGCGGAGTGCGGCCACCTCCGCCATCACCCTCCACTACCACCACGTTAACCTCAACCCTATGCTTCGGATTTGCCGTGAGCGCCCCCGCCTCCACCCCGTCCCCATGCTCCGTCGCCGCCACCCTACACCGCCGCCACACTATCTTAGCATCTTCTTCTTATTCTTCTCTGGTCGTCGGCCCCGCCACTGACACTGCCCAACTGGCTCTCTCCAACTACCCGACGAGTAGCGCCTCCGCTGCCCCGTCCTTCGCCGCCATCTCAACCACCGCCGTCGCCGATTTGGTCATCCTCCCCATAAACTTCTTTTTAAGCCCGGAGAACATAGAAATCCCCCAAAAAAAACCAAACACTAACGCCGCAGCCTTCTTCTTCTCTGGTGGCAACGATGGCAGATGAGTTATTTCCACCGTTCTCCCACTCACCCGCGCATCGGAGGGCCCAAACCCCAAACCCGGAGAACATCGGATGCCTCGAGAATGTGTGCACGCCGTACAACGCGAGCGTGCGGTTATAAAGAGGCATTTGGGTAAAAGAAAATTACAAAAGACGTATACCTTATTCATTTTTTCTATAGGTATAGACCATCATCCGTGTGGTTAAATAGATACTGCTTAATAAATGGCAAATAACAGTGTACTATTTTTATACTATTTATTATGCACCAAAATCTCTTATACTTCCTATAGACAAGTTTTTTAATTACAGTTTTGATTACAGTTTTTTAATTTATACGCTATATATTTTAGGATGTAGTTCACCTATAGACAAGTGCAGATGCCTTTCCGTTTATGGAGTAGTATCTGTTTACCTGTGGCTAGAGGAGGTAACAAATAACACTTTCGGTCAAGAATATAACTCCATCCGGAGATCGACATGGTTTGTAATATAAGTAGTTGGTTATCAATATTTGTAAAGGAATATCATCTTATATACATCAAAACTCTATATGTTATGGTATTGTGTTTCTTAATATATTTCATCATACTAGTTCTTTATTACCTATCAATATAAAGATTTTATGTGTTCACTAGATATATGCCCGTGCGTTGCACGGTGATCAGAGATTTTTACGTACAACTATATCAAGACATGTGAGTTATGGCTTAGATAAACATATTAAGAAATCTATAAATCTAGTTATATAGAAAATATAAAGTTGTCTCCACCTTCCTCCAACCATACAGAATAGTCCCGCTTCACATTGATATAGTGACAAGGCGCAATTGTCTGCTATGTAGGGTTCTCTCAGTCCTACAAGAGTGTATTTTCTTTTACCCCACGGGTCTCGGTTTTGGAACCAGACCGGGTTATGTGCGAGAGCGGGTTTTAGAGCAAGCCCAATAAAACTTATCTATAAGCCAAGCAAAGTCATCAATAGACAAGTTTAGAGTCTAGCACATACAACAATTAGTCTCTTTCTATAATCTAAATATTGTTTTTCATTCAATATGCAAGGATAGGAAGGGAAGAGTTAACCTTTACTCCCTCTGTCCCATAAAACTGGACGTTTTAGACTTTAGCACGTAAATCAACGATGAGAACGAAAGACATGCGTGCCCCTATGAACTGCTACTCTTCTCGTTGATTGATAACAGGCCCGTACTCAGGCTCAGTGCTGAGCACCACTGCAACACCACCCACGCATGATCTTTTGCCTTTTATATTCATCTCCGGGTGACAAAAGGACCGCTGAGCAGGACTGACAGGATGGTTGGCATACGGTGGAAGCTACCGGATTGGCTATAACGTCATGCTTTATGAGACAAATTTTAAACCTTCAAACGTCCGCTATTGTGGGACGGAGGGAGTACGTAGAGAGAGCGTCTTGGCATGCGTGACAAGCTGATCGACGAAACCAGCGCCAAGCATATCTTTCTCTCTCCCCTTTTTGCGTGCATACGACTGATATGACAGTCGAATCAGATTGTTATTGTACATGCTCTTATTATTTTTACAGTGGCGCTAGAGCCGATCCTGGCAGTCCACGAGCCTCGTGTAGGTGATACGAGGTTGAGTTCAAGTTCAGCCACAACAACAGGCCGGTGTCCACATCGGGTAGAGACCTCAGCCTCCTCGGCACCACCAAGCACCGGCGCTGACTTGTATTTTTTTCGATTTCATTTTATTTGGTTTGATATGTTATTTTTTCTGATTTGGATTTAGAACGATTTGATTTGATTTGATTTGATTTGATTTGATATCTGATTCTGATTTGGAGGAGCGAGGCAAAAAAAATTGGGGGCGAGCTAAGCAGGGCGGCGCGGTACGACAAACCCGACGTATTTGACTTGTATTTTTTTCCAATTTCATTTGATTTGGTTTGATATTTTTTCCGATTTAGATTTAGAACGATTTGATTTGATTTGATATCCGATTCTGATCTGGAAGAGCGCGTCAAAGAAATCCGGGGACGAGCTGAGCAGGGCGAGGTGGTACGATGATACCTCTGCGTATATTTTAGGTGTAGAGATGATTAAACGTAAAAATACTTAAATTATAGTCTTCTACCATTCCATTATAGATGAATTATATTTTGTGCCGGAGGGAGCGAGTAGTGTTGTTTGATCACCAACCGAGCTGGCACTAGGCCTAAGGGCGTGCCCAATGATAGTTTACAAAGATTTATAAATAATAAAAAAAGCCACTGCAATAAAAAGTTATATAAGCTATAAGAGAGTTGTTTCTGGACTACCGGATAAGCAGCTAAGCACATGACGGGCGTAGACTACCAGCAATGGGTACTATAAAGAGATACTCTAAAGCTTTAGAGTATAAATTTAGAGTAAAAACTGTTGCACTATGTACTCTAAAACGATACTCTATCCTTTCTCTCACTCTATATTTAGAGTGGTACAGTGCTTACTCTATAGTGGGCAGTGGCGGGCCCCACTGGCTAAACAAAGGAAAAAAATGCTATAACTCATAAACCAAAAATCCAAATTAAATTTCGATTGCACCATTAAATTCGTCTCAATAAATCCTTCAAAACTAGATCACATACAGTGGCGGAGCTAGAAACGGACCAGGGGGGCTAAATAATAGAGGGCAAAAAAAATTTGCTCGCTATACACAGCACACTAATAGATTTTGGTCGATGTACACATTACACTAATAGCAAGATTGATATTAATTTCATTCGTATTGAGTTCAATCCGGGGTCTTTTTTTGCTCAATCCGGCTCTCTCTAGTTTCAGCACTAGCATCTTTCTTAGCATAATACTTTTCCATTATAGCCTTTTATACCCTAGAAATTAAATGAAATGTTACAAACTATATACTGAATTACTGATGACAATTAACATTCCTCATTCGCGCAAAAAAAAAGGCATGGGGATGGGGATCTGGCTCACCTCACCGGCTCACCGTGGAGCAGTTCCCTGCCGTGAGCCCGTGACTGACTGACTGCCGTCTGTCTCTGTCTTGCCGTGGAGACTGGAGAACAGGATAAGTGAACCCGCTACGGAAAGACTGGAGACCGGAGAAGTGATCAGCACGTCTCCTGCCCGCTACGGCGCTACGGAAAGACTGCACGCGCCGCGGACCGTCGCCACCGTCGTGTTCGGGCCGCAGGTCGCCACTCGCCAGGACTCCAGGAGACAGGCCAGGCAGCCAGCACCGGCCGCGGCCGAGACGGGCAGGAGCGCGGGGCCGAGGCCAGGGGGCAGGGCCGCGCGGTGGCCTGCGGGCTGCGGCTGCCGCGGCCGCCTGCTGCGGTGCTGCCCTGCTCGGCTGCCGGCTGGAGAGGAGAGCAGAGACGGGGCGACGAGACCGCGAGAGCCGAGACTCGAGAGGGGCAGCGTCGCAGCGACGCGAGACACGGCCGACGGCGCACACCTGCGAGCGGCGAGAGGCATTCCAGAGGGCTAGGGTTGAGAGTCCGTGGGCTCAGGGGAGGCTAATGGGCTGATTTCGCAATTTTATGAAGACCTGCTCCCCTGAAATTTGGGCCGCGCCCCGGGCTACAGCCCGGGCAGCCCGGGGCCCATGTCCGCCCCTGATCACATATGGATATATTTAGATAAAGTGACAGGTGGGTCCCGCAGTGGATAGAGTGATAGAGGATGATATAGAGGATAGATGAGTACAGAAGAATTGAGTATAGAGAAGAGAATCTTGCTGACTAGGACGTATAGAGGTCCATGAGTGCAGATAGCCTAACATTACCCTTTGATGGAGATCATACGGCGGTGGGTCCCGCAGAGGATGAAAAGAGGAACGGGGTAGTTGGGGGGCAGTGGTTCAACAGTGGAGTGCAGGGGGTTGGCGGCTGGGCTGGGCGGGCCTGGCGCGACCGCGATGTGGATTTGGGCCTTGTTCAGTTCCCCAATTCTCTCCCCTAATTCCACTATGCAAAAAGAAGATTCCCCGTCACATCAAAATGTCGGCAAATGCATGGAATACTAAATGTTGATAAAATCAAAAACTAATTGCACAGTTTTATTGTACTTTGCGAGACGAACATTTTAAGCTTAGTTAGTCAAAATTTGGATAATTTTTACCAAATACAAACGAAATGCTACAGGAATTCTGATACAGTGTTTTTCTCCCCAATTCACCAATCTAAACAAGGCCTTGATGAGCATTAGGAATGGTCCAGGATCAGATGGGACCGGTCAAATCATTCGGGTGGAGTACTGGCCCGAACCGCACAAGTACTGTCCGTGAAGGAGTTCAGGCCACGTTTAGCCTAAAAATTTTCAGGATTCCCCGTCACATCAAGTATTTGGACACATATATGAAGTATTAAATGTAAATAAAAAACTAATTAATCAGTTTGATAGAAAACCACGAGACGAATCTTATGAGCATAATTAATTTATAATTAAACACTAATTAATAAATACAAACGAAAGTGCTATAGTAGCTAAAGCCAAAAATATTTTTGACGAACTAAACACACCCTCAATCCACGTGATTTTGCACTCGAATTTCGTACGCCGAGGATGTTTGTGCGCTATCTATCTCTGCTCTCACTTTTTGGCAATTGAATTTTTAATACTGGCACTTATCGGCTGGTTTTGCTAATTTTGTTCAATTTTTATATTATTTTGCCCCCTACTTCTGGGGGTCAACTTTTGGGGGGTCAAAATTAGTATCTTTGTTTGGCCTTCGTTTCATCCCGTAGAGTCGTCAAGATTAAACAAAGTCAGAAAAGCAACAAAAAAAAGATTAGAAAGTTTTAAGAAGAAAATACTACCAACCCTTGTCGTTTTTCACCCAATCACCCGCTTGACACACCCGTGAGCCTCCTCTTCCTATCTTTTCTTTCTTTCTGCAGAACTCGTCTACCGCGCCATGAATTCTTTGGCGTATAGTGCTTGTGGATAACAGAGCTGAGCAGAGCTGGGTCATTATCCAACACAAAAATCTTCGTTTTAAGGCCTCCTTTGGAACACATGATAGGAAAGCATAGGAATAGGAATTTTGTAGGAATTGAGTTGGCATGTAGATCCAATCCTATAGGAATGGAAAATACAAGAAACAAGATGAGATGGCCTTTGGCAGCCCTATAGGAAAAATAGAGGATTGATGCTCTCAGCTTTGAATTTGAACAACTTTTGCTTGCATGGCCACCTTTCCCGTCAAAAGACACAAGTGACTGAGAGCCAATCACACGCACACAAGGAGGTAACTTCCAGCCAGGATTTTTTTTCCAAGAGATCAAACCTCTTGCTTCCTTTCCTGTGAAATCAAGCCAAAGGAATACAATCCTATGGAATGTTTCCTATTTTTTCCTATGAACCAAAGGGGATGTGTACCAAAAATTCCTTAGGAATGTGAATCCTCCAAAAATCCTTTGCCAATCCTGTATTCCAAAGGGGGCTTAAAAGAGTTGGAGGGTGGTAAGATAACACGATCGACCTTTGTCTTAGACCAAAACCACTTGAATTTATCTAGTCTATATGCGACATGAAACCGGGATACAAAGTGAAGCTTTGACAAAGCGACAAAGCGTGGTGAGGAGTTGAGGTCAAAAGCGTGGAGGGCTTGGGGAGAGATGGAGCGCATGGTCACTTTCACTTCGGACGGTGACCAAGGAGCCCAGGTGTCGATCGTACGCGTGTACCACCAGATTTGCAATATGACATGCGGTTGTTTTAGCGCCCGGGAACAACCGAATTGCTGGCCGTTTGATCTGCTGCCAACGGAACGGAGGCGCTGGCCCCACGTCTCGCATAGTAATGGCCGGACGAGCGTCTACCGGCTCGGTGCCCGTGCGTAGCCCTCCCTCTCTAGGATCCTCTGCGGCAGTGGGTGTGCGGGGGTGCATCGTGCATGTATAGTAGCAGTATCTGATATGATAGGTAGGGGCTAGTGGTACCTGTTATATTGCGCAGACGATCCGGGTGTGCAGGAGGCAACAGGTATGGGCTAGTAAGGGTTACGGTATAGTCCGTATCTGATATTTGACATTTGTGAATAATTTGGCATATATTTCTCTGATGTCTGAAATATATAGAAATAATTTATAATTTTTTTAAAAAAATTTGGGATATATTTATGTTATTTCTAAATTATATTACTATGTCTAATAAATTACACTAAAAAATTATTGTAAATATAGTAATAAGGCTATGTAAATATAGCTATGTGATAGTGTAAGTATATGGAAAAAATCTAAATACTGAGAGAATTAAAAATAACCGGTTGTTCCTAGACGTTTCCGCTTTACCGCTAAAAACTTTGGACTTTTTGTGCTGTGACGATGGGGCCGGCCGACACCGCCTCCTGCTGCTTTTCGTCTTTCAACAAAATGTCTCTCCTCGGACTAGGATGTGGCGTTGCTTTCGGGTGGGTTTTGTCGGTAAAAAGTTTTTTTTTAAGAAAATATCACATCAGAGGTTTCATGTGAAGTCGAAAGAGGTTTTCGGATACTAATAAACAAACTAATTACATAGCTTGTCTCGAAACCGCGAGACGAATTTATTAAGCCTAAATAATCCGTCATTAGCTCATTTGTTACTGTAGCACTTTAGTGTCAAATCAAGGACTAATTAGGCTCAAAATGTTTATCTCACGATTTCTAACCAAAGTGTGCAATTAGTTTTTTTCATCTACATTTAATGTTCCATACATACGTTGCAAGATTCGTTACTGTAGTTTTTCGTGAAAAGTTTTTGGATCTAAACACACCCTTACATGATGCGGCTAGCACTTATTCTTCTTCCTCTTCTTTTTGATTGAAACGAATGCTGCGGCTATAGCACTCGTTTTGACTAACGTTTAAAGAACCGTTTGGAATGCATTTTTTCCCCGTAAGAATCGGTTTAATTTCCCGGAACCTAAGCCGGCTGGCCTGAGGAAAGTCTGCATCTAAAGACAAGAGAACATCAGGAGCCGGCGCGGCCTCAGGATGGCCACGTCGATGAATCGAACGCTGGCTGTTGGATTTGAAGATCAACGGTGTTGCTGTTTCCTTCCATGTCGTATATATACAGGCTTCAACCCTAGCTCCCATCCCCATCTGCACCCGCCTCTCCTCCCTCTCCCTCATCTCTCAGCAGCGGCTAGGGCGGGCACCGGTCGCGTGTGTCCGGGCGAGGGCGCCGCAGCCCCCCGCGAGGGAGGCCCGAGCCCCGGCTAGGGCGGCCAGGCGCGGCGGCACGAGGGGCCCCGGCGTGGATGGCCCCCGGCGCAAGTGGCGGCGCGAGGGGCCCTAGCGCGGCTGCCCCCGCGCGAGCAGCGTCGCGAGGGGCCTAGCGCGAGCGGCCCACCGGCAGCTCCGGCAAGCGTCCAGCGCGGCATCCCCGGCGAGGGTGCCCTTCGGTAGGGCGGCCCCCGGCGCGGCAGCCCCGCACGGGCGGGCTACGGCGCGGTGGACCGACCACGGCCGCGGCTGCTTCTCGTGCTGCGTCAGCTCCGGCGGATCCATGGAGTGCGTGATCGGATCCGTCGTCAAGGTGAGCTTTTTCAACTACAACCGGCTCCTGTCAAGTGTTCATCTTGCTCTTCATCCTATTTGCCCTGTACTGATGTTATGGCTGGATGGATGTATGGCTGCTGTTAATGTTGAAAGTAAAGGGATGGAGCATGGAGGCGGAAGGAAATTTCATTTATCCATGTAGGCTTCTCCATATCCTTGACATTTCAGCAATCTAGAATTTCCTTAAGTTTGGTTAGTAGATTTACATTACCTTTTTGGACAGTATATATAGTTCCCTTCGATTTTAGATCTTGTATGGTTTGTGACAGGCTGATTACTTTGCTGCGATGCAGGAAGCTTTGTTGCTTGGTAGCTACTAAGAACAATGCCTCCGCTACAGCAAGGTAAAGAGACAGCTAAAAAAAAACTAGATGGCTATAGTGTCAGGCTCGTGTCCTGTTTCATATCCAATTGGTGCATGGACATAAACATGACAAGATGAGAAGAGAGTCATCAGTAGAACCAAGAAAATTCTAGCTTTAGTGCCTCCTATATCCATTTTAGCCTTTTAATGTTGTGTTGCCCCCTTTTCCCTACAGGTTGTAGTCAAGTCCCAAAATAAATTTGTATGTGCGCAGTTCAACTTCTTTTTCTCTTTTAGAGTCTCAGGTGACATGTGCTTAGATTTTTTATAAACTGGTCCCAAAATAAAGTAGAACCAAGTATGCATTATTTGCCTATCCATACGGAGATTTATTCAGTATATTTCATTATTTGCCTATCCACATAGAGCTCTACTCAGTATATTTCACAATGCTATTTTATCTTTTACAGGATTAAAAGCATATCCTGTGAATTGCTGGGCTATTCCCATGTGTCACGGACAAAGGTAGCCTACATGATCGCTGATTTAGTAAGCTTCTGGTTGTTCACTCTTAGATGTTCACTTTAGTACCTGCGCATTCATTTGTTGCTTTGAGTTTATTTACATATGTATGGTTCTAGCGCAATTAGGGTGTCTGACAATGCTATTTTACTGATTATGGGTGTTATCCCTGCACACTTAGATTATAATAGCTGGTTCTTTATTTCCACTTTAGTGGCTCCCCTGCAACTTATAGTTTCTGGTTTACTGGGTCAGGCTAATGCAATGATGGCTGGTTTCATCTCGTGGGAACAAATTGTATACCATAAATAATGGGTCAATTCCCTAACTGCTAATTGTATGTTCTGGGGCCTAAGTTTCTGGATCAGATCAGGTCCAAGGATCTCACTGTTTCCCGGGGTTTGCTGCATTTTTCATAGGGTGGGGGGCCGGGTTGGGAGGAGGACTGCTGCAGCCATGAAGGCCTCATTGTTGTCAGAGGCTTTAGCATCCACCTACGACCACTGTCACTCAGCGTGTCTAAGCGGTTGGTGGAGTTCGCAAGCAGGCCCATGATCCTGCATCAGGTTGGCACGATTGCTCCATCTCTGGGACAAACGGAGAGCAGTTTGCATGGCCAGTTTCTAGATGGAAGGCAGGATGTTCGTGTGGATTGTAGAACAGTTTTATATCTTTTGTTTCCACATGAGAGTAAACATTCTGTACTAAATAAAGTAGGTAGGAATGATAAGATCTAGAATGGTTAATTACATTGGTTTTTGTATGGATTTAGAATATGCAGCCAAGTTCAGCTGCCTCATCAGGATTTGGCTATTTTTATGCCAATCATTTTTATTCTGAGCTTATGAATAATGGCTTAATGCAGATTTGCTGAGAAAAATATACTCCTTTCACATGGGTGCAGGCAAGGAAGACACAAACACATAAGGTAAATGTCATTTTCTTATTTCTTTCAACTTCTAATTCCTATGACTTCAGATAAAAAAAACATTAATACTCCGGGTTGATGGTCTTGTTGGCATGAAGAAAAAAAAGAAACTTTAGAACATTGCTCATGTAGTGTCAAGATCTGAAATAGTTTATTACATTGACTTCTTTGTTTTTGCTAAGAAATGTGATATATCACATTAAACAGTACATTGGCTTCTTTAGAGCTGCAAGCCTCAGGATTCGGCCAAAAGGTCCACACTGGCGCAAAAAAAATATTGCACCATCCGCTCTAAATTTATGATTGGTGTTCACCAACGTTTCGGTCCAGTCATTATGACTATAATGTTTTTGGGTACGATTGCTCTGAAATTTGAATGAATCAAGCTCTCTTTTTTGTTTCTGAACGTAGCATTTTGAGATTAGAGGACTGCTATTATGGAAATTCAATGGGACAGGAGTTGGCCATGTTGTTGCTTGTATTTCCATCTGATCAGATTTGATAACACTCTTGTGTTACTTCAGTTAGACAGAGGTTTCTGATGAGTTCCATGCACCTCGCTTCATCTAAATGACAGTTTTCCCTTCCAAGCTAATCATTGCTCATGCATCATCTATGTTTTTCTTGACAGTTAGCATGCCTATTGCTTATTATTTCTCGATGATGCGGAATGTCCATCTAAGAAGACCAGGACCAAGGAACAAGATGATCCCCTTCCGGCGCATTGCAACAATGTACCTTTTGTTGTTTATATCTTCCCTTCTTAATGTTGTTCAAGCTGTTAGGTTATTGCATTCTAATTGGTCAAACATATCTCAGTGGCAAAGCAAACCAGATGGACAAAAAGCTTAGTGACAGCAGGATGGGTGCCAAGGAGGCCACTCCCTCCAGAATGAAACTAAATCAGGTAAATATCTCTTCTTCACATTTAGCCGAGCTTTATATACTCCCTCCGCCGTGAAATACAAGAGATACAAGTTTGTAGTAAGTCAAACTTTGTTAACTTTGACCAAAATTAGAAGAAAAATAATATTTATGACATCAATTATATCATTGGATAAATTATGAAATAATTTTCATAATTTACATCTTTGATCTGGTACATATTATAATCCTGTAAATTTGGTCTAGATTTGCTTAGTTTCACTATTCTCGACAGAGCCGAGTACCCTAAGTACTTACAATATCTTTGCTTCCTAATTCCAGATATCCACCAGTAGACGATTGTTCAGTGTGGAAGTGTCTCCAGTCAGAAGTGATAGGTTGAGACCAATCCTACTACTGCCGACTTGCAGCATATGGGCAACCACATGTTCTTTTGCTCAAGACACCATAGCCAACCGGCTAGCCCACAGAACAGATGTGCCCATCTAAACATATCAAATTGCCTACGGAAAAAAGGAACTCGCCCATGTTTGCACGACTCCAGCATCATGTGTCTTAGCTGATTTCACCGAAGACCTCTTATGGATACAAATGAATCTTTTAGTAGTATATGTATAGAAATAAAGTTACCTCCGAGCTGCCATGTTCAGCGATTGGCGCCGCTAGGAGGGACCGTTCTATGTAAATATATGTACTGCTTAAGACATCTAACATGTCAGTGTTGGCCTGCCTCGTGTAAGACTAAGCGCTACATGAACACTCTGTGTCTCGTGTAAAATATATGTGTTGTTTTGACATCTCACGCCTGTTGGCAGATGTCTTAGAATGCATTGCTGGACTACCTGGTAAAATTATCTGTCAGTGTTGCTCCATTGTCTAGATACAAGCACGGTTAGTGACTCGCGCGCATGGGCGCGCAAATAGTGAATAATGAACGTTGGCAAGCTATACATATCATGCACCCTCTATGTGAACCATCATCTACTCCACTTGTGAGGCTGCCGATGTGTGTATTGTCGTACGATTACACTTGCTTGACTTGACCTCTCATACCCGATTTTAGCCAACACTCAGCAAGTCAGCATACCAAATTGGAAATGGCAAATACTCCCTCCGATCCATTTTATCTGACGTACATACATATCAAGATTCAAACTTTAAAAACTTTGACCAATAATTAGGCTAATAATTTCTAATTATTATAATATAAACTTTATATGATTAGATTTATAAGGAATTATACTATCCATTGATTATAAGTTATAAGCATAAATAATATAATACAAAACAAATGAATGGTCAAAATGCAATATAGGAGACCGTGTTATTCTAACTTGCGCCAGATAAAATGGACCGGAGGGGAGTACCTGGTACTGCCCATGCCATATATATGTACTATATGTACCTTCTTCATATAGTGACATATACTATAGCTTAACATCATCTTTGCTGTTTCATATAGTGCCAAATAGGACGGCTATACGTGAGCTAATTATAAGATATGCACTAATTATTATTTTGTGCATGCGTCTTTCAATTTTTTTGTGTATATTATTGGTGAACACATGGAAACTTAATGATTTTATGGAGTAACTTTAATGATTGATCCCTCATACCGATATGAATTTTGAACCCATCAATTTAAACAAAAACCATTACTCTTTCCATCCCAAAATGTAAACACTTCTAAAAATCTAAGACAATATAAGCATCAAGAGAAAAGTCAACCGTGCCTCTCATTATATGGCTTGGCCCACTCCTAACTGGCTTATAATTTGTGGCTGATTGTTGGCCTAACCCGTGCCATAACTAGCAATGGCGTGTTTGGATCATAGGGCTAAAAATCAGCCCATCTCGTGATAGCAGGCTAAACATGTGCTAATACGTGATAATGAGTTCTAACCACTAATTAATCAGCCTCATTAGCACTTATTAACTCATAATAGCTCATGTATAGCCGTCCTATTTGGCTATTTGGCATCCCAAACCTAAGGGCTAATTGTTAGCCCATGTTATAGAACCACACCTTTCTTGTAGTGAGACATTTTCTAAGATAACATATATCTTTAATTTCTAGGGTTTGCAGGCTACACCCATTGGCCTCACTCCTCACCAGTCCTTCATAATTTTGGGACATGGCAGGTATTAACCAAACTCAAAGGTTACGCCAGAAGACTACTGTAGCCATTCCATCCTTCTAGTTCAAATACATGCATGTCCTTAACCAGGTGTCCAAAGGGATGGCTGCCAAAGGCTCGCAATCTAGCTGATGTGAGGTCTTGGTCTTGTGCAACTACGATACGACTCTACTTACCCAGCTTTTGGTTTTGGTTTTGGTTTATATACTCCTTCCATCTTAAAAGATTGTAATTGTAGCTTTGGAACAAGTAAACTTTCTTTTAAATTTGACCAAGTTAATAGAAAATATTATTAATATATGTATATTTCTAAATAGGTTCACTATAAAAATATATTTAATATAATGATATTTATTCAGTATTATAAATCTTAGTATTTTCTTATATAAATTTGATCAAATTTAAATTTAAATTTATTTAACTAATTGAAAAGTGATAATTGTATTCTTTTTGGATGGAGATAGTACTGGCTTATACTCCCTCCGTCTAAGAAAGAATGCAACTATGGGATTCGTGACAGTCAAAGTAACTCAAGTTTGATTGATTTTATAGTAAATAATATTAGCATTTATGTCTCTAAATAAAACTTATTATGAAAATATATTCTATAACTAATCTAACGATACTTATTTTATATCATAAATAATATTAATTTTTTATATAAATTTAGTTAAACTTCAAATTATTTGACTTCTCGAAAAGCGAGAATATTTATTCTTTCCTCGACGGTGGGATTAGTAGTAAATTTTACACGGAAAAGAATCGCGCTATAGGAGTACTTGCATACCAGTATGGTGATGCCGTGTGATGGACGTGTGTCACGTGCTCGACTGAAGTACTGAATCCTTCATCCTCATCGAAAAGGAGAACTGAAATCTTGTCGCCGCGGCCCGCGGGACATCCGATGCTTAGGCTATCCACACTTATATTCATTGTCTATGCGTCTGGGTCAGTAAGATTCTCTTATCTATACTTAATTCTTTCACACTCATTCATCTTTTATATCATCCTCTATCCACTCTATTCACTATGAGACTCACTTGTCACTTTATCTAAATATATCCATATGTGATCTACTCCCTCCATCCCAAATTAGAAGACGTTTGACTTTTTTGATCGCAAGTTTGACCACTCGTCTTATTCAAAAAATTTGTACAAACATAGTCAAATTTAAGTCATTCTTGAGGAACTTTTATTAATATACCAAGCCACGATAAAAGAATTGATATTTTACACAAATTTTTGAATAAGACGAGTGGTCAAACTTGGTGTCAAAAAAGTCAAACGTCTTATAATTTGGGATGGAGGGAGTAGTTTTAAAGGATTTATTGAGACGAATTTAATAGTGCAATTGAAATTTAATTTGAATTTTTGGTTTATGAGTTATATCATTTTTTTCCTTTGTTTAGCTAGTGGGGCCTGTCACTGTCCACTACAGAGCAAGCACTGTACTACTCTAAATATAGAGTGAGAGAAAAGATAGAGTATCATTTTAGAGTACCCAATCCAACAGTTTTTACTCTATATTCGTTCTATGAAGCTTTAGAGTATACTCCCACTGCGGCTAGTCTTAGACTACCCGCACTTATGGACCTCTATATTCATCCTCTATACGTCCTAGTCAACAAGATTCTCTCCTCTATACTTAATTCTCCCGCACCCATCCATCCTCTATATCATCCTCTATTCACTCTATCTACTGTGGGACCCACTTGTCACTTTATCTAAATATATCCATGTGTGATCTACTTTTGAAGGATTTATTGAGACGAATTTAATGGTGAAATCGAAATTTAATTTGGATTTTTGGTTTGTGAGTTATAGCATTTTTCCTTTGTTTAGCTAGTGGGGCCGCTACTATAGAGTATAGAGTAAGCATAGTACCACTCTAAATATAGAATGAGAGAAAGAATAGAGTATCGTTTTAGAGTATCCAGTGCAACAATTTTTATTCTATATTCGTGCTCTACAGGTTTAGAGTATCGTTTTAGACCTTGTTCAGTTACCTGAATCGGCGACGGCCGATTTTGCATAGTGCGGTACTGTAGCACTGTAGCACTTTTGTTTTTATTTGCTAATAATTGTCCAAATATTGATTAATTAGGCTCAAAATGTTCGTCTCGTAAAGTACAACAAAACTGTGTAATTAGTTTTTGATTTCATCTACATTTAATACTCCATATATATACCGGTATTTTGATGTGATGGGGAATCTTCTTTTTGCATAGTGGATTTTGGAGGTGAATTTGGGAATCTAAACAAGGGCTTACAGTGTCTTCCCGTGCTCTATTGACCGCGACAGGCGTCGTACTCTCCGCGCGGTCTCCGATGCACTCCACACTCCCCCTCACACTCCGCGTGTTCTCTGTGCTTCCATCTTTGACCACCCGCTAATCACAATCACCGCCGCTAACCACAGCCCAAAGCGGCAGCCGCTCCCCCGCTTAAACCCTCGAGCCCGCGGTTGGCAAGATTGGATTCCAGCATCCAGCGTCGGTGGCGAGTCGAGCCCCCAAGAGCGGAACCCGACTCCGACCGTTCTAAAACCCCCTTGTCCCCAGGCGACGACGAAACCAGCAGCGCAGCGCCGACCACTCCGGGAGCGGGGCCTCACGATCCACGGGAGATGCTGGTCGACGCCGCCGCCGCCTCGCCGTCGCACTTGCAGCCGTGAACCGCCTTCCCCCGTGGAGGGAGTTCCGCCCGGCGGTCGAAGAGCCGGGGCGGGCTCGGATTCGGCGGATCTTGGGGGTGCGTGCGTCGGGCTGGATTGATCCCGCATTCGAGCTGCGGCGGGCTTCTGGGTAGTCGGCTTCTCCTGAGGTATTATTTCGGCCGCCGAGCACGGCGCGAGTTCGCGATTTGTTAGGTTCTTTTAGATGTTCATTTCAGGGGAGTCACCTCCGGCCGCCTCCCCGTCTTTTTATCCATCTTCTCTCTGATTCCTATGCTGTTTGCAGGAAAAGGAAAACAAAGTTGCTGCCGACTTTGGGATCAAGGATCGGCGAAAAGAAAAAAGGAGGGATCTTTTTTAAGTGTGTCCGTCTGAGCATTCGGGGTTTATAGCCTCGGGCAACTCGGTGCTGATGGATTTCTTCAAGATTAAGAAGTTCGGGAAGGGGAAGAAGAGCGCCGGGGGTGGGGGAGAGGTAGTGGAATCCGACGACGAGGCTAGCGCCGGCGATGTGACCCCTCGAGGCCTGGAGGAGCAGAAGCCGGACATTGGGGAGGGGAACAATGCCGAGGCAGTGGCGGCGGAGGGCGTGGGCGTGGGCAATGGGGTGGTTGAAGAAGAGGAAGAAGAGGAGGAGGACGACGATGATTTCATCACAAATGAGGTGAAGCGGAGGCTCAAGGAGCTCAGGAAGAACAGCTTCATGGTGCTCATCCCCGAGGAGGAGTGCGGTGAGCTCGAGGAGGATGGCGGGGAGGAGGAAGGGGGCAGCCCCAGGGAGTGGCTGGAGTCGGGTGTCGGCGACGGCTTCCCGTTGTGTGGGTTCGATTCGCTGTATGATAAGTACTGCGAGAGGATGCTGGTGTTTCATAAGATGATCGCGCAGCTCATGAAGGATCCAGGTAAAAAGTTGTAGCTAATTATGGATTCTCTCCTTTATGCTTGGCTTTGGCTTCTCACATGCTGTTGGTAGTAATGTGATGCGTGTACATAGTCTTTTGTATGTGCTTGTGATTATGCGTGTATCTAGTCTGATGCTACTAAAATTAGCTATGTTTGTCTTGGATGCTTCTTAGTTATCAAGGTCCAGTTGTTGCTATTCTAGTGTTATAGATTAGGGTCAACATAAACTATGGTCCCCACTCCTGTAAAGAGGCTTAATGAATACAAGTATTCTGTGGTAGTTGCATGCCTCATTTGGTATGTCCACAATTATTGCTAGTATTCTTTCTGAAACCGTTTTCTTTCTTTTAAAATGAAACCGCAGTATCAGACACATCACTCAAAAGGGCACGAAAAACACAATCAACCACTGTTGTCATCTTCTGCCTAGGGTTACCCAGATACTGGAATCCTAAAATTTTTGCTGGCTCCGGTGCCCATGTACCAGTGCCGTTCAAGTGATATTTATATCTCATTGATTGAATCAACCATTTTTTTTCTGTTGAATGTTTCTCGTCAGCACATGTTATTGACTACCTTCAGGATTCAGGATTCAGTCCCCCCCTCTAGCAGTATAATTTCTCGTCTGTGTTTACTATTGCTTAATGGATTTGGCATTGTCATTTTGCTGCTGTTTGCTAGAGTGCCAATGATTTATGAAATATTTAAATAATGCCTTCTGCATACTTTAGCAAGTCTGATCGTTCAGAAAAACCTTTTGTAGAGTCACTGAACATGTCCAAAAAGTCTCCAAGATCAGCATCAAAATTGGCGTCTACCCTGCGCAGCCTCTCATTCAAAAGAAAAGATGAGCTCCCGGAGGATTGTCAACAGCTTCAACAACAGCAAAGCGAAGATAATCCTTATCAGACACTTGAGACTGCATATGTTGCTCATGTTTCATTAAGCTGGGAGGCTCTGCATTGCACCTATGTGCACCTGAGCCTTATCGTTGCAGCACAACCTGATAATCCTACAACCTACAGCTCTGCTGCTCAAGCATTCCAGCAATTCCAGGTCCTGTTGCAGAGATTCATTGAAAATGAGCCATTTGAGCATGGTACCCGGGTTGAGATATATGCACGGTCTCGGAGCTTGTTGTCAAAGTTGCTTCAGGTCCCCACTTTTCAAGGTAAGATTCTTTGGGTTATATTGCTGCATTTTTTAACATAAATGTAGCCTATACCATCAAAATGTGTTCCTGTGGGCTGTAGAATGTTCACTGAACTTTAGTGTTAGTTATGGTTCTATAGACTTATGTTGTCATGTTACTAAATTCAAACAAAGATGTGAACCATGCACTTGAGGTCAAAATGACAGCAGATATGGTTCAGGCATTAGCAAATGCCTAATGCTTTTCAATTAATTTTACGCAGAACTGTTTCTCTTAGTCTTGGATTATTCCATTATGAGATATCTTGGATTGTAACTCTTGATTGCTAACTGTTCGCTAGGTATGTCAGATGGTCCCTGTTTGCTTGGTACTTAGGTTAATCCTATCTGTTTACATGAAAAAAAGGGTTCCAGAAGTTCAACCTGTTTGATAATGGTGTAAAATTGATTTTGAATCCTGTACGGTCTTGTAGAAATGGTCTAGAATCATGATGCTGAGGAAAAATAGCTGTCCTGATATTGCCTATACACGAGGGGCATTTTCTTTTGGTCACGTTAAGTGTAATGCAGATTACACCTTTTGTTATTCATAATTTATGTCCTGTACTAGCCTAGTACTACAATAAATAGGTTTAGTTACTGAATGGTCTGTACATATTTCACGTGGTACAATCCAATTCAGTCTGCTGTACATTGGCAATATTAATGAGCATTGAGCAGTGGTGTACTGTGTTCAATATGGCTTCTTTTCTATTTCATGTTCATCTAACAGTGGGGAAAATATTGGCAGTGGTTATGTTATGTGCTGCTAGGGTTGAGAGGAGAGAGTTGAGGAGAGCGACGATGATGGACGTGCTACAGTACCCTGCGGCGAGAGGCGAGAGGACCGGCGGCTAGGGCTGTGAGGGGCGCTGGGAACGCCGGCCGCGGGGCTTCGCCCACGGCCGGCGAGAGAGAAGGTTTTTCCCTCTAATCTTTTGCTTGATTAGATTGATACATCTCCTTCCTTATATAGAAAGGTTAACTTGACTCCTAAGCAAGCGACCCTTATCTCTAATTAACCTTAACACTAATGGGCTGTACCACCAGCCCAGGCCCAATAAACCCCTGCCATACTCTAACACTACACCCCACCTGGACATGCAGCTCGTCCTCGAGCTGTAACCTAACTTGACTCGACATAAACCTATCACTTAAAAACAAGCCTTTCACATCTCGGCTTATTGAGTTATTCGGCCATAAGGCACGACGTGAACTCTTTATTTCCACTGCATCTCTGAATAAAGGTGGCCCCCATCCAACAGCTTGAAGAGAGAGGGTCCGGCCCTCAGCAAAGGCCGGGCTGTGGCCTTGACATTGAACTGGAGGAGGCTGATGAAGGCGAACTTGTGGCCAGCGGAGACGCCCTCGCGGCGGCCGGTGCCGGAGCACGACAGTGCTAATTAAGGTCCGCCTATGGGTGGCCACACACCTGCGTCCCCAAACGCCGGTGCTGTAGACGCCGAGTTCGTCACCTGAGGTGGCGATGGCACGCCCGATCTCCATGATGCAGTGGACGAGATTGGGGCCCTCCATGTGGCGAAGCGCAGCCTGGTGGCGAAGCAAAGAGGCACGGGGCACAGGCACCAGCTGCAACCCATGCATCTCCTGCGCCTGCCGTCGCGCCAGGAGTCCGCGTGCTGCAGCCTGTAACCGCACTGCCGTCAGGACCGCCTCCCGCATCTTCTGGCGCATCTCCTGCAGCCGCTGCCGTGCTCGGAGACCGCGCGCAGTAGCATGCAGCCGCACCACAACCGACACTTGGTGAATAAGCATTGGCTGCGCTGCGATGTCCTTTCGCTGCTTGATCTGTTGTGCGGTGTCTGCCTTCGCGCGACGAAGCACAGCTTGGAGGAACTGCGACGGGGTGCGGGGCTGAATCAGCTGCAGATCGCACAGCCGCCGCACTCGCCGGCACGCTAGGAGGCCACGCGCCGCCGCCTGCAGCCGCACCGCCGCCAACAACTGGCACGCAAACGCCGCCTGACGGCTCTCCATGGCGGCCAACCATGCGTTGATGTCGGCCAGCGCCTTGGCGATCTGATCCCACAGCGGCTCATTGAAACCTGGCATCTCCGATACCAGATTGTTATGTGCTGCTAGGGTTGAGAGGAGAGAGTTGAGGAGAGCGACGATGACGGACGTGCTACAGTACCCTGCGACGCTACAGTGCCGCGGGTACTGTTCACGTCGGCGAGAGGTAGAGGACCGGTGGCTAGGGCTGTGAGGGGCGCTGGGAACGCCGGCCGCGGGGCTTCGCCCACGGCCGACAAGAGAGAAGGTTTTTCCTTATAATCTCTTGCTTGATTAGATTGATACATCTCCTCTCCTTATATAGAGAGGTTAACTTGACTCCTAAGCAAGCGACCCTTATCTCTAATTAACCTTAACACTGAGGGGCTGTACCACCAGCCCAGGTCCAATAGACCCCTGCCATACTCTAACAGGTTAGTTTTGTACCACTATTCGATCTCTTTTAGAAAGATGGTAACTTGAGTATGTATGTTTGGAACTGAGAGCTGCTTGTTTCATTATTCCTACAATCAAGGTCAAAAGTCTACAACCAAATTGACACATGTTAGTTTTAGACCTTTTTATCTGCAAATTTAATATGGATAAGTATGCCATGCACAAGAGTTTCCTGAACAATAATTGTTGGTGTTTTTTTTTTATCAGCACCTGTATTGTCAGTAAGACTTGGTACAGATATAGATTCTGAAGTTCGTGAGTAACTACAGCTGGTTTGTTGAGTCTGTGCTCCCATAATGCTTGACTACGTTACTGATGAGTTCTTTCCAGTTACTGCTGCAACATGTTTAATGCTCGGGTACTTATAATCCCGTACCGAATCATGCATTAGATTGTACTTTATTCTGCAGTAAGGAAATAATTATTGAGTGCAGCAGCACAGTAAACACTGTTGTTTCTTTGTTTCATTTTGTCATGAATCATTTAATCACTGTTTTGTCATTTAGTTACTCTTTTGTATGAGTAATCTTCCTTTCTTTTACTAGGTTTCTAAATTCATAGCATGCTAATGTCTATTTTTAGTGTACATATTTGGTCAGTTGTTTGTATTGCAGACCTGAATGGTTCATGCTCGGTAATGTTTGATAATACTATTCTGCTTATCATTTCTGTTCTCTCAATTCAGTCGCAGATAGGAAAGATAACACTGAAGATCAAATGGAACCAGCGATTTCCGCACCTGATCTCATCAAATTGTTAGAGGAATCTATCCTAACTTTCTGCCTTTTCCTGAAGAAGGACAAGAGAAAGAGTAGTGTGCTTATGAGTGCTCATGGCCACACTGGAAGCTCAATTCAACAAGTGCAATCTTCACTCGATAAGGTAAGTCTTATCCTGTGGGGTAACTGATAATGAATCTCTCCTTCATAATGTGTTTATACACGATTCTTCATTTCTGTACTGTCCATATGGTCCCTTGTAAACAGCTAGTAGTAGGACACATCTTTCCTAGCATTTGATTCCAGTGACGCTGGGTTGTTGAGTCTGCATACCTTGCAAATGTCTTCACTGTGTAATAACATCGCCAAAGCAGACTTTGTGTTGTATATACTCTTCCTTGAATCATAGCATTGTTTCAAAACCTGCAGAAAGAGGCGAAGGTGAAGGAGCTGTTGAAGAAGAAAGGGTGGAAGAGCAAGACCTGGCCAGGCACAATGGAGGAGGTCCAGCTGCTGTTTGCCCTGATCGACATCAAGGTTGTGTCGCGGGTGCTCCGGATGGGGAAGCTGAGCAAGGAGCAGCTGCTGTGGTGCGAGGAGAAGATGAGCAAGGTGGACCTCACCGAGAACCGGCTGCGCCGTGACGGGTCCCCAATCCTCTTTCCCTGTTGATGCAGCCTGCCTGCCTTCCTCTGGGGCCATATGCCGAGAACTCCCTTGTTAGTTCGGCATGCCATGGCGGTGGCAGCATCAGGGGTGGCTGCTGGCTGGGCGTAGCTGCTCTGCGCGGCGCGTGTTCAGTTCTTTAGGCTACCTTATGAGATATGTACATCCTTTAGGTTGAATTGAATTGAAATGTCCATACTAAAGTAGGGCTTAAACATGTGTTGCTGCGCGTTCGTAATCCCCTGATGAGTTTATGCAATGCAACATGGGCAACATGCTTCGTTTCACCGGACGCAGTTTTTCTGAAACCCTTTGCGTCAGCCGTCAACCATGTCTGGTCTGTCCTGACATGATGTTCAATAAGGAGATTAAGGATCCGGATGCGGTGCAGCTCACATAGATAAAACTTTTTTCTGGACGAATAGTATCTGGACAAAACTCATCTCAATCGACACATGCAGAAGCTGTCGTGCTGCGTTGGCTGCTGCAACTTGCAAGCGGCTTGAGACGCTCACAGCACTGGATCTCTAAACTTTTTTTTTTTGGTGATCGCTGTACCCTGTCCTTTTGGCCCCGATGATTGCACTGCGTCTGCACGGGCACGGCTGCAGATCCTATGACCTCCCGTCATGGCTGCTATACGAACGATGCAGCTCGTCAGGCGTGCGGCCGGCTCTGCTGAGAGGCCATGATGCAACTTTAGAACAGCCGCTGCCATGTCATCGTTGAGTCTTCCTTTCACGACACGGCAGTCAGTCTGTCAGTGAGAGCTTCTGCAGTCATCCATCCAGAAGCTTTGCGACCAGCAAAATTGCCAGTGTTTTTTCACTTCTCACTTCTGCTATACGAGTAAATCTGAAGGCGACCTCGATGATATCGTGTCGTATCACTTCATTATCCTCGCATTCTTCGTGGAAAGAGAAGGCATCTCAATGAAGGCGATGAGTGAGCATGAGAGAAATGCATGCAGTGGGCAGTGGCTCACGAAGTCACCAGCTCGCCACTCCCGTCAGGCTTTGGGACCATCACTACCTCAAGGCAGCTTCGCTGTCTAGGTAGCGTCTCTGACAGGTGGGGAGCAGCTCGGTCCGATGCAGTAGTGCCGTGCTGGTGCTGCTGCTTGCTGCATTGGCAATTCGGCATCGTGGATCAGCCAAAGTCCATGAGTGCAGCAAATGGAGATGGAGGAGGCTGGCCACTCAGACGGACACTATTGCTGCATGCTGCGACGGCCATCAATGCTGGGGGGCCATCAATGCGCTTGTGTGCGTGTGTGTGGGCGAAACTGATCATTCACTGTGCTTCCTGCAATTTATGCGCCATAAAACCGCACTGTGCAGATTTTACGTTCACTTACCATGGACCACATTCACAGAAAGAAACGCAGTAACTACTGATGCAAAGCAGGATGCTTCGGCGTGCTTAACAGTTACTCTTATGGGGGAAAAAATAGAACTATCAGAAAGAAATCCAGTAACTGATTTTCTTCTAAAAAAGAAATCCAGTAACTGATGCAAAGCAGGATGCTTCGGCGTGCTTAACAGTTATATATCAGTTTGATGGATGAAAAAAAAACTTTATCAGATTTAGGAACATTACAGAGAAAGGAAGCACTTTCTGAAGATGATGAATCTGGCAATACCATTTCCATACGGCAGTGTCAAGTCCTTGCTTGTACTCTTGGCGTACACTACTACAGTACGTATCCAGGTCCAGGATTCAGAGTTTTCATAGGCTTGGACCAGAGCAGCACTAGGGCTCAGGGTTTTTTTTACCGACCGGTTTCCGGTAACCGCCGGCCGGCGGTAGCGGTTTACCGGCCGGTTTACCGGTAAACCGGTCGGTAACCGGACAAATTCAAATTTGAATTTAAACGTCGTTCGGTTCGGTTTCTGGTCGGTAAACCGGCCGGTTTGCGTCGGTAACCGGCCGGTTTGGCCGGTTTACCGATCCAAACCGGAATTTTTTTTTTTTGATGAATAAAAAAGAAATTTTGGTACTTCCTTTGCACAAATTAATATAAAAAGACCACACAATGTGGTAAAAAATAACATAAGTCAGTAAAGCAACAATATATAGTCGCGTACAAATACATATTCGCTTAAATATATAGTCACTAAAACAACAATATATAGTAGTATACAAATACAATATATAGTCGCTTACACAAACAAAGATATAGTTTCCGCTCACATGGTCAACTACGTAGGATGTATGGGAAGACCCCTTGTTGGCACGACATTTCATATTCGGCGGTGGACATAAGAGAGATACCTTGGTGTCTAAGCAGGTCAGCTTTGTAATCTTGCCAAGTTTGTCCTGTCCATGCTGCTGTTGTCTCCCATTCTTGAACTAACATATTATAAAAACTGGGGTCTTCCCATTCATAGACCCATCTAGTCTGAGTCTGCATGGTCATGTCAGGAATGGGATACCTATAAGTAGGATCTGAGGTATCGCTGTAGGAGGAAGAAGAGTATTGTGGAGTGTCGTAGTCCGTCGGTGCATATGCTCTCCTCTGCGATGTCGGTTGTGCATGGTCACGGTCTTGAGTAGCATGTGTGAATTGGGTCTCGCCTGCAATCAACCATAATTAGTAGGCATAGACAGAAACAATTGTGTGTATGTAGGTGCAATGGATACCTGTGAAACGAAGACCTACATAACTACTACCACCAGCACCAATAGTAGCATCCCCACTCCCACCACCACCACCGTCTGTCCCACCAGCGCCGCCACCATCACTCCCACTAGCACCGTCATTGGCACTGTCATCGTCACCACTGTCATCGTCACCACTGTCATCGTCACCACTATCCTGGGACTGGTATTGCTCATCCTCAGTCTCTGTGTCGCTGGTCACAGCTTTTCCTTTTCCTCGGTGACGCTTGTCGTGACCCTTCGGAGGCACCATCTGCATCTTCCTCTTCCCGAGGTGAGTTGCACCCACATTTCTTCGGGCCCAATCACTGATGCAATCATGCCCCGTAGCCTGACGTAGATCATCGGGGTCTATTTGGTCACTGCCAACACAAACAAATGAATCACATAATACAGGTGAGACATACACACACATTTGTATATATATATAAATATATGTACCTAACAAGGTGTGATGGCAGAGGGACGTCCATTTCGTCAGAATCCTCATCAAGAACAGGAGGCAGATTAGATCGACCGTACTCCATCCATTCCCTAACCGGATTGCTCCGGTCATAGAATGAGACTTCGGCGAACCGGTCGATAAAATCTTCTTCATCATACCTTCGTGGGTTCACATCCGCTAGTCGCAGCCGAAGATTGTAATTGACATAAACAAGCCTGTTTAGTTTCTTGTGCGACAACCGATTGCGAACCTTAGTATGCAGCAACGCAAAAGTACTCCAGTTCCGCTCGCATCCACTGGAGGAGATGCATTGTGAAACAAGCCGCAAAGCAAGGCGCTGTAAATTTGGAGTTTCTCTACCAAATATCATCCACCAGGCCGCTGCAAGTGCAACACATTATGTAAGGTATATGTTCCAATATACGAATTTGGTGCAGATTTAGAGTATCTCTTACATGGGGTTGTCCTTGGATCCATCGCCATTTTCATTGCAAGTTCTGAACCAAACTCACCACGCTTCTGTCGGAAAATCTCAGCCTCCTGCAATGCCTGCACGGCGCACTCCACATCCGTCATTTTCTGAAATGTCTCCTTCAGGCCTCCGAACATTGTTGGAGTTGGATCCATACTATATGTAACCTTTGGATTTAGAACAGCAGCTGCAACATATGATTCAAATAAGCATACGGGAAATATTCAATATATGCATCTTGCTAAATCAACATAAGTCATTATCATACCTGAACCCACATACGTCCCTATGTACACGTCACGAACCCACATACTGCATGAATTGTTCACGTTTTCGATGAAAGCTCTCTAAAAACATGTAGTTGGTCCCAAATCTAGTGCCATTCCACTTGACCAACTCACCACCAATTGCTTGCTTCATCATATGATTCAACTGAGAATGGTTGTGCAACCAAGTTGAAATTCGCTTGCATACTTGCAACATACCTGCATGATCGGTCCTGTTGCCAATATCCTTCAACATTAAATTGATGGTGTGTGCCAGACAAGGTGTCCAAACAATGTGTCCATACTCCTCTTTCAGTGAGGTGCAAGCTTTCTTGTAGTTGGCGCCATTGTCGGTGACCACATGTACAATATGCTCGGCACCAATCTCCTCCACCACCTTCCGAATCTCCTGAAAAACGCATAACATATTATATATACACACATATATATATATATAAAAGAAACACATGACAACTATGTTTAGGACGTACCCTGTACAAATAGTTCGCATCTTGACTTTTTCCAGATGCATCAATGGATTTGTGAAACCATGTGACCCCATTACAATAAATTAGAAAGTTTATGACACTCATTTTTGTGGGGCCAGTCCATGAATCACACATCAACGTCACACCAAAGTTGGGCCACTCCTTCTGAAACTTCGCATATCTATCCTTCAAGTCTTTCTCATTCTGTTCTAGGTACTTGCCATCAATATCTCTTCCAGTGGGTGACGCGATGCCTTCACCTGAAACCATAAGCAAACAATGAGAATATGGAAACATACATAAGGCCATAGGTCTCCACGTATAGGTACTTACCCCACTTCTGTGTCTCTCGCACCGCACTGACAAAGTATGGATTATCGGCATTTCTTCCGGGGATTCCTACATAATGGAAAAACTTTCCCCAAGCTTTACCAATAGCTTCCTTTGCATTTTTCCCCTTCTGCGTCCAAGAGCCTGTATCAATCCTTTGTTGCTGCATTCCTCTCCTCCCACCCTGTGCCACATGATAGTCCTCCACCTCCACTGGAGTCTCCCTCCGTGATCCCGCTCTTCTAAACAACCTGTCAATAGGATTCCCACCTTGCGAACCACCACCACCAGCACTACCCCCTCCACGGTGGTAATTACCTCCTCTATGTTGCACCCTCTGCTCGTACTCATATTCTGCTCTTGACTGGTTGAGTGCTTCCCGCATCTGAGCCTCATATTCATCATCACCGAGGGGATGGTTTCCCTCAGCTGCAGCTTTTTCTTCTGCCAACCTCTGTCGAGCCCGGTCAGCAGTCGTCTTCTTAGCTCTGTCAAGATCTCGCCGAAAGTACGCACGCACATCTGGTGGCACACGGGAGCAATGCAAGGTGTCCGCCCCGTACCCAGCCAAATGCTGTTTCAATCTAGTGCAACCACCGCCTGCTCTCGTCACATTACAATATTTGCATCTCCATCCAGGAGCAAGATTGTCACCATGCTCCCATACAACGTCTCTGTTTCTGCCTGACATTGTCTACTCTACCTGCATAAACGGACAACACAAAGTCACACCTAAATAAAATGTTTCCTAAATCCTACCACAAATCCTCCATAATATATACCTAAAATATACCTCAAATCTATACCTCACATACACAAAGTTACAATATATACACAAAGTCACACAATGTATACCTAAAATCCTAAATCCTACCACAAATCCTACCTCTAATCCTAAATCCTAAAAAAACATCCTAAAATAAATCCTACCTAAAACCTAACCAATCCTAAATCCTACCACAAATCCTACCTCTAATCCTAAATCCTAAAAAAACATCCTAAAATAAATCCTACCTAAAACCTAACCAACAAACTATCCTAAATCCTAAAACAAATTCTACCTAAATCCTAAAACTACTCTAAATAAAAAAAAAACAAAAACAAACTTACCTGCGCGGTTTACCGAGCTAACCGAGCGGCTAACCGAGCAAACCGAGCGGCTAACCGAGCAAACCGAGCGGTTTACCGACCGCGTTCAACGGCCTCGGTAAACCGAGCAAACCGAGCGGTTTACCGACGGATCGGCGCGGTTAGCCGGCGGCGGCGGCCGGTCGCCTAGGGTTCGCCCGGAGATGCGCGTTGGGGGTGAGGGAAAGAGTGTCGGCGCGTTTTGGACCCCCCCCGCTCACTGCCGGCTCGTTTTGTGCCCGTGACGGCCTAATGGGCCTCATGGGCCTTAACGGGCCGGCACTGTTTTTTTTTTCTTTCTTTTTTTTCAAACTTCTATTCGTATAAATTTATACTAAACGAACTCAAATTTGAAAAATTTTTACACCATTGGCTTCTATAAATCATGGACTATTTTTAGGAATTTTTTCAGCATTTTTTTTTTTAAATTTTAAATTTGAATTTGGGGAAACCCTAACCGGGCCGGACCGGAACCGGACCGGCCCGGTTTGGGCGGTTACCGCGGTTAACCGCGGTAAACCGGCCGGTTTTTTTAACCCTGCTAGGGCTACTGCTTCTTCCCACTGCTGAAGGATCGGAAACGAGAGACTTTTTCTCATCCTCTCACGTCTCGAGATCCACGAGATACTGACGGCGATAAGCATCTGCCAACGTCCAACGACCTCTCACTGGAATTCCTAGCAAGGCTTCCTGCGCCCGTCATTTTCTTCAGGGAAGGTGCAGGTAGCTGTGCAGAGTAACTGATGCTGATGTGGCCTCTGGTCTCTCCCTGTACTGCAAACAAAAGCCTTTGCCATTTTGCACTCAGGCCTTGTTTAGATGAGAGAATTGGGGAGAAAAACACTGTATCAGAATTCCTGTAGCATTTCGTTTGTATTTGGTAAAAATTATCCAAATTTTGACTAACTAGGCTTAAAATGTTCGTCTCACAAAGTACAACAAAACTGTGCAATTAGTTTTTGATTTCATCAACATTTAGTATTCCATGCATTTACCGACATTTTGATGTGACGGGGAATCTTCTTTTTGCATAGTGGAATTTGGGGAGAGAATTGGGGAACTGAACAAGGCCTCAAACAAACCCCCAAAAAAAAGGATCATTGGAATTGGATGCAAGGAGTGAGTGAGTGTTGAATGCCTCAGTGGCAGCACATCATGTGAGGTGGTGAAGGCAACAGGCACTGCATATGTTCGTTCAATGCAGCCTGGATGGAAGGTAGTAGGAATCTGAATCTGCATCGAGAGTGAGTCAGTGCAGACAAACAGGTAGGTCATTTGGTTTAAGAGGGTGGTTTAGGTAGGTCATCATCATGTACCGTACCTCCAGCCATGGAAAAACTGTCAGCCAAACATGGGCTGCCCAGCAATGTGTCACTGCGTACAGATGCAGATGCAGATCATGCAACAGAAACGGAGTAGATAAATCCCAGTCTACTACTACCAGTACAGTACTAGTACCTAGCATCGGGATCTTGATCCTTGCGGCCGTACCATGAGTCTTGGACTCTTTTGCCAATTGCCAGTGAAGTTAGTAGTCACTAGTGAGTGAGCTGTGTGTCCCAAATACAGTACATCCCATCTTGCACTTGGCACTTGCAGTTGCTATCTGGGCTGTGTTCACTTCACATGCCAACCCAAAATATTTTCTCTTTCACCCGTCACATCAAATCTTTAGACATATGTATGGAGCATTAAATGTAGGTAAAAAATATAACTAATAGCATAGTTTGTCTGTAAATGTCGAGATGAATCTTTTGAGCCTAGTTAGTCCATGGTTAGACAAATTTTGCCAAATAATAACAAAAAAATGCTACAGTAACTTTTCACCTACTTTTCAGGAAGTGAACACACCCCTAGTGCAACAACATCAGTACAGCAAGTAGCTGAAGGCCATGTTTAGTTTCCCAATTCTCCTCCCAAATTCTACTATGCAAAAAGAAGATTCCCCGTCACATCAAAATGTCGGCAAATGCATGGAGTACTAAATGTTGATGAAATCAAAAACTAATTGTACAGTTTTGTTGTACTTTGCGAGACGAACATTTTAAGCCTAGTTAGTCAAAATTTGGATAATTTTTACCAAATACAAACGAAATGCTACAAGAATTCTGATATAGTGTTTTTCACCCCTATTCGCCGAACTAAACGAGGCCGAAACATGCAGATCCACCCATTTACTGTCTGGTTCCCTTCTCTGAATTCTGCTCTTGCCAGTAGCAATAGCACCCTTGTAATGCACCAGTGCCCTTGTTTAGTTCCCCAATTTCAACCCCAAATTACACTATGCAAAAAGAAGATTCCTATCACATCAAAATACCGGCACATGCATGAAGTACTAAATGTAGATGAAATTAAAAACTAATTGTACAGTTTTGTTGTACTTTGCGAGACGAACATTTTGAGCCTAATTAGTCAAAATTTGGACAATTTTTACCAAATACAAACGAATTGCTACAGTGCGCAATTCGGGACACCCCAAATCGGGATCTAAACGAGGGCAGTATCATAAACCCATGCAGCTGCAACATGCAAATCAGCAAATGCAAGCCTGGGTTCCTGAGGAAGCTACTCAATTTCTTCCTTAAGGCCTCCTTTAGATGGGTGAATTGGGGGAGAAAAACACTGTATCAGAATTCCTATAGCATTTCGTTTGTATTTGGTAAAAATTATCCAAATTTTGACTAACTAGGCTTAAAATGTTCGTCTCGCAAAGTACAACAAAACTGTGTAATTAGTTTTTGATTTCATCAACATTTAATACTCCATGCATTTGCTGACATTTTGATGTGACGGGGAATCTTCTTTTTGCATAGTGGAATTTAGGGGGAGACTAGGGGAACTAAACAAGGCGTAAATAAAAGTTTCATGTCAGCTTTTGGTTTCTTTCGGAGTTTGCAGTAAATTAAAGGAGAAATAAAATGGTCTTTTTGCTTGTCTTATAATCTATATTTTTCAGCTTGTTTTTTCAGCCGGAACAGTGTTTTTCTCTCACGACAAATCAGCGAACCATACTTTTAGCCATGACTTTTGAACGAAGTGAACGGACTCAAATGTTGCTAAAAAGAACTGCACTAGTATTCTCATGTTCACAACAAACAGGAAATGGCAAAGGCTGTTTCGAAAAGGCTGAGAGAGTACAATGCTTGGGCCTTGTTTAGATTCCTAAATTCATCCACAAATTCTACTATGCAAAAAGAAGATTCCCCATCACATCAAAATATCAGCACATGCATGGAGTACTAAATGTAGATAAAATCAAAAACTAATTACACAGTTTTATTGTACTTTACGAGACGAACATTTTGAGCCTAATTAATCCAAGTTTGGACAATTATTACCGAATAAAAACAAAAAGCTACAGTATTTCGGCACAGTGCCGCCGGCGCCGATTCGGGGAATCTAAACGAGGCCTTGAATGGATGAGCAATTGACCAGACTGAATCCTCACTGCTCGGCTCAGTGCAGCAGCTGTTCTCATTCTCAAATACGTACAGTACAATAGTGCCATTTCTCCTTGCCTTTTTTCCTCCCCCGGTGGTGGCCCCACATGGCACTGATGAAAAGAGCAAGCTGAGATTCTTGCTGTATCCCAAGCGCTGGGCAGTTGATTAAGGTTAGCCCTGTACTATGGATCTATACTGGGCTACTGGCAGCAGTAAACTACGACAAAAATGACCATGCTTGCCAATCATTCGTGTCTTCTTCTGACTTTATTTTCACTTGGGCCTCGTTTAGTTTGGAGAATAGGGGAGAAAAACACTGTATCAGAATTCCTGTAGCATTTCGTTTGTATTTGGTAAAAATTATTCAAATTTTGATTAATTAGGCTTAAAATGTTCGTCTCGCGAAGTACAACAAAACTGTACAATTAGTTTTTGATTTCATCAACATTTAGTACTCCATGCATTTGCCGACATTTTGATGTGACGGGGAATCTTCTTTTTGCATAGTGAAATTTGGGGGAGAATTGGTGTAACTAAACGAGGCCTTGATGCAGTTTCTTGTTCTGACTGATGGGACATTAAAAAAGCAGGACCCCTGTCATTTGGCATGTCTTGGGGAGTGTCAAACCCTTTGCAGCTGCCGCTGCAGGCATCCGATGAGGAAGTAGTGGTAGTAGGTTTTGTTTTCTTTGCAGTGGGAGATGGCCAGATGGGCACAAGCATAGATAAAACTTGCTGCTAGTGCCTTGACTTATGGAAAGATCTTGTTTGTCTTGTTTTAACATGTGCACTTGAATAATCTGCATTCTTGCCTTTTAACCTCCTTGCCATTTTCAGTTCCAGAACTGCATGCAGATAGAAGTTCTGACTTGTTAACATAAGCTCTTGCTCACTAAAATTGTGTTTGGACACTTTATCATTAGGAAGTGCTCAATTGTGCATTTAGTATGATTGTTTTTGCCTTTTGCCACTACCAAGTGATACTTCAGCAAAAAGGCCATCTTAACAGTTTACTGAATGATTGGTTTGTTCGATAGAGGAAGAATCAGGTTCGATCCCAATGAAATGGAAGGGAAATAAATTATTTTTTTTCCTAACAAATCACTGCCTGTCCAAATAAAGATGGCATAAAGAGCTGGTGGTTTCTCATCCAAGGGGCTAGGGTTCTCGCCACAAGTAGGCGCGCTATGAGAGAGTACGAAGCAGCTAAGCTCAAGATAAAGGCCTGAGCAAAAGGTATCTAGAGAAAAAAAAGAGGAGCATGCACGAATCTTTCAATGTCTTCTGCTTTTATCATCTCTGAGAGAGAGACAGAGAGAGAGAGAGGTGGAGGTTAACAAACCGTGCTTTATCTTTTTGAAAATTCCCATGCATGCCCCTCTCCGTCCATACAAGATGTCCTTTTCAGACCTGCTTTGTAACGCCGTCCTCTTCCTTGTCAAAAAAAGACTCAAGGATAATCTGCCATTTGCTGGCCAAATCAGCACTTGTTAGTTATCTACATGGATAAATATTTAAGGATGCCTAGATTTCATTCATTGAAGAACACCAAAATTAGAATTTCTCAACAATTCGTTTTTTTTTGTGCAAGACAGGGTACAAATGCACACACTCACTACCCCAACAACCACATCCTAAAATTAGAGTTTTTTTTTTGACTGAATGGGAATCCCCTACCTATTTTTTATTTTTTCAATTAAATGATAGAATGTTTATGAAGAAAGAGCAAGACACAAAAAGGAAGATTACAAGGCAGCCAGGCCTAACAAAAAAGAACCAGAAAGGTTACAAGTAACTATCCTCCATAAAATTAGAGGTCCTCCAATAGGCAACAGATAATAACTCAATCAAAATATACCAAAAAATTAGGTCCTTTCTAGCGTCTACTTAAAGATCTCCATTCGGCGAACATTTACACCACTCTTAGTGCTTTGAACTACCATCCACATCATTGTTAAGATATGACCAATACAGTACATATAAAATCCTAGTACTAGCAAGTCATACAATACAGGTGTACTATAAATCAACTCATCCTGTGACTCTGCTTTGTACATATCTTAGACACGTTTGCACAAAAAACAAAAGAGGATAAAAAATAATTTAGTAGACGGAAGGAAAGGCTACACGTATGATTCCTCTTGCCTCAGGTCAATCCTAGCCACCACTTAGTGCAGCAAGCAAGGCATCTGACGAACCTTCATCTGAATTTGAGCAGGACCTTAAAAGATCAAGGGGGCATCTATTCTCCTAATCCTTTTTGTGACCTTTTGCTTGCATTCTTCCTGTGCAGATGAAAAAAAAAACCCATGTGGCCTTGTGGTTGTGGTGTGGGGTAGGCCATAGCTTGTGCTTGTGTATGCCAGCCAGCAAGGTGCAGCATACACAGTGACTCGGTGAGATGAGTGACGGTTCATATGATTGCTGATCACATTCTTCTCTTGATCCAAGACCTGTCTGCCCAGAATAAAAATAGTTTTTTTTGGTGCAGGAAAAGGTTTTGGTTTGTTTCAAATTTTAAAAAGGTTTCTTTTTCTCTCTCTCTCAGCTGTTTCAAAGGCGTTTCTTGGTGCAACTAACTTAATTGTCCCTCAGAGGACATGAGCTTTGTGTGAAGCGTCTAGAGCGGCGTGCATGAAGGTCACGCATAAACGACCGATGACCAAACCGACAGAAATTTGTGCAGAAAAAAACGAGCCAAAAATGAATAAAAAAGGACTTTTTTTTGGATACGAAGGATGGAGTCATGCAGTGAAGCTTGCCGTTGGAGATTTCTCCTTCTTTGGTGAGTTGGAATGGCATGGACCAAAAAAATTACAAATTGTATATAAACAAAATCAGGTTTGGTAAATAGTAATGCCAAAGTTTTCAGAACCTTTTCTTTTTGACTTTCTCTGAAAAAGCCTGGCTGTTACGGCCACACCTCATCTTCTTATCATCTAGCGTAAGAAACATTGTCCTATACATGTATTGCATAAAGTATTTGCGTACCAACAAAAAGAAAGAGGTTTTTAATCTAACAAACTCCCTTGCAGAGAGAGAAAGAGAAGCAGAGAAAAAATTGAAGAAAAAAATAAATTCTCAGTAAAATATATGATGCAAAATATTTTCTAATTTTTAGGCACTGCCATAGTTTGGTTCCATATAGCTAACAATTACTAGTCGCCAAAAATTAACTAATGTTTTACCTACCACTAATTTCTTACCTACCACAGAGGATCCTATAAGTTTGGACTAACAAGTCACCTAATGTCTTGCCTGTTATTTAGCTAACAATTAGCTATTAGTTATTTTTTTCTAGCTAACACAACTAATAGTTAGTTAGCTGGATTCAAACACTTCTTAGTTGGAATGAGCTAGCTGTAGAGACCAATTTTCACGAAGAAAATGAATAAGCAGGGGTATTATTAGGGAATACTACTACTTACAAAGAAATGTAGGGCCACGCCTGAAATGTGCCGAGACCAATTTCTATGAAAAAAAATGCAAACTCTTTCCGACGCGGGTCGTGCTCTAGCGTGAGTGCGCGACCGCTCTCACACTCTCCCTATCTTTTTCTCCATCTCCGACGGCTTAGAAAGGGGTCGTGGGAGGTAGCCAGGACCGACGGTAGGGACGGGAGAGACGGCGACGAGGTGGGGGCGATGATGATGCCCAGAGCGAGCGGTGGCGGAGGCAGTCGGGTGGGGTTAGGTGGGGGCGACCATGGCCATGGCGGCAGCAGAAGGATGGGAAGAAGGAAGCCGGCACAGGCACGGTAGGGTCTTATCCGAGGCAGTGGAGCTCCGACAAGACCCTACCACACTATGGCGGGGCGGTGGGCGGCGATAGTGGGGTCGTGTGATATCGTTGTTCGAAGAAAATACTACTGCTAACAAAGAAATGTAGGGCCACGTCTGAATTTAGTTTCGCGGGAAAATTGGATTGGTACCATTTAAAGGATCCAAAGTTTTAAGAAATAGCATCAAAAGGTCACTCTGTTATCTATTTTTACCATATCCGTTAACTCTCCGTTAAAGTAATGGGAAGTAAAAAAAAACAAAGTTGTGAACACCCAGCCAACTCACGCACAGGCCCAGGTACCCAGGCAACACACGCACCCAACAGAAGGGGAACCGGAGGAGAAGACACGCACGATTCTAGTTGGTGCCCGGCGGCGCGTCTCAGGCCAGACTGCAACTCCTCGGGGCCTCTGTGCACGCCTCTTTATCTCTTGTTCCATCTCCTCGAGCTATCATTTCTGAGCTCTAGTTAACGGAGAGTTAACAGTAGCATCTGACTGCCCCTACCTACCTAGGCCTGGTTTACTTTGTAAATGAATAGTATCACTTTTGTTTGGCAAATATTGTCCAATCGTGAACTAACTAGTTAACGGAGAGTGAAAAAATTTTAACTTTTAGGTGCATACACTAGTCTCTCATTTCCTCTCTCTCCTCCCCACTCCCTCTCTCTCTCTCATCGCCGGTGATTTGTCCTCTCCTCTCCTCCTTGAAGCCTTTTGACCGTTGTAGTTGTAGCCCCTCTCTCTCTCTCCCCTTCCGTTTCCCTGCCACTCCACGCACTCTCTCCCTACCTCTGCAGACTGCACAAAGCCTCCATCGTCTTCCACTCCTCGTTCTTGTTCACACAGCCGCAGCCTCCTGGAAAAGAGAAGGCCGTCTCCCTCACTCTCTCTCAGGTATACCTCCGATTCTTATTCTAATCCGAATGCATACACGCAGCTCGCGCGCATCCTGCCTTTTGTTCTGTTGAATTAATGTTTGCAATCGGTGCGGCCGGGGTGAGAAATCTGTGGGGGCCAAAGCGAGTAAAGAGAGAAAGAAAGAGCGAGAGGCGGAAGGAATGGATTCGTTTTGTAGAGCTAGCTGCTCCCGATCTTTAGAATACCGCGCGTCCTTTTGAGCGCTTCAAGAACATCTGTGCCATCCCTGGTTTCTCTTCTCGGTACGCCCTCCCTCTGTTTTGTCTTCCGTTCGGAGCGTTCCTCGTCGCCTTTGCTTCCTTCGCACTTCACAATGATGTCTGCCTGTTCCAGCGTTCCTGCTCACTCGGCCTTCGTTCTCCTTTTTTTTTTCTTTGCATTTTTCTTGTCGCCGTTCGATCTTTGGTGTGGCAATCGGCGAGAGGGGAATTGTTCACGGTTCTTGCAGCAACAGTGTTTGATGTTTCTGTTCTTTTTTTTCGTCTCCTCCTGATTTTTCCTCCCATCTCCTTCGCCTGGTTCCTCGTATCTTCGGCGTTCGTCAGGATTGCGCTGTGGTTTTTCAGATTGTTGTGGAATTAGTCTTTTCAACCAACCAACACATCCCTTGAGCCACCAAGAGCCCGTGACCTCTCTCTCTCTCTCTCAATGTGCAAAGAGACAAAGTTATTATTAGCTATAAATCATCACCAGAATTTTGGGCTTTACCTGCAGTTTTGTATGTTTCTATGTTTTACTTTTGCCAACTGCATAGACAACTGAATACGACTACTCCATCCAGGTCCACCTGTTTGTACAGTGTTGAATTTACTGTTAAAATCTTCAGCGGCTGACCCCTGATTTTACCTATATGATATCTTTTTTTATTGCTTTTTGTGTCTGTCTATAGTTTAAAGACATTAATGATGGCAATATTTGTGCTAATCTCCCTGAAACAAAATATGGCATTGTACTCGCACTGCTAGTTTTCAAGGCGCTGTCCTCACCCGGCATCTTACAGTGTTCTGAACTGAATTAAGTTTGGTTGTCGAGACCGTTTACTGTGACCATCATTATGCAAGGAGCAGAAGGTAGGCCCCTTCATCTCTGCTGGGCCAGGATTATATTCTTCACTTTCATGCTTCCTTAGTCTTCTTTTAGGAGAAAAAATAATTTGGTTGCTACCGAACAAATGTGTAGTGCAGTGTAGGGCATGTTGCAGTGGGGCATTCCATTTGCAAAGGATCGTCTTTCTGATGTCTTGTAGTTTTCATTCCACTTTTTGGAATGACAGTTTCAGTGTTTTCGACTTGCACATGGATAACCTATGCTTGAGTTCATTGTTGATACATGTAGTAAGCTTAGTGTATGTGATCATTCCGCATCATCACTGTTGTTTCTGAAATCTCTGAAACTTGCCAAATTGTAGGATTGTGGTCCAGGTCATCTACCCATTCACTGGCTTCAGCAGCAGTGTTCTTGCTGGCAACAAGTGACCTTTCTACAGTTTTAGGTAATTTCCACAGTGATGGATGAAGCAATACCTGGTTTCCTGAAGCTGAAACTTTTCTGTAACATTTTGTCATTTTTCTCCTCACGTTCAAAGCTCAGAGATTATGATCCAAGCATGACTGGTCCTTGAACACTATACAAGGCTTTGGAGAGATGGGATGTGCTGCTTCCAGGTTAGAAGATGAGGAGGCTGTCAAGATGTGCCGGGACAGAAGGGACTTCATCAAGCAGGCACTGGAGCAACGCAACCGATTTGCATCTTCTCACATTGCTTACATCGAGTCCCTGAAGCGTGTTTCAATGGCTCTCCAACGGTTTGTTGCTGGGGATGATCAGCATGAGCTCATCTTCGATACATTCATCTCTCCTGTCAAGCAACAGAAGCCAGAGATGCTTGGGCTGCCTTATGGTTCATATGAGAAGAGAACCATTCATGTCTCAAGATACCTGAGGTCAGGACCTAACGCATCAGTGTCAGTTGAGGAGCACCCACGACCGATGGAAACAGTCCGTGTTGAGTCACATTACCCTATGGACAATGACAGTGGCATGGATAGGTTCTTACCAATGCACTCACCGGTGAGATCGTCTTCATACTACCCACCACCTTATAACAGGCCAAGCTACCCACCTCCATCGGCCCAGGAACCAGTTAGGAATTCTTCTTCCCATTACATGTCTTATGACAGGCCAAGCTATGCACCTTCATCACCCCAGGAGGCAGTGAGGACTTCTTATTATGGATCTTATGACAGGCCAAGCTACCCATCAACATCACCCCAGGAGTCACAGAGGAATTCTTATCACGTGCCATATGACAGGCCAAGCTATCCAGCTCCGTCACCCCAGGAGCAGGAATCATCACCGTGGGACTTCTTCTGGAACCCATTCTCATCGCTGGACAGCTTTGTATATCCCCGCCCTCGGAGTAGCTATGACAATGTGGTCACTGATGATGAACTTGCGAGGTTACAACGGGTACGAGAGGAGGAAGGAATTCCAGAACTTGAAGAGGAAGATGATGAGTGTCAAGAGCATATACAAATGCACAGAAAAGAGGAAAAAGAAGAGCATGACAATGCAGATGATGATGAAGATGAAGATGAAGATGAAGATGATGAGGAAGATGATGACGAGGAATGTGAGCATTCAGATGAGTGTATGGTTTCTAACGAGGGCACTTGCTCTGTGAATTTTGATGCCAATATGAAGCAAGAAACAAAGGGATTTGAATCCAAAGGTATTCGGTGTACTGAAGCACCAGAACCTCGCAAAACAGTAGAACTTGAGATAAAGGCACACAAGAAAGAACTGGTGAGAAACAGAGTAGCAAATGCAGAAGAAACTCCTGGTTTCACAGTATATCTGAATCGAAGGCCAGCAAGCTTGGTTGAGGCCATGAAGGATATCGACTGTCAGTTCTTGGGGATATGTGACGCTGCTCGGGAAATCTCAGTAATGTTGGAGGCAAGTAGAGTTCAGTACTCAACCTCAAACGATCTTTCTGGTACTGCTTTTACGTTCCAATACTGAAATTACTTTAAAGATCCAGATTTGACACTTACTGAACATAGCTTGTCAATTGTATATTGCAGCGAAGATGCTGAACCCAGTTGCACTTTTGCGCTCTGCGTCATCGCGTTCATCATCTTCTCGTTTTCTTCTTGCTCCCTCTAGCTCAATAGATGATCTCTATGACAATGAGACTAGCAGCTGTTACTCTGAAGAATCTTGTAGTACCATGTCTGGAAGTCACCACTCGACCTTAGATAGACTTTATACATGGGAGAAGAAATTATACAAAGAAGTAAAGGTATGATCTTTGTCTGGAACTTACACCAGTAGACAAATGCAAGGGAAAGCCATAACTGTTTTGGTCACTTGCAGGCAGGTGAGCGGTTAAGAATCGAGTATGAGAAGAGGTTGACACATTTGAGGAACCAAGATGTGAAAGGCGAAGAACCTTCCTCTGTTGATAAGACTTGCGCAGCATTGAGAAGCTTGCATACTCGGCTGAAGGTGTCAATACACACAGTTCAGTCAATATCAAGAAGGATTGAAATTCTAAGGGATGAGGAACTGCATCCTCAGCTTATGGAGTTGATTCAAGGGTATGGTTCTGTTCATCCTAGGGATTCTGCAAATGAAAATTTTCTACGTACCATTATCACTTGCAAATGACTCAAATTTTTTTCTTGGAGCCACATAAGTTAGAAATAAAATGTTAATTGTTAGAAAATGTCCATAATAAAGACTAAATAGTAAATACAGCCAATTAAGAGCGCCCAACTTCTGTTAGCTGAAGTTTACTATTGACGTCGTCTAAGTTTTCAGTTAATGTAAGATGAACAGCTTGTGAATTGTGATCTGAAGGAATGTGCTTTTTTAAGAATAGATAAATGACAAAAACGAATAACTCATCTGTGTATTGAGTATTGACCAAACGGGGAAATGCTAGAACAATCTTAAGGCTTATTATAAATTAATCAAGTAGTTTGGGGGTAGTGTATCTAACAATAATCATCATTTAACTCTTAGTATTTTACAAGACTTTTTGCATGGAAGCTCTAAAACCCTTTCTGAGAGTGTAAACTGAAAGCAGAAACAGACCATAAGATTCAAAGATCAAAAGGAGGGCAATATTACATAAACTCATTGCTGACAGGCTTGCATTGCAAAGTCAACTTCATTTGCGTAGCAGAACACTACAAGGTCTAGAAGTCTAAACAGAATCTTTTGCTATTAGCATACTTAAATCACACAAAATGAAACATACTTAAATCACACAAAATGAAACATAACTAGAGCCAACAAAAGAGCTGTATTCTGACCAAACTGTGTTTACTCATGTATCAACTGATCATAACTCTACAATAGCTGAGCAGACAGAATACCTTAAACCTTAGCCTTTTACACTGAAAATCTGGCAAGCAACATCAAGGAAATAGCCTATAATTCTGCATAACCACAATTGGAACTGAGTAACTGACCTTTTGTTACGCAGGTTATCGCGGATGTGGCGCGCCATGGCTGAACGCCACAAAGTTCAGAAGCGAACCATCGAGGACGC
The DNA here is from genome assembly GCA_022457205.1 of Saccharum spontaneum. Taxonomy (NCBI): domain Eukaryota; kingdom Viridiplantae; phylum Streptophyta; class Magnoliopsida; order Poales; family Poaceae; genus Saccharum; species Saccharum spontaneum. The sequence continues at coordinate 51,130,971 of CM039604.1, forward strand.
CAAACTTCTCTTCCTCCAGCACCACCCCTCGGCCGCCACTGCCATCTCCCTTGGTCCACTAGAGGCTGCAACTCCCCCACCGGCTGCCTTGGCATTGGAATCCGAGATCCAGGCCTGGCGAGGAGCCCTGGAGACCTGGTTGTTTGCGCAGCGCGCCTATGCGCGCGCACTAGCCGCGTGGGCGCGACGATGCCTCGGCATCAGCAGGGCGGCACGGCCCAGCCATCCGCTGCCGCCGGCGTTCCTAGTGTGCATGGAGTGGGGGCGCGCGGTTGACACGGCCACTGAGGCACGAGTGATAGACGGTTTGGACTTCTTTGTCGCCGGCGTCGGGTCAGTGTGCTCGGGCGCAGCCACCGGGATGGAGGGCATGGCTGGGCGGGTGCTGTGTGCTGGCATGGCAGCGGTCACTGGCGCCATGGCGGAGTTCGCTGCGGCGTCTGCGGACAGCTATGACGCAGCTGTCACAGCTGTGATCACCGCGGCGCGTGCGCCGGAGCTCGGGAAAGAGAACGGCATCGGAGAACTGGAACGCTAGGAAAATGCTGTGGCGGTTGCTTTGTTGGTTGACACCATGACATAGAGGGGCTCACCTTTGTGATAACGATGAGTAGGAGATGAAATTAAGCATGCACTTACATATGTAGTCTTGTGATTGATAAGAATGCTATTACAAGGCTATCTATTCTTGCTAGTGATTGCTTATAGGTTCAGCACTTGTAGTCTTCATCTCTTTTTGTTTTTTTAGAAAAAGAAAAAGTCACGTAAGACCACATACAACCAAATTCTTATAAGGTTTTCATCTCAATGGCAGATCACAAATTAAAGGGAAGATAACGCAAAATGAAAATAAATAAATAAAATTACATCCTATTACGTCCATTCAGGATAAAGACGTCGACTTCTGGGACAACCATCTACTGTTGTCTTTTCCTTTTTTGCAAAAATTGCTGCCATTGCTTCTTGCTCCTCGCTCGCCAGCCCCCGCCAGCGGCTGCCTCGCTGCCGGTAGCGCCGTCCACCTTCCAGCCCCGCCCCTCGACCCCATCCTCCTCATCCTCATCCTCGCCCCCGCCGCTGCCCACCTCCCTGCTGCGGCCGCGGAGCTCCGGCGAGACCCTACCACCCACGGCGATCTCCTTCCCCTCGCCCCCTCTCACCGCCGCCATGGCCATGGGCGTCCCCACTCTGACCTGGCCCAGCCACCTCCTACGTCGCTGGAACTCTAACGCCATCCTCCCGCCATCTCCACCGCCCACCTCTCCCGAGCCCCTTCTAAGCTCATCGGAGTTGGGGAGAGAGAGAGAGAAGATGGCACACCACATGTTGCCCGTCCCTGGTAGGGTTGTGGGTGGTGGTGGATTGCCGTTGACTACAAGGGGGAAGATGGCGCCGCAGCAGATCATGCGCCCCTCCGTTCCACGCCGCCGCAGTTGCTGCATCTCAAGTGAACATCACCGGAGCCGGGGAAGAAGAGAGGGAGAGGAGAAATGGATGGGGAACGAAAGGGAGAAGAAGGGGATAAAAATGGTGGGACCCACCTTGAAGCCCCACCCATCGACCCCGCCCTCCTCGTCCTCGCCCCCGGCACTGCCCACCACCCCGTCACCCTCGCCACCTCCTACGCCCCTAGAACCCTAACGCTGTCCCCACCGCCTGCCTCTCCCGAGCCCCTTCTAAGCCCATCGAAGTTGGGGAAGGAGAGAGAGAGAGAGAGGATGGCGCACCACATGTCACTGTCCTTGGTAGGGTTGGGGGCGGTGGTGGATTGCCGTTGACTGCAAAGGGGAAGATGGCGCTGCGGCAGATCCTATGCCCCTCCGTGCCGCGCTGCCGCCGTCGCTGCATCACAAGTGAACATCGTTGGAGTTGGGGAAGAAGAGAGGGGGAGAGAGGGGGGGGGGGAGAAATGGATGGGGAAATAAAAGGAAGAAGAAGGGGATAAAAATGGTGGGACCCTCATGTGCTAAACGGCTGAGCGGTGCGCTGAATGGGTGAACGATGCGTTGAATAAGTCACGGCTGTCTGAAACAAAGACAATGCCAAAAAAATTACAAGTTTCCCCCAAAAAAGATCTTTACATGTACACCAGATCGCCTAAATGATGTTAATAAACCCCACATAAATTAAATGGCATTCTTTTTGCCTTATGCCTTGTACCAAAACCCAACAGCTACGTGATATGTTCCCCAAATAGTCTTAACATGGTAGAAGAAAAAAAGGGTATTTAATTGTAAGAAACTACATTTTCAACTACTAATTCAATTCCTTTTAGCTAAATTACCTTTCATTAAAATAATACCCCCTCTGTAGATAGCAAAGAAAAATTTTGATCTTTTGAGGAAGTTTTAGCTTCCATATATATGAATTCAGTACTATTCGTCCAAAAAACAAAGCTTTCCAAAATATGGTCGATGGTGTTGGGGAAATTAGTTGATTGACCTTTTAAAAAAACAGTCATGCATGTACATCCGCCTGGTGTTGTGTCTCACTAAGGCCTCGTTCGTTTGTTCCGGATCCAAAACAGGCCTGTATTTCTTCCTGGGCTGGATTGAGTGAATCCTGCTGGTACACTGGATCCTGGTCACTAATGGATTCAGCCCAGGAATCAAAACTCTCTACACTAGGGTTCAACACGGGACTTCGTTCCGGAGGGTAGGACACTAGGCTCCGATCTGGGCCGTTCAATGTTGGGAGAAATCCAAGCCGGGCCTGTTTTTTTCCCTGCCAGGCCGAAACGAACGGGCAATCCAACGCACAGCTGGTTTAGAAAGGGTCGCAGCAATCCACCCAGATTGGGCCCCGGAACGGACCAAACCGGCCGAACCGAACGAGGCCTAACTGATGAACCAGATAGCTCCAACGTTCAACAGGGAAATGGTACAAAAACAGTCCACTATATAAAAACAAAGACCAAAACTGCTTCCTAATCACATGACAAGAAGCCAAGAGTCTACAATTCTGCATGCACTCTTCTAACAGAAATGAAATAATCACCTAAAAAAAACTAGCTATATGTCGGCTTATAGAAAAGAACAACGACCTTGATTCCTCGCATGCTCGCCCTTCATTCACTGCTTGCTTGATACACTTGACTACTTGAGCTGCACCTTCCTCAAGTAGTCTTGCCCTGTGGTATAGACGACAACCTCTGGTATTGATCCTTTAGCTTCAATATAGCATCTGTCTAGAAATATCTTCTACTCCGATCCAGACCCAAGGAATCAAGAAAAAAAGTATATATACATGTTCATCTAAAACCAAAAGCCTATGGATTCTCACGCTTCACCATAAAAAAAGTCGGCTGGGATTTATTACGCATCAACTTTATGATATTTTTTGATGAAACAGGAGGGGTTTAAACCCCCACTGGAAATTTTATTAAAATAAAAGGGACAAAAAGTCAATTAATACAAAGCCTTAACAAGAGTGTTCAGGGGTACAAGATAAGATTAAGAAATCCATGGTCTTTCTATACACAATCCTCAAGGCCTGGAAGTCTGGAACACAATACACATACACTCCATTACCAGACAACCACAATATACACGCATTAACCACACAGATGAATATTATTCACCCCTGATGATTAATCAGGCATGGTCGCAAGGTTAAGTGGTGGAGCTGCAGAATGAATTAACCTTTTTGCCGTGGCGACTAGAGCAGTCAAAGATGGGCCACTCTCCAGAACAATGCCTATGTTACCATAAAAGACCTTGTACTTCTCCACTTTGGATGGGGTCATTTCTATTTTGGTCAGTGCTTCCATCATTCGCCCTTCTCTCAATATAGTGGCGTAGCCAGGACATAATTTCACAATCGATATCACCATCTCAACTATGACCCTTCTCATCCTAGGGTATTCAGGATTTGGTTTTCTGTTGGAGTTAAGTGCGCCCACCATCTTCTGAACAAGCTCTGATTTGTTGGTTTGTAACTGTAGTTGATCATGTATAGATGGTTCCGGGACCATGTCACATATTTGTGATACAAGACCGATTAGGACCTCCAGGTGTTTTCCCTCCTCAGACATTATATTTTCTATCACCTGCTTGACCGGTGTGTGATAACAATGTTAGGCAATCATGACTATTTCAAGATTCATTAAATGGCAAAAGGGAAAAAAAAACGAAACCAAATACTATATGGTAAAAACACCATAATTTTTATATGAGCGTTCATGTTTTTTTGTTTTTTTAACCTACTAAACTCCAGTGATAAGTTCCACTATACCATAATGCTTCGAACTAGTAACTTCAATGATAACAACAATGAACATGCCAAAATTATTTCTCTTAGTAGCATATAGAGAGACTCACCATTGGGAAGGCAGATGACAGGTGATCGCCTGCATCTTGATGGCGCAGTTCATCTTTGGCATGCGCACAGATATTCTGGAGTAGACTTGCCGCAACATATCTGTACTCATCTTCACACAGCATGCTCTTGAGATCCTTGATAAGTTCATATCCTGGTTCCTCCAAGATAACCAAACAATTTGCAGGGCTCTCTATCGTAAGGTTTGCAAGTGTTTCCCCTGCGGCCATTCGCAGGGACTGCTCATAGTAAGTATTGCTTGCTCCATCCTTCCCAATAAATGCATGCATGAGTTTGCTAATAGTCACCTTGCAGCTTCCAATCTCTTTCTTTGCATCCTCATCCAAGGCCAGCTTGGTTAAGATATCAATCACCAGTTTCATTATCTCAGGGCTACTGCGGCTGTTCTCCAAGACACATTCGAGGTTGTTCAGCAAAAAGAAGTTGTTGCACAGCTCTTGCCGAAGTTCCTCCCCAATGTTCTCCCCGGTGCTTGCAAGCCTTCTCACAAAATTCAGCGATGCACATATCACTGCACGCTGCTGCTCATCATTGCTACTTTCGCTGTCGGTTGTGTAGCTTATGAGGCCTATAATCTTGGAAATGAGGTACGTGGCTCTGGCAATTTCTACACAATTGTCAGGATCATGAGCAAGCTTCTCTAGAATTGCCATGCCCAGTATGGGGAGTGAGTCCTGATGAGTCAAGGGTAGCTCCTCTAGAACAGACCATTTGTTTTTCATCCGCTGCCAACAGCGCCGTATCCAATAGCTGCCTCCTTGTTTATGATGCCCACCCAGTTGTCCATCTGTATATTGGCTACCTGCATTTCCTCCACTACAAGAAGTTGTTTGTGCTGAAGCTTCTTGATCTGCTGGTAGGTCATTACCGGCATCAAGGAGCGAAGACACCATCTTCAGCGTGCCCGGGATCTCAGCAATTGTAAGTCTATCAGCAATGTTGGCGATGACCCTAGCGGCAGTAAGCCTGATATCACGGTGTCTGACATCTTCCCAGCCCAGCATGCAAATCAATGTGGACAGGGTCTTATTGGACCTGATGATTTTTGTCTTCAGCTGTTGACTGGAATTGGTTTCCTTGTTTTCATGCAGGAGGTTGCCAAGAATAAGAACACCAGCTAGCTGTATCCTACCACATGTCTTGGAGCTTAGGGACTCCTTGGCGAATCGGGCGAGGCTCACCGTCTTCCTTGTCGAAAACAAGCCAATTTCCATGCATGTCATGTAGGCAGACTCGTAGTACAGATCGATGGCTTTTGCTCCCTGCTGACCTCTGAGTTTTGACTGACGGACAAGCATTCTGCGTGGGAAGAAGGAGAAGAGCCCAAGAATGCTTGCCGTGATGTAGAATGAACCTTGGCATATTGCCAGCACGTAGAAGACTTCAATCGCCGGTATCATGTTTGGGCTAGGACTGTCCTCGTTCAGCAGTCGGTGATAATCAGAATGCAGGCTTTGGAGCCGCAAAGATGAGAGCATGACCTGAATGACAGCGGCCGGGATAAGGAAGTTCTCAATCAGCAGCACAGCTACCAATAGGATGAATGATAAGCCGGCAGAGAGGTATGCGAATAGACGGGCACCCAAAAGATCACTTAAAACAAGAATTGGGTGTTCCACTGTCAGATAGCAAAGGAACAATATGTGCAGGAACACATCGATCCAGCACCCAACTGACAGAGTACTAGGAGTATCTGTGTTTTGTGGCGGAGACTGTAGGCTGCCAAGTGCCAGTACTGCTGTTGTGAATGATACGATGAAACTATTTGGGTCCACTACATGACCGCGAATTGTAAGTGCAGGTGGCCATATGACCAGAAACGAACCAAAAGCCAAGATTAAGGCTGAAATCACTTTTGCAAGAGATAGCAGACAGCGGCCCCAAGGAGTATTTGTCAGGTTGGCAACTATTTGGGGCCTAGAAATAAGCAGCAACACTGCCACCACCATTGTTAGTATCTCTGCTGACGCGGAGGCAAGACTAAATGCCGTCGTGTCATAAAAACTGTAATGATGGTGATCTGCCTTTCCTTTAATAAATGGAGTGAGCTGGAATTGATCCATGAGACGTCTCGTTGGCCCAATAAAGCAGAGAGCATAAATAATCAGGAAGCCAACTAGGACAGCCCACAACAGCAATCGCCGATGCCGTCTGGACTGGCTCGTCAGCTGAGAAGCACCTCGTAGCTTCATCTTGCTCATAAGAATTAGTAACGCCGCCTGGAGAGTGCCCATGGACATTGGTGCAACAACCGGCAGCCAGGTAACAAGGTCTATCAGCAAGCCCATAAACAACACCACCTCGTTCCCTTCCTGTGGCCGCCCTAACATGCGAGCGAAAGACACATTAATCCATTTGAGTGCCTTCGTCGTCCCGAACAGCGACAGGTTGTCCAATTTGTAGTCGCGGCTAAAAATCCTGACAAACGCGGAGCAAAGATTCAGAGAAAGCACAAAGACAAATGAAAATTAAATATCTCACTAGTACAGAGGTCCTTGCTCGTGTGCTGGCTCTTAACTACTTCCTCCGGTCTAGTTTATAAAGCATTTCGCATATGTCAAGAGTCAAACTACTCCCTCCGTGCCATGTTAGACTACACCTTATAAAACTGGACCTGAGGGAGTATCACAAATTTACTATTGTCTAGGTTGGTTTTCAAGGCGGCAATATGGAAACAAGGCACGGCGATCATCTTTACCATCTCTACAAGCTAACCCGGAGGACATTCTCAAACAGTGCAGTTCAATTCCCACATGCGTGCAGTTTTGCGCGCGTTAGGTTTCTAGGCTTTGAACCCACAACCGACTTACGCACACATTTTGTTAAGGACAAAGTTCTGATAACAAGGGGGCTAACTCCTTAGCTAGTATAGGGAGGCCTCAATCACCTGTAGCACTCTGATAAGTGGATGACACAGTCTTGTTTGTGGATTGTAATGAGCATAATATAATGAATTTAAAATTCCTGCACCACGACAGAGGGCGAGAGCCAGGAGGCCCCCGCTTGTCAGGCGCAGGAGCACACGGATTGCCGCCCAACCTTTGGCACACATACCGGCCTCCCGGCAGGGCGAGATACTTCTCAAGCAGCGGTTGGGGATTGCGCCGCTGGCCGCTACGGTTTCACCTGCGCCTAGGGGGATTCTCGACGCCTTGCACTCTGGGACCTTGTCGACGAGCCAGGTGGAGGCCCTTGACGCGCTGTTTCCAGCGTTCAACGGGCGTGCGTGCGAGCTCTTCGTGGAGGACCCATAGGGTGCGGCGGTGTTCGCATGTTGGTTGTTCCATTTATGTAATATAGAACCGGGGAGCAGTCTGCTAGGTTGGTCCAGATGTTAGACCACCTAGCGCACTAGATGCACATTGTTTGTACTGAAAAGTGTGTGTGTGGTGTGCGTGTTGTATTTTACAACTCTTCTTCTTAATGCAATGATACGCAGCTCTCCTGCGTATTCGAGAAAAAAATTCCTGCTATTCAGTTATGAAGAAATGTCTGAAATTTGGATCTACTATGAAAAGAGTAAGGTGGTTGCAGTTGGAATCGTGGAGATGAAAGCAATAGAATTGCAAAGGTCTTTAGTTGCAAAGGGGGGTTTTCTCCATGAAATACCTCAGCCTACCCATCGGTGATAGAAAATTAACAACAAAAGAAAAGACTTGAGTGAGTCTAAACGTAAAATAGAAAAATGTGTTTATTTGTGTTAATTTGTAAGATCTATTTTTATCAACACAAGTCTATTCAACATTCCAATGTACACAATGGGCTTCTACTGCTTGTACGAGGGGTTAGAGGTTGAAGAAGATTCATTGGAAAGGAGTGGGTACAAGAAGAAATACGATATGGTAAAGTGGGATGCTTTAGCTAACCCATGGAGTTTGGAGGTTTGAGCTTTACAGATACAAGGGCGATTGAATGCAGACTAGATAGTGGAGAGGATAACATTTGCATGAAGGTGTTTTGAGGAGCAAAATATTTAGGAAATAAGAGCTTTAATCAATCTTATAATAGAGGAGACTCTCAATTCTATTAAGTCAAGGTTTAAATGTTGTTAAAAGTTGGTATGAAAAGGCATAAAATTGTAGTGGAGAGTGGGGATGACATATGGATAGGGAAGTGCTCCTTGAAGGTAGTCTACCAATGTTTGTTTGAGATCTCTCTTGATTTGAGAAAGTCAGTGGTTGATTGTTGGTGTTTTGTACCATTAACTAGTAAATTTGTATTCACGTGTTTTGTTTGGATGGCTTAGCACTCAGTAGCTCAAGATTTATATTGGTTCAGGCAAGAGCCCTATGTCCAGTCTGGTGGTGTCGATCATATTCCTGAGCCCAAGCTCTCAAGTTTGTAGTAGGGGTGAGTGAGAGTGTTGAGAGTAGTGAAGGGATGTGGACTACTGGGAGCCGAAGGGGACTTGAGTAGACTAGACTCTCAAGTGTTGAAGAAGAGGAGAGGAGGGCCTTGCCGCCCCATATATTAGCCAAGGGGCAAGGTTACAAATAGAGAGGAAAAAGAGAGGGTATTACATGGTGGTAGTCTTCACAAGATACCATAGGGCATGGCTAGTTATGGTAGTCTTCACTACAGTCGCCATGTTGCCGTAGTTGTGGAGGGTGTTGTGCGAACAGCCGGCTATTAGTGACCATACCCACGGTAGAGTTGATAGAATAGGGTCCTCACAATAGCCGATGAGGCCCGTCTTGTGTTCTTGTTTTGCATAGGGTTATTACGGGGCCGGGCGTGCCTCGCCCTATGTAGGCATGCCTTGGCATGTCCATGGTACGAAGGGTGTGGGTGCTTGAGTTGCGAGAAATGTGTCAGCCATCGCCCTGGCTTGCAGTAGAGGGATACATATCCAGCTTGTCCTTGTGCCTTTATGGGTGGGACCTCTCATGGTTACTCAGGCCAGTTTCTGACTAGGGCGGTGGGCCTAGTGCCTCGAGCACGGAGTGTATGCCTCGACACGTCTGTTGTTGCTCCTGGCCGAGTGCCAAGCTAGTTGGGGTGCGCCCCGAGTGGTTGATAGGCCCTAGGTCCCGAGTTTAGAGCCCAGGGAACCTGCCAAGCTTGATAGTAGCCCCCTGGCCGCCTCCCCCGAGTCTCTTGTTTGACCGAGTGTTGTCTGACAGGGGCCTAGTTGTGGCCCCACCCAAGTTACTTGGTTGATATGGGTACTCGGGGTACAGATAGTCATCAATGATACAACTCAAAATGAGTCGAACTTATCCTTTAGCAGACATTTAGGAGGAAAGGAGTTGGAGGAGTGGACCAAGTTGATGGCTAAACCGGAGGAGTGGAGTTAGCAGGGAGATGATGTAGATGTCTAGAAAGTAGAAATTCAAATGTTTTTATGGATATAGCACATGATAGGGTGCAGACAAATGACTGGTTAAAGAAAAGGAACTGGTGTGTGGTCCTAAAGAATATAAATTGTGCGGCAATTTGGAGACAATTGACCATCTCCTCTTTAAATGTCCCTAGAAAGTTTTTGTTTGGTGCTGACTTAGAGACGTCTAAATTGGACCTTAAGCCCAGTGGATAGAGGTGATTTTGCGCAAAGGTTTATGGCCATGCTAGGTAGGAATTTAAACTAGTGGAAAACATCCATCTTTGCAGAAACAACTTTTGGGCATTTGGAAGACTAGGAATGGTTTTGTGTTCTCAAACATCATTGTTAAATAGCCTAAAAAGGTTAGTTGCTTATAAAATTTATGGGTTTCTTCAGTACTAGAAGCTAAGGTGATGGTGGAGACAGAGCAACTGGCGACCGTGGAAACTTCACTGGCATAATTGAAGGACTGTCTCTCAAGATGTTGAAGACCTGACGTGTCTTTGGTCTTCTTTGTTTAGCTCTATGCTGTCCTCTTATGCTTGTAATCGGCCTATGCTAGTTTCTTTTTGGCCTAATCTTTTAGTGTTAACTAAGGGTTGAGGGGTAATTTTGTGATGGTAGAGAGAGGTGGCAACAGAAGTATATGTTTCATTGTTCGCTGCGAACTGTAAGCTAGTAATCGAGCGAACTCGTGTTTATGCTTTTGATATAAGCAGAACCAAGGTCTTTGGTCTAACTTAAAAAAAGGGTCTTTGGTGTAAAAGGAAAAAATTGGCAATATTTTTGTTGCAAAGCAACAATAGTCTCACACACAACAAGAAAAGAAAAACATAGAAAACAATGAACTAGCCAAAACCTCATTTTCGTAAATCTAAAAAGAACACCCTCCCTTTCGTAGTTCATTTGGGATTACATTCATTAGACCCAAAAATCGCAGTCCACCTATGGTCAATTTTGGCCCAACACAGAATCATGAGGCTGAAAGGACGGGATATAGGTCAGGTCAATAGGTGGCATCAAGCTACCGTCAACCTAGATGGAATAGAAGAACACCGATGGGCAGCGGCCAGTCTCTGCTAAGTTAGAGAGACAATGAAGGGAGAATTTTCCTGCACTCTACTTTGGGTCAGTCAAAATACTTAGTGCACAAATACATACATATAAAGCAGCATCTTTATATATTAGCTAAATATATAGGCTTTCCGCCGCAAGCTGAGTTTGGGTTAGCTTTCTTTCGGTAGAACTTGTCCATTCAGTTAGTTTAATCTTCGATTTGACATGAGTACTTGCATTTTTTCTAAATTTATTTTGAGGAATGCTACACAACACCCATGTGTTTTTTGTCCATCCAACACACGATTTTTTCTGTGCCTATGACAATGGGGCCCACACACCCTCCTCCTCCCTCTCCACCTTCTTCCCTGTCGCCCTCCTCCCTCCGGTCCCCGGCGCCGCCCGTGCCCGCACCGCCGACATGTGGAGCCCTGACGCGACTTCCTCCCTCCCTCCCTCGACGCTGGCGGCGGCGAGATCCACCGGCGGCGGCGGATCCGACCCCGCGTCTGTGATTGTGCTGGCATGGAGAAAAAATTGTAATCCGTCCTTCCATAGAAAAAAAATTGTCTACTGTGATCTGTGATCTGTGATCTGTGATTTGTGATCTGTGATTGTGGTAGAAGGAGGCTGGAGGTAGAAGAAGAGATGGAGGCTGTTGGATCTTCATCCTATGGCCAAAAAAAAAAAAATTCATGTGTTGGAATGCTAAAAAACACATGGTTTTTGGATAGACAGTATTTTAGAATTTAGCGGTTGTATTTGGTATGCCTGTCGTGCATGTGTTCACGTACAATAAGCCTTCTGCTTGGAAGTAGATGATGACGGCAAATAATGAAAAAAAAGCTGACAATGAATAAACAGCAACACGTACCTGAAGGCTTCTATGAAGATAATCACCATGGCAGACCAGAAATCCAGTGGCCGCAGATCGGAGCAGAAGCCGCCAAGCAAGACGCCGGTCGCCCAGAGGAAGGCCAGCGCGCCGAAAGCGTTTCCCGCCCACTCACCGAAGGCAACAACACGCACAAAGCTGTTGAGCGTCCCCTCCCTCTCCCTCTGCTGCAGCTCACCACCTGCTGCAGCCTCCGCGTCCGCAGCCGCAGAAGAAATTCGGACAGAAACCTCGTCGGCGCCACCGACGCCTGCCGGTGCCGCCATTGTTCCTGCTGCCCACAATCAGAGATTCCGAGTACGTATAAAACGCAAAGCAGCACAGAGCCACGGACCACCACATAACCTCCTCAGCAAGTTAGAACCTGGGCTTTGCAGTTTTATTACTCTAGATAAGTAAGGATGGAGCAGCGGACAAGGCTTCGTGATTCTGCTACTTTATTTGCTTCTTTTGATAGGCGCACGTTCTCAAGGATGAACACAGATTACTGGCACAGTAGTGAGAACTCATAATGTACCTAATGATCTCTATTGCTCCATTTTTAATTTAATTAGTCTGTGAACCTGTGCTCCTGAGTGTATTCTAGTAATGCTAATGCTAAAATATAATGTGGAAATTCATATAGAAATATCTTGTGCTTACTATACCCAATCCAACAGCACGAGATCAGGGTACAAAAGCTGTTAATTTTACTCGCTCCATCACCCCAAAATAATAGAAATGTCTCGTATTTTGAGAATTCAACTAATTTCAAGTTCGTCTAGTTGTATTGCTCCAAAATTTTTTGACTGGTTTTATAGAAAATAGCATCAACATTTTCATATCCAAATATTTTAACTACAAAAATATATGGCATGATTAGTCTAATGATGCTTATTTGGTATCATAAATGTTAATTAATATTTTTTTTGTATATATTTGGTTAAACTAGCTTGAAATTGGTTAACTTCTCAAAATACAAGACACACACTTATTTTGAGACGGAGGATCGGTATGCTCAATTGATTGGATCAATTTGTTAAAACAAATATAATATATATCACTTATTAATCATAGTGTGAAAATAGTTGGAATGGTTAAGTCTTTTAAGGGCGTATTCAACGGCAGTACAATTTTTTTAAGATAATGGAAGAATTCTGATTTTAATCCTCTTTAAAGAAGATGCATCCATCCACCAAAATACAACTCAAGACGCAAATAAAATGGAGTTTAGCATTATTAACCAATACAAAATCTAAAAGGCCATCCATAGAAAGCAAAGAACCGCATTGCTCTGGTCTCTAGAAGCTGGCATGCTGAAATTAACCAATCCTTATGGTCATCAGTGCGCTGCAACAGTGCCCAAGATCGAAGCTAGTGCGCCCCCTTGAAAAGTACATACAAGTTTTTTTGTTTGACCATTGTTGAACACAAAATCATTCATGCTAAGCTCATTGCATATTTTATTCAAACAGGAACTAGAGAGAAAGATGAAAAACAACTAGCCAGCTCTTCGAGAGCTAAAGTCGCACACGATTTCTAATGGTTCTTGTGTCTATGCTCACACGATCTTCTATGCTAGCATGTTAATTAGACTGCCCTTTTTTATATCTTTTTTTTTAACTTCATATGAGCTAGCATTTTGAAAAGGTCATTGAATATGCCCTGTAAGTTACCAGCTATATTCATTTATTTTTGAATGGGTATATAGACGGCATAGTTGATACATGTCTTAAGGCCAGTCTCAATGGGGTGTCATGGGGTGTGTCATGCACATTTAATAGGGTGCCACATCAGCAAACTGCATGAAATAAGGAGGAGAGAGAAGGAATACGTTTCATGCCCACGAAACGTTTGGGCACCGTAACCAAGGCCTCGGTAACGCGGTGAAACTCGCGTTGAGGGGGCTGGGGCGTTTCGTCGTCGATCTCGTGCGGCGGCGCGCTTGCCTCGTTCCAGGAGCGAGCGCCCAATCTTCCCGCCACCTCCCGGTCTCTTCCCGCCCCTGCCCGCCTCCTCCCAATCTCTCCCGCCCTCCTCTACATCTTCCCTTCGCTCCCCTGTTGCCAAGCAGCGGCGAGCAGATCCAGCTCCATGGATCGAGTGCCCCGTGAGAGCGGCAGACGAAGCACTTCCGGCAAAGGAGGAAAAGGACGCGGGGGCAGCCGGCTGGGGATGAAGGCGGCGTCCTTGCGTGCGCCTGGGCCCTCGCCGCCTCCTCCTTCGTCTCCAGTGCCGGCGCCGACCCCGCCGCCGCCTACTTCCGCCCCAGCTCCACCAGCAGCGATGATGTCGTCGATTTCTGGCCCCGGTGTGCCGACCTCTTCCCCTGCTGCGCCGACTGTGCCGCCGCCACGGCCACCGCAAGGACCAGGATGGGTCCCCCCAACTTTTCCATCTCAACATGGAAACCAGCAAGCCCCAAGTTCATGGTACGTGTTGATTTGGTTCTATGCAATTAGTTGTTTTCGATCTATGCACGTAATTGATTCCCTCTCCTGGAATTAGTTGATTTTGATGCCTCCAAGTGCTTGAACTGAATACAAATGATTTGTATCATCTCTGAATGTCGATCTGTGCTAGTGCAAGTAGTTGATTTTGGTCTGTGAGTTGCCTGGATGTCGATCTGACTGCAAGTGATTGCCTGCAACTAGCTGAAATTCAGTCTGAATGAAAGTGCTTGCCTGCAGCTAGTTCTGATAGGGTTGAGATAGCAGACAAGTCAAGTCTCCGAGCATGATCTGGTTGTGATAAGGGAACATAAAACTGATGATAGATGATAGTCATCCATATCTGGGTGTTAAGATGTTTGAATGGTCATGCTCAGTCCTTTTTTTCAAATGGCAGGAGACGTTCCATGGGTAAATTAAAGTAGCAAGTTATGCATCCAACATTAGCTTTCCATGCATAACAACTAACCTTCACTTTTAATAATCAAATCAAGACATTTTTGGTGATTTTAATTCCTTACTTTGCCATATGTTAGAAGAACAGAATCTTGTGGCATGACAAAAATATGGAATCTACACCTGAAAAATGAGAGTAGCTTTCATAGTTCATCACCATGGATCATTATTATCTTAAGCCAGCTTGTTCCTTATGATGTGGCCAAAGTATTTTGGTGGTGTTTTAAATATTTTCATCTTTGAGTTTTATTTTAGCATATGTATTATTGCCCCCGGATTTTAGTGTACAGTTAGCTGATTTTGGTCTAACTTTCAGGGTCTATCCACCCGGTGGTTTTGTGAGTTTGATTCAACAACCACACTATCCGCAGCAGCCACAAGTACAAGGAGAAAATTTTCATTTGGTTGGTCAGCCTATGAGCTTCAACCCGATATCTCAGTCATCACCAAGTGCCTATGGAACACCTCAACAAGTGAATTCAACAAAGGAGCCTATTGTCGTTGATGAAGATGACAACAATGGGGTAAATAGACCAGTACAGAAAAGATTTTGGAGTCACGAAGAGGAAGAGAGACTGGTAATAAGTTTTCTTATTTTTCATTTTGTTAACAGTTTCTTATTTTGTATTTGTAGGCCAGTGTTTGGTACAATAATTGATTTGTTCATATTGTTCATATTGTCTTATTGTGGATTTTGTAGGCCAGTGCTTGGTTGAATGCTTCTAAAGACCCCATTAAGGGAAATGACAAGAAAGGTGATACATTTTGGAAGGAAGTCACTTATGAGTATAACAAGAAAGGGAATGGCAAGCGTACAAGGGAAATAAACCAATTGAAGGTTCACTGGTCACGCATGAAGTCATCGATCAGTGATTTCAATGACTATTGGACTAAGGTAACTCAAATGCATACAAGTGGATACTCCGATGACATGCTAGAGGAAGAGGCACAGAAGATGTACGAAAACAGGTTTGGAAAGCGTTTTTCATTGGTGCATTGGTGGAAGATACTAAAAGATGAGCCCAAATGGTGTGCACAGTTTGAGACAGAGAAAACCAAGAGTGAGCTAGTTGATGTTCCAGATGAACAATCACGTCCCATTGGTAGAGAAGCAGCAAAGGCTGAGCGTAGTGGAAAGCGCAAGAAGGAAAATGTTATGGAAGGAATTGTCATCCTTGGGGACAATATTGAGAAGATTATCAAGGTCCAGCAAGATCGGAAGGTGGAGCGTGAAAAGGTGACAGAAGCACAAATTCAGATATCCGATACAAATTTGAAGGCAGCAAAGGAGCAAAAGGAAGCGAAGATGTTTGAGGTCTATAATTCCCTTCTCAATCAAGATACTAGTGAAATGTCTGAAGATCAAAAGGCTAAGCGAGACAAAGCAATACACAAGTTAGAAGAAAAGCTGTTTGGGAACTAAGGTTAGTTCTGAAATGTGTCTATTGCCATTAAGAATTTGTCTAAGTAAAGATATGACTATTTATCTTTCTGTCTCTACTGTCAGTTTCAACTGCATATGAAAACTGCTGTATTTATCATGTCTTGATGGCAACAGAGCCAAATGCATATGAAAACTGCATATGATCTTCAGACACTTTGAAAAATGCATATATGAAAACTGCATATGAAAAGGAAGCTCAAATTTTTGTAGGGTACAGAGCAAAATGCATGGCAACAAGTTTAGTACACTTTGATGCCTGCAAATACTTGAAATGATTTATTTTATTTCTTCATCATGTCTGGATGCTCTGGATGCTCATCGTCAATTAATTTCTTTCTGTAGGGTGCCATGGTGATTGGTTTTCGCTGCCGTGGAGGCACATGAGTTTATTTGGAGACACCTAAACCTTTTGGCCTGAGTTGTGACAGCAGTTATCTTCCTTAGTTATCAATTTTAGTCAGTTATCTACCTTAATTTAATTAGATTGGTGAACTTTATGCACTTTACGTCATCTATCTATCTCAGTTTTGAATCCGTGCATTATATTTATCTTAAGCCTGAATGTTGCAGTGTACTGGTACATCTGTCTTAGTACTCTGTTCAAAGCATATTGGCTCTCAAATCTGAATTTTGAAAATTATGCCAGTCAGAACTGATATGCACAAGCATTTGGTGCTTTATCTGATGCCTGTGTGCACTTGAGATCTGATGTTGTGTGCACCTGATGGCTTGTTCTTTTTCAGTCCAGTGTTTTAATTTGGTCACCTGATGCTTGTGTGTTGTGTGTGCACCTGTGGCCTGTTCACCGTCTCAGAGATGGCTGCTGTTGCCGGCCTGAATTTTTTATGCTTGTGTGTGCACCTGAAAGGCTTGTTCAACGTCTCAGAGATCAAAAGGCCTGAATTTTTGTTCGTTCTGGTGCTGCCGATATATGTGTGATGCTTGTGTGCATCCTGCATCCGATTGAGTCTGTGCCATTTTTGTTCACCGTCTGACTGCTTGTGTGTGCATCCTGCTGCTGCTGATTTTTGTGGCTACACGATTCATAGGCTGCATATGATCCCAACAAACTGCAGCAATTAAATGCTTTTCTTAGCCTTGGAAACATCAAAGTGAAACACTGCATTGTGGGGGTTGTTTCATGGACAGTTTCATTTGAGTTGTGATGACGTTTTAATTTTGGAAACTGTGCAATGACACTTGCCATTGAGACTGGCCTAATAGAACTTCGGTGCATGACCAAGTAGGACTCTAAGTCTATATAAAGTACAATACAAGTCGGATTGGTCTAAACTTATTAATCTCTAGGACTCTATCTTTTATCTC
This sequence comes from Saccharum spontaneum, assembly GCA_022457205.1. Classification (NCBI taxonomy): domain Eukaryota; kingdom Viridiplantae; phylum Streptophyta; class Magnoliopsida; order Poales; family Poaceae; genus Saccharum; species Saccharum spontaneum. The sequence goes on from CM039604.1 coordinate 51,148,238, forward strand.
TAACCGTGCGTATCTATACTTCTAACATTCCCCTAATCATATCGGGGAGCAAAGAAGAGGATTGACTTGATTTTGAAGTTTGTGCTTAACTTCCACCATTTTCTCTACCTCGCCCTCATTAATTGCATCTTTGATGTCCAGCACCTAACTGGTGCTTACGTCCCATTTTGGTGGCATCCCATGTCTCTGCTCTATTCCCTTGTGCAGTCATATAGTGGGAGTGCTATTGACAATAGTAATGACGCAAACACTTTGACTGGAGCTGTTGCCGATGATTTCATTGGAGTTGCTGTTGTTGATTTGCTACAAATGCAACTTGTAGTTGTTGAAGTCGAGGTAGCCAATCATGATGGTGTAGTAGTCATGGTCAATTACTCGCTATTGTTACATATGGTGGAAGGTGCAAAAATTTATGCTATGTTGTAAAGACAGAGTTGCAACCATAAAAGAGATCAATGGTGAAGCTAGAGCAAATTAGAGGGTGATGCACTTCTCTTGTAGATGTGAAAAATATATGTTGCAACTATTGTAAATATTTGATCCCAATAATGGATTTTCAGATTTTTATGGGTGCATCCGCACCCACAAGGTACATCATAGCTTTGCCATTGAAAGAGATGTTTCATAGGTTAGAGGATGACACTGAACTATCTTGCATATAACAAAGCGTGTTAATAGGGTGTCTTGCTGTAACACCCAGAATTTTTTAAAATTTTGAATTAGATAAAATTTGAGTAAAAGGGATTTAGTTTTGAGCTTAAATAATTTAGAGAGTATTTAATGGGGATTAAAATTTAAAATATTAGGTGGGATATTTGATGATGCATTCATGCTGTTGCATTTGTTTTATTGTGTGGTGTGGTTTTGGTTTTATTTGATTTGAATTCAAAATCTATTTTTTTAAATGGCTTTGGAAAAAAATTCATATAAGAAAAGAAAGAAAACAAAATAAAACTTACCTTCTTACCTGCGGCCCGGTGGCCTGGTGGCCGCCCGAGCCGGCCTGCTCCCTCCTATCTCTCGCTGTTGGGCTGAACCGAGCCGAGCCCGAATTCCCCGCTTCCCTCTCGCGCCCGCATGGGCCGGCCCAGGAAGCCGCAGCGGCCGCGCGCTCCTCTCTTTTGTTTCGTTGACGGGTGGGACCCACTTGTCAGCCGCTCCTTCTTCCTCACGTCGTGACCGAGCCGGAGACGAACTCCTCTTCATCCGAATCCAACCGAGTAAACCGGGATTTCCATCCATAAACGTCACGTTTGGGGCTATAAAAGTGTAGCCGTGTTCCCCCTCTTCTCTTTTTCCATCATAATTCCGAGCCGAACACCTTCAACTCGAGCTTAGGGAGTTGAAAACCCTAGGCTTCACTGCCTTTCGTCGTCGGAGCTTGCCAGTTTGCCCGCGCCCTCCTTCTCTGCATTGGTGAGCTTGCCATCTTCTTCTCTCCCTCCCCATGCTTTCTTTTGGTCTGTGGTGCCCTAAATCTCTAGAACGTAGAACTCCGGTGAGTTTTGCCGAAGCCGGCAATGGCGCCGCCGCCTTCCCGAGCTGCATCTCGTCTTTGGTTCGTTCCTGGTTCCCTATCCTACGTAGGTGAGTTCGCGCTGAGCCCCTCGTTCGATTGGTACCGGTCGCGAGCCGATTGATGGTCAAAAATGCTAGAACCGAGGAGCTTCGGCAAGCACTTTGTGTCACCATGGCGGCCACTTGCCGGCGTTGATGAAGATGGCCGACTATTTTTCTCTCTCTCTCTCTTGGGGTGAAGGGCAGCCATCCATTTGTTGATCAACGGTTAGGATTAAAAGATACCCCTTCGCAGGGTAAAATTGTTAAAGAGACCCTAAGTTTTTCTTTATTAAAACCTGCGGCCCTTGGCGTAAATCAGGAATTACGTTTCTTTGTTTTGAAAACGTATTTTATCTCGGTACTTCAAAAATACGTTTTCTGATATTTACACTTTTGCCACTAAACTTGTTTTGATCATAAAATCTCCGTTTTAACTCCGATTTGACCCGTTCAAGTTGCGTTAGGTTCATATTTATGAGCTCTACGTGTTAGTGTAGCTGTACAGTAGGTTTGGAAAATTTAATTTTCAGGTTTATATTAAAATAATTATTTATCTATTGGAAATCTTAGAAAATTCATAACTTTCACGTTTTAAATCCGAATTTCGTGATCTTACATCCGTGTGATCGTAGTAACGCGTAGAAGAGTTTTACAGACTTTCTATACTGTTTTGCTACAGTTGGTGTATTGTTCTAACTATGTTTCTTTGTTTGCTTCATGTATGATTGCTCGGATGATTGTGTGTTGATGCTTGGTGATCGAGTATAAACGGTGAGCAGTTTCTTGATGATCAGGAGTATTATTTTGAGCCAAACCAGCAGTATCAACAGGGAAGCTTTGATCAAGGCAAGTATAACATGGGATTATCCTTATTACCTATTCACTAAAATTATCATACATATGCATGTGTCCTCCTTGACAACCTATCATACCCATTCTTAAGGACAAAAATAGGATGCATAAAAGACTCATGTGCGCCCTAGGATATGATCGCACACACAAGTAGACAAATTACATAGTATCATCACAATGCTTATTACATAGCGAATAAGTATTTAACACATAGTCTTGAACGATAAATAATAATGACTAATAATAGATCTCCAGCGGAAACTCCAAACACAGGGACACGGTTGACTGGTTGACACCAAGACTAGTACTCATTACGATAATCTTCCTCGTAATCTTCATCTGTTATGGTGGAAATAGCAAGGGTGAGTCCATGTCGAACTCAACAAGTACAACACAGGGTTCATGAGTCACAAAAGGCTAGACACTGTTTAACTGCGTTTAGTTTTTATTTATCATGTAATTAGCAATTGAGTAGCATCAAGGTAATCCACTTCCCATTAATGAATCAATGATCAATTATAATAAGGGTAATGAATAACATTAACATGAACATAATAATAACAACAATAATTAAGCATGATATAACAATTATGATCATCTATCTGTAGATGTTCCAAGGCCGCCCATATCCGTGGGCACGGCTAGTATATCAGTTTTTAACTCTGCGCAGAGGTGTATACTTTCACTGTGAGTCATGATTTCCAAATACGTGGGGAGATAAACCCAAACACCAGAGAACCATATAAAGCCATTCAAAAGTTCGTCTAACAAGTTAGGGCCATTAGATTCACTCGGCAGGTAGATGTAGAACCCCCTTCCCAATGGCACACAACTCGCAGCCTATACACACTAAGGATAGGGGCTCGCCCTACACCCAACGTGACAAGCCGTTCTTACGCCATTTAAGGTAACCACTAACAAGCTAGAAAAGGTCTCTTGAGCAACTAAAGCCAGAGCCATATAGCCCCCACAGCTGTACTGTATGTCCCGGATGATCACGTACAGATAAGTCCTTATAGAGAGTAACTAGAGCATCATAAAACAACATAGTGCTCTAGCACCCTTTAACAGATTTAAATCATCTTAAGAGTTGGTTGTTTATTTCATTATTCAAATTACAAGATCAATTGTTCATAGTTAAGCACTAACAACAGCTACCCAATGCATACCCCAAGGTTGTCAAGGAATCAGGATAACAATCACTATGTTATAATCTCTAGGGTTATCAAAGTGGACACATGCATATGAATTTGATTATTGTGAATAGGTAACAAGGATAGTCCCATGTTATACTTGTCTTGATCAAAGCTCTCCGGATGATACTGCTGATCTGGCTCAAAGTAATACTCCTGATCATCCAGAAACTGCTCACCTTCTATACTCGATCATCAATCAACAACATACACGCATCCAATCAAACATACACGAAGCAAACAAAGAGATATAATTAGAACAGTACACCAACAGTAACAAAACAGTAATAAAAGTTTATAAAACTCTTCTACACGTTCCTACGATCACACAGACGTAAAGATCACCAAATTCGGAGTTAAAACGTGAAAGTCACGAATTTTCTAAGATTTTCTATAGATAAATAAATACTTAAATATAAACTCGAAAATTAATCTTTCCAAACCTACTGTACAACTATACCAACATGTAGAGCTCGCAAATATGAACCTAACGCAACTTGAACGGATCAAATCGGAATTAAAACGAAGATTTTATGACCAAAACAATTCTAGTGGTAAAACTGTAAATATCCGAAAACATATTTTTGATTTACCGAGAGAAAATACGTTTTTAAAACGCGAAAACGTCTTCAAGGTTTACGCTAAAGGACGGCGGGTTCTATAAGCTGAAAACCCAGGGACTCTTTAACAAAACTGCTCGCGAAAAGGTATCTTCTAATCTCGTGCGTCCATCTAAGAATGGACGGCTACCAATCATCCTCGACCTCACAGAGAAGAGGTCGGCCATCTTCTCCAAACTCGGCCGGCGGCCGCCATGGCCGGCGTGAGCTGCTCGCCGGAAAGCTTCGGACCCACCTCATCCGACAGCGATTCGCCCCGCAACCGACACCAATCGAAAGAGAAGCTTAACGCGAATCCATCTATGCGGTACAAACTAGCTACGGTGGATTGAGCAAGGCACGCGACGAGAGGAGGGCGGCGGCGCCATTGCCGACTCGTCGGTGATCTTCAAAAGCTCGATTCGAAGCCTCTCCAACCAAAAGAAAAGCGTGAGAAGGTAGAGGAGAAGAGTGCGGACTCACCAACGCGAAGAACTCGACCTCAAATCCACCCGAGAGCTCCTCCTACGAGCAACCGCAACCTCCAACTCCTCCCAATCCCTAGAGCTCGATTTCACGTGGTTGGACTAGCATTTTAGATGGAAAACGGAAAGAGGGGGTCACGGCTTCTCTTTTATAGCACCATATCATCGTATTCAGGTAGGAAATCCCGGGTTAGGCGGTAAGGATTCGGTGGTTGCAGCGCTCGTGTCCGGCTCGGTCACGGCACGAGGAAGAAGAGGGCGCTGACAAGAGGTCCTGGTTCGTCAGCGTCACAGGAGAGGAAGCAACGCGCGCGGCTTCGGTTTTGGGCCGGCCCACGCGGGCGCTGGAGAGGGAACGCGGCAGCGGCCCGTCGTCGTGGCCCAGAGCGGGGAAAAGCGGGAGGGCAGGCCGAGCGGGCCTCCAGGCCGAACAGGTAAGAAGGTGAGTTTGTTTTATTTTTTCTTTCTTTTCTTTATTTGTTTGTTTGTTTTCCAAAACCTTTTTCAAATAGAATTTTTAAACCAAATCAAATAAAATAAATTCCACACCACAAAATAAAATAAATGTAACATTATGAATGCATCACCAAATATTGTTCCTAAAATTTTTAAATCCTAATTCCCCATTAATTATTATCTAAATTATTTTAACCCACTAATTCTAATTGTTTGAAAATTTTGGGTGTTACACAACCTTAGAGATTATAACTTAGCGATTGATACCTTGATTCCTTGTCAACCTTGGGAGTGCATTTGGGTAGCTATTGCTAGTGCTTAATTATGAACGATGATCTTATAATTGGACTAATGAATTAAGCGACCAACCATTAAGATGATTTTATTACTGTTGAAAAGGGGGCTAGAGCAAGGGGTTATTTTGATGCTCTGGTTTCTCTCCATAAGGACTTATCTGTACGTGATCATCCGGGACATACAGTACAACTGCGAGGGCTATATGGCTCTGGCTCTAGTTGTTTAAAGGACCTTTTCTAGCTTGTTAGTGGTTACCTTAAATGGCGTAAGAATGGCTTGACACGTTGGATGTAGGACAACCTCTAGTCTATGAGTATAGCCGAGAAGGAATTGTGCCATTGGAAAAGGGGTTCCTACATCTGCCTGCCGAGTGAATCTAATGGCCCTAACTTGTTAGACGAACCTTTAAGTGGCTTTATATGATTTCTGGTGTTTTAGGGAGTCGCGAACCCATGTATTTGGAAGTCATGACTCACAGTGAAAGTGTACACCTCTACGTAGAGTTAAAAACTGGTATACTAGCCGTGCCCACGGATACGGGCGGCCTTGGAACATCTACATATAGATGATTACTATTGTTATATCATGCTTAATTACTGTTGTTATTATTATGCTCATGTTAATGCTATTCATTATCTTTATTACAATTGATCATTGGTTCATTAATGGAGAGTGGATTATCTTGATGCTACTCAATTGCTAAATATATGATGATTAAAAAGCTAAACGCAGTCAACCAGTGTTTAGCCTTTTGTGTCTCATGAACCCTATGTTATCCTTGTTGAGTTCGATATGGACTCACCCTTGCTATTTCCACCATAATAGATGAAGATTATGAAGATGATTATCGTAATGAGTACTAGTCTTGGTGTCAACCAGTCAACCGTGTCCCTGTGTTTAGAGTTTCCGCTGGAGATCTACTTTTAGTTGCTACAATTTATTGTATAAGACTATGTGATAAATATTTATTCGCTATGTAATAAGCACTATGATGATACTATGTAATTTGTCCACTTATGTGTGCAATCATTTCCTGGGGCGCACATGAGTCTTTTATGCATCCTATTTTTGTCCTTAAAAATGGGTGTGACACTTGCATATGCCAGAGGATGTTGTTGAACATCTTGCATACGAAGATGATGTTGGAGAGTCTTGCATATGTCAGAAGATGTTATTGATACTACCACATAGACGATTTTTAGAGACGTTCAAAATCAATTCTTAGGGGTGGACTTTGAAACCACTGTCCAATTGTAAAAATGAGTCATGTTTAGTGTCGGTCCTTCAAATACCCTTCAAAATGATTTAGATTTTTAAATTCTTTAAAATATTTTCATGTGCCCAGCGGTTACCACACGGTCGCAGTGTCGTAAGGTTTGATTTCCAATTTTCTTTGCATAGGTGCATGCGTAGGGGATTCAAATCCATGACCTCTTACTCCCCTCTTTCCACCGCGCTTGCACCAAAGTATATGATACTATATGTTTATATTTACATTTATGCAGTTTTTTATTAAATATTTGGCTCCTAATGATATGAGATGAAAAAAATCAACTACAAAGTTTTAGGACTCATTGAGCACTACAATTTGGGTATATGGCGTGTCTCCATTCGAGCTCATTTCAAAAATTCAAAAATGTGAATTTCAAAATGTGAGAATTTAAAAATGTATTTTGGCCCCTAAATGCTCTCAAAGAAAAAAACATTAACTACAAAGTTTTAGATCTCATCAAGCTCTATAGTTTTGATATAAAGTTGTCTTCACCCAACTTTATTTAAAAAAATTATGAATTTATTGTTCGGTATCTGTTTTCGAGGGTGGTTGACTTACCATCGATTAAACTCGATATCTAGGAGGGGTTAAACCCTAGAAATCAGTAATTTATTAGGTGTGGTCATGAGAAGCCGCTCCTAAAAATATGATGTTTAGGGCCATTATTTTATGTCAAGTGCCACTGAGAATAGGAAGATTTTCATAGGCGATTTTATTAAACCAACTACCATAATAAGCTGATTTCTAGGGGTGGTTTTGTAAGCTACAAGTGTTGGTCTTCGTGGACAATCTGTGTTTACACGTGAACGATCTGTGGGTGTAAACCCGAGAGTCCGATGATTTCACACATAATCCGTGAGATCTGCTACTTAGGCGTTTAAGTGACTATGTCTGAGGCTGTGCTCACGGATGATCTGTTGTGAGTGGCAGACGATCCGTGAACGCTGGTCTGTAGGCTCTAAGTGTTTTAGGTCTGTGGCTATTGTGGCGAAAAGTTCCTCGTGATTGGAGGATGCTCCATGGTGACAAGTCTGTATCCCTTAAGTTCTCTAGTCTGTAGCCGTCCTCACGGAATGTTCCATCAAGGTGGCGGATGATCCGTGGGTACAGGCTGCTCTCGGGTTGGAAAATATTGGTGTGAATATTTTTCTCGGATGGTCCGCTGGTTTGGCGGATGCTATATGGAACTGTAGCTTCTATCTTTCCTAAGTCTGCGGTTGTTTTCATGAAACTTTCTGCGGTGCGGGCGGAGAGTCCGTGAAAACAATGAATAAATTGCTTAAGTGTTTGGATGTGTTCTTGTTCTAGTGAAAAGTTCTGACATGACGACGGACGATCTGTGGAAACATGTGCAGCGCAAAAATGAACATCTCAAAATGGAGATCTTCACCTATGGCCTCTGCATGTCAAATCCATTGCTAAGGTATGTTTCTACAATACTACGCAGCATATCTAGCTAGTCAAATGAACCTGAATTGTGTGCATTCATCATCTAAGTCATTGGTGGTCATTTCTAGCTAAATAGCAATGTGATTCATGAAAATGTGCATTAAACTCGATCCAAACTCACCAAAGGCTGCTAGAGGTTGTTGTGAAGCTCCTCTAAATGATGGAGAAGCTGGATTCAACCTTTAGCCCCTCGAGCTACTTCTTCTTGATACTCCTCCTAGCTCCAAAATGGTTAGAGAGAGAGGGCTCCTCCCTCTTCTATCCCAAACCTCCTGTGGATAGCAGCTTCTAGAGGTCCTCCATGGCTTCTAGCAGCTGGTGGCAACCTCCCATCCTTCCCCTTCATCCTCCCTTGTCTTCTCCTTGCTCCAAGTGTGAGAGTGTAGAGAGAGTGAGAGAGATGAACAAGAGAGATTGGGAGTGTGAGAGTGAGTGAGTGACTGTTCTAGTGTTTTGGTTTGGCTCCCTCACGAGCAGGAAACAGGTGGCCTCACTGTGGGGCCAAGGGAGCTCCACAAGTGACACCTCAAATCTGTGCTTGTGGTCTTTAGTCCGCACAAGCGTTGGACGATCCGTCAGAGCATGAATGGTTCTGACAGTTATAAGTCTATGTACATGTTCTAGCAGAACATTCCATGAAAATGGTGGATGATCTGCTATGACATGTAGTCCCTAGAATTATTCAGTTTCATCACAACTTTATATTTGGATTTCAAATGCATATGATGCTCATGATGATAATGATTATGAATGGGCCATGACACTCTAGTTGAAGATAGGGTTGCATGAGTTTCAGAAAGATTGTAGCTTGTTACAACGACAAAAGAAGAAGACTAGAATGACAGAAGCACATAAGATCCAAGGACACCGGTCTAGCCACCAGAGACAAGTATTCATTGAGAGGTGTGTTTAAAATAGTATTGCATACTTGGAAGCTAGTAGAAGATTTTGGAATATTGCATAGGATGAGATATTTGTTATGAAAGATTCTAGAATTAGCTTCATAGCAAAGGAAGAAGACATGAACCTTCATGGTGAATTATAGAAGGTTCTGGAGCTAGATATTTTTGAATAGGTAGAAAATATCTAGGGATTAGGTAAGGTAATGATGTTCTAGATTAAATATCTTTTATATTTGATGATTTGGATGGTTGCCACTTGGCACCAATCCAATGGTTCTAAGAGGCCAAGGAAGTAGATGTTATTTGAAGAATGACATAGGTAGCCAACAAGGAGAGTTAGTGTGTCCATAATAGGAAGGAGAGTTAGTGTGCCCATAATAGGAGTGAGATGAATAATAGAGTAGGTTAGGATAGCCGCCTCCATTTTTATTTAGTCTCTATGATCGATGATTACCAAAGCAAATTTGGCAATCAGTTGTTAAACAAAAATATTTTACACAATTCAAAATATGTAAGTTAGCTTATTGAACATAGAGGTCCAAGGACTACGCAACACTCTGAAGCGAGCTAATCAGTTTCCTAGAAAACATTTCTTGCTTTTATTTCCACCTCTCTCCTCAATAGCTCTCTTGCCATGTTCACTTCTTATTACAACACTTTTAAGCAACAATATATAATAGGAATGATACAAACATATGCAATAATTGGTAGAACAAGTATGCACTAGTATGTAAACATAAAGTATCTATTTATTTCGATAATAAGAATCTAATTAAATAATTGGAAGGTAGTCTTGGTATATATAAAGGGACAGTGGGAACTCCATCTTGTGATGCATTGAAATGATCATTATAAACTTGTGGAAGAAGAAGAGCCACCCAAGGCTAGGGGTCACCCAGGGCTAGGGTTAGGTTTGGGTTTCGAGAGGGAACTCAATCACCAATGTCTATAGAAGAGGGCTTGGGGACTGGTGGTCGCAACATGACAGCACATATATAGAAGAGGGCTTGGGGACCGATGGTCGCAACACGACGGTGGTGGTGGTGGGAGAGGCGGTTAGGCGGGGTTGTTAGGGGAGGGAGGGGTCGAGGGAGGGTGAGAACGAGCCGACTAGGTCACGTGTTAACTCAGATATTTTCGAATGGTGGTTGGATTGATTCAAAAATTGGGTTGCTTGAAGAAAGTATTATCTTGTACATAAAAAATTAGGATAAGATATAAGATAGTTGTACCGGTGTGTATAAAAGGTGACTAATGTATGACCTTTGTAATATAGGAGTCTTTGAAGAATTTGGAAAAAACTTGGTTGGAGCAAAGAAATAGTTGAGATAATGTGTGCTTTGTCTTTTGAGAGATGTGTATCCAATAATAAAGCAAATATATTTACTATCATATATGTTGATTTGTGAATTTTGCAACTTACACGTGTTTTTTGCACCCTACAGGAAAAAAACTGAGAATATTTTGTAAAAGGAAGCATATGATATTTGGTCTTTTAGAGTTTTATTTGATGAGTACAAGACTTGATCTTTTCTTCTCTTTTAAATATCTTATGTCTGTTCCTTCGCATGGATGATTGTATGAACTATGTTATCTCCAGTATGTTAGTGTTTATTGTCAACCCCTATTGGGCCGTGTAATTGTATCTGGGCTGGCCCCTTTTCTTATCGCCCAAGCCACCTAGGGCTACGTCTCCACCTAGGGCTAACACCCTCGTGCCACGCAAACTGTCATGCCTTGGCTGTATGCCCATACCCTTGAATGAATACAACAACTATTGTGTGGTGTACCTTTTCTAACATGGTATCTATCGCCGTCTCGGTCCTCTGACCTCCACCGCTTTTGCTCCACCCAACCAGCCGTAGCCGCCGTCCCCATGCCTTCTAATTAGGATCTCGCTGGCACTTTGGTCGAGCTGGATGCTGCCGCCAAGCTACGCGAGGACGCCGCCGCCAGGCTACATGCTGCCACTGAAGAAGCCTAAGGAGGTTGCCACGACTCTGGCTATGGTACAGGCCCGCGCCATCGACGCTGCCCGCGCCGCCAAGGATGAAGTTGCGATCACCGTCACTGCCTTTGCCCTAGAGTGCGTGAACGAGGCTGAACATGCTCTCCAGCGCAAACGTGATCTCACGGCACACCTCAAACACGAGGCTACTGCCGCCCACGCATTAATCCAAACCCTGAGTTGCTTCTTATTGGATTTCATGTATTGTTAACAAACAATAATCAACCTTTAATTAAAATGCTTGTTGTGTGTGGGCCCGCTAGGGTTGTATACTTGTTTACACACAAGGTATTAAGGTTGAAGGAATAGAAATAGAAATAGCAATAGAAAAGGAATAGGAAAAAGAGAAGGAGGGAAGAGAGAAGAAGCCTAGTCGACCAACTCAGCCCAGCCCGTGCCTGCACCCACGCTTCACCCGCACCTGCACCTGCGCTCGATGGCCTAACAGCCGCCGTGGCCCAGCCAGCGTACCCGCGCCCTTAGTCCGTGCCCACGCCCACGTTGGCGTAAACCGGAGAAGGCACCATCCTGCACCAAAAGGCCCCCACCCGATCCCTCTCGCCACGCCGCTAACAGGCAGGCCCCGCTGACCCCGCCTATCATCCCCTTCCTCTTTCTCCCCTCAGCTTTTTGCCACGCCCTCCATTGGCAAGAAGCCGAGAACGGCAAAAGCCATCCGGGCCGTTCCTGTGCCCCACCGCCTAGGTACAATTTTCTTGGTGTATGGTGGTTGAGATGTCTCAGCGGCGGATAATTTCTAGGGTGTACCTAGGATAGTTTGAGTGTTCCTTTATAGTAGAGAAGATAATGGTGACAATAACTGTGAACTCTATGGCAACAATTGAGTGTTGGGCTGGAATGCAACCCAGATTCAACAGTTTTTCTATGAACATTTTCTTTTCAGAAGATATTTACCTACTAATATTGTGAAAAATAGTGAAGCGAAAAGCAGCAACATTGCTTCGAATAATTTGATCATTATATCATTATATAAATTAAATCAAGCAATCAAGCTCGTGGTAGAAATATTAAATAGTCTGGATAGTTTGATTATTACAAACTAAATGGAGCAACCAAATACGTCGGCAAACATTGCGCAGTCTACATATTTTGAATCTTTCTGACCAGTGAAAAGGCACAACTAGACTCTTATTAAACTAAATTCCTGTGCATCATATATTGAAATTGCATGTCAAAAGCGTGTAAATAATCTCAATATTATTTATTTCTCTAAATCAATGAGGAGTCATCATGGCTTCTCTATGAGACGCAACATAGTGTCATGGGCAAATTCTTCAACTTGGTGACATTTGGCTTCATCAACAAGCAGACGATTGCGTAGGCCTAGAAACAAAAAACTTTTGGATCAGTGCTATATCTGAGAGATTAAATCAATGAATTACCCCAAAAGAACTTCACCTTGAAACGCATATGCCTGATTACAAATAGGATAGAATGCCATTTGGTTGAATTCAGTACTGGTCACTCCACCTATCAAGCATGAGCAAAAAATATAATAACTGAAACTTTAATTAGTCAATAGATATGAGGACATCGGTAATGCAGTACCCTCTCCTATTCATTTGTACATGGAGGACAGCTAAAGTGCGAAACTCTGATGCCGCTTGCCACCATTCCCATATGTGACGCAATAGGTGTAGTTCTTTGACGTTTATTATGATGCACTTGTACCTACGAGTTACAAAATTGATTAGCATTGACCAATTATAAAATTTTCAATATACTACTATCTCTCACAACTAAACAGGTACCTTTCATTCATCATCACCACATGTCTGTACGGACGCATCCGGAAGTCATCCATTCCTTGGATATCGGACACATACACAACCATACCAATGACATCTACAAACACAAACGATCATTATTGATGGAATAGGAGCATGAACAATTAACTACATGATTTTAAATATAGGCGTATGAGATATACTTGCAAAAATGGACTCATCCTGATCGTATACATTCTCGATTTCCATAAAGGTACGAGGACATTGAGCAATCCAGATAGTTCTCTGTGGTGCATTAACTATAGTTTGTGGAGATAGAACAACATAGTAGTTAACACACAAATAGAAAATCCGTGACTTACAGTACAACTGTGAGGGCTATATGGCTCTGGCTTTAGTCAAGTATGAAGACCTTTTCTAGCTTGTTAGAGGTTACCTTTATGGCGTAAGAATAGCTTGACGAATCGGGTATAGTGCGGCCTCTGTCCTTATGTGTATAGGCTGCGCGTCATTGTGCCATTTGGAAGGGGGCTCTACATCTGTTTGCCGAGTGAATCTAATGGCCCTAACTTGTTAGACGAACCTTTGAAAGACTTCATAGTGAACCCTGCTGACCTTCCTTGAAAGTGGGTCAAGAGATTAGCTACCTCGGGCGAAAGGGTAAATCACGACTCATAGTGAAAGTGTACAACCTCTGCAGAGTGTAAAACTGTTATAACAGCCGTGCTCACGGTCACGAGTGGCCTTGGACCCTTACAGAATAAATGATGAACACTGATGATAATGATAATACTGATGATATTGATACTCACTAATGATTATTGTTTCTTGCTATACATTATTCTCGTTTACATGATCATGAGGTTATTTGGGCTTATGATAACTTGTTGCTACTCAATTGCTAAAAGATGATTCACTAAAAGCTAATCGCAGTAAACCAGTGTCAACCTTTTGAGCCTCATGAACCCCATGATATATTTGTTGAGTTCGACATGGACTCACCCTTACTATTTTCCCCACATCTCAGGAAGGGTACCATATTGCTAGATTCTGGAATTGTTAGGCTTGTGATCAACCAGTCAGTTTGTTCCTGGAGTGAAGTCTACACCCGGTGTTCGGAGTTGTCTTGTCGTTGTGTTGCTCTCTAAGGTTATATCTTATACTATTGCGTTATGTTTTATTAAGCATTTGTCTCTTGATATTACACTTATCTGCGGCTATATGTGAGATTTGACTTCTTTATTTCACATATAGTGTATATCTGGTTTTGTCCTTAAAACCGGGTGTGACAGTTAATTATAGTAGAAGCTTGGAGTGGACCCGTTGTTCCTGTGGTTTTTACTCCTCACCTTGAGGAGGTTTTCCACATATATCATTGTGTCTGATGTGTGTATGATTTTAAATTCTGCTGCATATCTAACGGCAGATGTTCTCCTCATGTTTCCTCACAAGATTAGGGATTAATTGTGTATTTTCTGCCCTTTTATCCCAACATAAAAACGTAGAACAAAACTGCTGCTAATCACAAGATAACAAGCAAAAAGTCTACATGCACTCTTCAAATTAATAGAAATTAAATCACAAAAAAAACTGTCTATATATTGCCTTTATAGAAACGAACATCCTTGATTCGCATGCTCGCCTTTCAATCACGGTTTGCTCGATACACTAGACTACCTGAGCTGCACCTTCCTCAAGTAGTCTTGTCCCATGGTAGACAACCTCTAGTCTCGATCCTTCACCTTCAATATATAACATCTGGCCGTAGACCCTTACAATAGCGAAATGATCATGATCATCTGGCATTCTTTTCAAGAATGTATCATATGTCACTTGTTTCTGAATTAATCAAAGAATAAGGGAGTTGTTAATGATTAGTTATCTCTTGCTCCGATCCAAAACTAAAGAGTCGAAAAAAGTATATATACGGGTTCATCTAAAACCAAAAGTCTAGGGATTCTCACGCTTCATCACCACAAAAAAGGTCGGCTGTTCTCTGGAATTTATTATGCATCAGTTTTATGATATTCAAGGGTGAATTAATATTACGGATGTTCGCAAAAAAAATATATTATGGATAATACAAAGCCACAAAAGAGTTCATACGAGATAAGATTAAGAAATACATGGTCTCTCCAGACACAATCCACAATTTCTAGGACACAATCCACACACACACACATTACCAAATAGCCACAATATGCATGCAGATTAACGACACAGATGAATGTTCAACCCTGATGATTAATCAAGCATGGTCGTCTTGTTAAGTGCAAGAGTTGGAGCTGCAGAATGAATTA
Organism: Saccharum spontaneum; assembly: GCA_022457205.1. Classification (NCBI taxonomy): domain Eukaryota; kingdom Viridiplantae; phylum Streptophyta; class Magnoliopsida; order Poales; family Poaceae; genus Saccharum; species Saccharum spontaneum. The sequence continues at coordinate 51,163,360 of CM039604.1, forward strand.
ACCCTTTTGCCGTGGCCACCAAAGCAGTCAGAGATGGGCCACTCTCCAAAACAACGCCAATGTTGCCATAAAAGACCTTGTGCTTCTCCACTTTTGACGGGGTCATTTCTACCTTGGACAGTGCTTGCACAATCCCCACTTCTCTCAATATAGTTGCATAGCAAGGACAAAATTTCACAATAGATATCATCATCTCAATTATGACCCTTCTCATTCTCGGATATTCAGGATTTGGTTTTCTGTTGGAATTGAGTGTGCCAACCAGCTTCTGAACGAGTTCTGATCGGTTGGTTTGTAACTGTAGCTGATCATAGATAAATGGTTCTGGGACCATGTCACAGATTTGTGATACAAGGCCGATTAGGACCTCCAGGTGTTTTCCCTCCGCAGACATTATATTTTCCATCACCTGCAGGAATGGTGGTGTGATAAAAACTTCAGGTAATGACGATTGACGACTATTTCAAGATCATTCAATTAAAGTGACCAAAAAATACGAAGCGAAATATATGACAAACCACCATAATTTATGTATGAACGCTCATGTTTTTTTAACCCACTAAGCTCCAGTGATAAGTTCTACTATACCATATACTTCAAATTTCAAGCCAGAAACTTCATTGATAATAACAATAATGGACAAGCCGAACTTCTTAATAATTTCTCTTAGTAGCAATAGTGAGACTCACCATTGGGAAGGCAGATGACAGGTGGTTGCTTGCATCTTGATGGCGCAGTTTGTCTTTAGCTTGCGCACAAATATTCTGCAGCAGACTTGCGGCAACATATATGTACTCATCTTCACACAGCATGTTCTTGAGATCTTTGATAATTTCATATCCTGGTACTTCCAAGATAACCAAGCAATTTGCAGGGCTCTCTGTTGTAAGGTTTGCAAGTGCTTCCCCTGCAGCCATTCGCAGGGACTGATCATAGTAAGCATTTGTTGATCCATCCTTCCCAATAAATACATGCATGAGTTTCCAAACAATCATCTTGCAGCACCCAATCTCTTTCCTTGTGTCCTCATCCAAGGCAAGCTTGGTTAAGATATCAATCACCAGTTTCATCATCTCAGGGCTGCTGCAGCTGTCCTCTAACACACATTCGAGGTTGTTCAGTAAAAAGAAGTTTTTGCACAGCTCTTGCCGAAGTGTTGCCCCAATGTTCTCTCCGGTGCTTGCAAGCCTGCTGACAAAATTCAGCGATGCACATATCACCGCACACTGCTGCTCATTGTTGCTACTTACGTTGTTGTCTCTGTAACTTATGAGCCCTATAATTTTCGAAATGAGGTATGACGCATTGGCAATTTCTGCACAATTGTTGATATCATGAGCTAGCTTCTCCAGAATTACCATGCCCAGTATGGGGAGTGACTCCTGATCAACCAAGGGCAGCTTCTCCACAATGAACCACTTGTCTTTCATCCTCTGCCAAGACTGACATATCCAAATGCACCCTCCATTATTGTCTTGTGCATGCTCGAGTTCTTCATCTGTAGGTTGGCTACCTGCTGCATTTCCTCCATTACCAGAAGTTGTTTGCCCTGAAGTTTCATCATTATCAAGGAGCGAACACACCACCTTCAGCGTGCCCGGAATATCAGCAACTGTAACGTTGTCAGCGAGGTTGGCGACAATCCTTGCGGCAGTTAGCCGGATATCTCTGTGTCTTTCATTTGCTCAGCCGAGCATGGCAATCAACGTGGAAAGTGTTTTATTGGATCTGATGATTTTTGACCTCATCTCTTCAATGGAATCGGTTCCCCTGCTTTCATGCAGGAGGTTGTCAAGAAGGAGAACACCAGCTAGCTGTGTTTCGCTTGAATTGGAGCTTAGGGATTCTTCAGCGAAGCTAGCAAGGCTCACCGTTTTTCTTGCAGCAAACAAACCAGTTTCCATGCATGTGGAGTAGGCGGACTCGTAGTACAGATTGATGGCTTTTGCTCCCCGCTGACCTCTGAGTTTTGACTGACGGACAAGCATTCTGCGTGGGATGAAGGAGAAGAGCCCGAGGATGCTTGCCGTGATGTAGAAACAACCTTGGCATATTGCCAGCACGTAGAAGACTTTGATCGCTGGCACCAAGTTTGGGCTACTACTATCCTTCTCATGCGACAGCCAGCGATAATCAGACTGCAGTCTGTTAAATCGCGAAGACGAGAGCATGACCTGAAGGACAGCGACCGGGATCTGCAAGTTCTGAATCAGTACTACAGCTACTACAGATACAATGGATGCAACGAGAGATATCCGTCCACCCCAAACATTAACGAGAAGCACTGGAATACCTATCGCCAAATACCAAAGGAACAACATATGAAGGGTTGCATCGATCCAGCAGCCAACAACCAGACTACAATTTTCTGCTGCCGGTGTCTGTAGGCTGCCAACTAATAGTACCGCTGTTGCGAATGATATGATAAAACCATCGGGATCCACTACTTCACCGTCAATTTCAAATGCAGGCGGCCACACAAGCAGCACCGAACCAAAAGCTAGGCTGACGACTGCAATAAATTTGGCCAACGATATTACACTGCGTCCCCAAGGAGTACTGGTTCGGTTGGTAATTATCGGGGGCCTTGAAATAAGCAGCAACGCTGCCACCACCATCGTTAGCATCTCCGCTGACACCTTGGCAACAACAAATGCTTCCGTATAATAATAATAGTAATTTGTCTCTCCATATGGAATGACCATGGGATATGTGAGATTATCCGTAGCCCGACTTATCTGGAGAGCATAGGAAATTATAAAAGCAATCAGGACAGCCCACAACAGCAATAATCGTCGGCACCGCTGGGACCGGCTAGTCTGATGAGAAGCACCTCGTAGCTTCATCTTGCTCATAAGAATTAGCAATACTGCTTGGAAAATGCCCATGAACATAGGTCCAATAACCGGCAACCAGGTAACGAGGTCTATCCACATACCCATGACCAGCACAACCTCATTCCCTTCCTGCGGCTGCGCTAACATTCGAATGAATGACACATTCATCCATCTGAGTGCCCTCGTCGTCCCGAACAATGACCAGTTGTCCAATTTGTAGTTGCGGCTAAAAATCCTGAGATGTGCAATGCTAAAGATTTAGAAAAAAAAAATCCACGGAGATTGAAGAAAAAAATATACATATTATCTTTTTACTCTATCTAAATTCTCACAAGATGCACCGGAAAACAAAAGAGATCCTAGAACGAAAGCAAAACATCTAACCATTGATTATGTACATTTAACTCAATCTTACTTGTCTATGGCATTACAAAACAAAATTAAAGTAAACCCCTGCACCATACAATATTACCTACATATACTTTTATCAAAAAAAAACTAATCCAACACTCCTAATTCTCCAAATAATTTACTCTTGTGTCATTATAAAAAAATGACTATTTATACTTCGTGACAAAAAAATTACAGAAAACATTTAAAGTTTCTACAAAATATACGACTGTAAAAACCATAGTTCTTTGGTACAAGATTTTAACATCGTGGGCACTGGAGTGTAGCCTTAAACGCCTATTTACGCAATTTGTGTACTCCCTCCGCCTCAAATAAATCAATTTTTAGAATCCGTGTAAGTCAAACTATCTTAAGTTTGACTAACTTTATAGAAAAGAGTAACAACATTTATGATATAAAATAGGGAAACTATGAAAATATATTCATATATCTAATGATACTAATTTGATGTCATAATCTTGACGGATTTTTCTAGAAATTTGGTCGAAGTTTAAAAAGTTTGAAAGAAAACTCTATAAAGCTATTTATTCAGGGACAGAGGGAGTACCTAAAGGTGCAACCTTAGTGTGGATAAATTAGAATTCAGCTGTCATTGCGGAGTTAAAGAAGATGATCTAGTCTCTCATGGATTGGAAGGCAGTTTGGTAAATAGAGTATATAAGATCATATCCAAGAGTCTTTTGTTAAATTCACTGATGAATAACCTAAGACCGGGGTCACTTAAACTTATTCCTAAACACTCATACTTCGATTGACACCTTATAGATTCTAGTAATCAGCCAGGGGCTCGGGGGATACCCTAGTGGGTGCGCTCACGCGCCCCCACTGGATATCGACCAAGGCCCACGAGGGCCCGAGCCATCGTTGCTCGGGGGCTTCGACCATGGAAAATCGGCTTAGGGATGAGATGAGGCCCTAGGCCCACTTGGATCCCCCATCGCCTAGGGGTCCTGCCCGACCAAAGAGACCTAAGAGATGTTTCGGGGAGAGCCTCGAACCTCCCAACATGTATGTGTCAAACGCTAGAGGTCTGACGCTTGAGAATGGGATCAGAGCCTGCCCCTGCCACCTACAAAAGCTAGGACCAGCAATTTCCACCTTGTCGCCCAGTGGCGGATCCACGAGGGGGCTGGGGGGCTGCAGCCCCCTCGTGAGCCTGGTTTCATCATTACTCCCTCTGTCTTAGGATAGAAGGCACAACTCCCTCTGGCACCAAGACCAATAAGTAAATTAACTCCTACACATTAAAGAAGTTCTGGTTCTCCATCCAATTTACTGTGATGTCGCATGCATGCATGCAGAAACGGTCTAGCCAATTAGCTTCCAGCATTCATGCGTGCATGCTGCACAAATGCATTCCTGAGGGAGCTACAAGTCGATTTGGTCCTGCATTAGTTGTTGCATGTGGGAGCTAAAGTGCAGGCGCCTTGTATCATGGGACTAAAAAAAAATAGTTACGCCTTATATCCTGGGACGGAGGGAGTAAATCACTGTAGTGGCAGCTTCAAATCACCACTAAATCTTCATTGCAAATCAACATCTTCATTATTTAGCCTCCCCCTTGTCCCCATCCTAGATCCGCCCATATTGTCGCCCATGACCACACAGGAAGCAACAATGTCCCTCCAACAGCTTAAAGACTAGGGCAACGAAGCCTTAGAGCTTCCTTGGAGATCAAGGAAGCTACGAAACCCCAATCCTTATACTCCTGCTCTCCAGAGATATAAGGGTGGTCAAGGGCACCCTTAGGCAAAGGGAAAAAAGAGGAAGGTGAGTTGAGCAATCAATAAGTCGAACCATCGACCAAACCCTAGATCAGTAGGACATCACGCTCTCCTACCCAAATTGTAACTCTCTTGAGCATTCTAAGGGGATTTTTGTTCCTATGGGCTAAACTACCTGTCACATCGGATCTTTGATAACAATTAGAGTATTAAACATAGACTAATTACAAAACTAATTAGACAGATGGTGGCTAATTTGTGAGACAAATTTATTAAGCCTAATTAGGCCTTGTTTAGTTCCTCCCCCTAAAGTTTAGTTCTTATCCCATTGGATTTTTGGGCACATGCATGAAGTATGAAATATAAACTAAAAAATAACTAATTGCACAGATTACGTCTAATTTGCGAGACAAATCTTTTAAGCCTAATTAGTCCATGATTTGACAACGTGGTGCTACAATAAAGCTACAGTAAACATGTGCTAATGCTGGATTAATTAGGCTTAATAAATTCGTCTAACCGCCACTAATAAATCATAGAACGAGCGTGATCGGAGTTAGTATTAGGTAAGGAATTGAATGGGCTAACCGCCAACACAACGCGTTGTTTTCTTCAAAGACTTGAACCCTCTTCTTTCTTGTGACCAGTGTTACCGCGTCACCGACTCCTCACGGTAGCCTCCCACAGACAGATTCTAGCTGGCTGGATACACTAAAAGCCGAGCACCCTAATACAAGCTGGCTGCTTAGGCCTTATTCGTATGCATATGTATTTATCTTAATTCATTCATGTTAGAGTGGATTTAGATAGAATTTAATCTAAATTTCACTCCAATATGCATGAATTGAAGTAGATACATGTACATTCAAACAAGCCCTTAGTGACGGCAGTGCGTAGTCGCAACATCGCATGGCTAATCACCTGTAGCGGACCCAACACTCCAGGCTGAACACTCCAACCTAACACTCGGAGAGAGCGTGGGTGAAGCTTAAGATACTGATGAGACTATGTGATTTGAACCTTGTGGCTAAGAGTGTTGTGCCGAAGGGCCAAAACGATGACGGCAACAATAACAAAACAAGTGAAACCTAATCTAGATAGGCCTGCAAAGTAAACGGGCGGCAAATAGAGAATGAAACTGATGAATCTCAGAACAGAAACACAAACACCTACCTGAAGGCTTCTACGAAGATAATCACCATGGCAAACCAGAAATCCAGTGGTTTCAAAATAGGGGAGAACCCGCCAAGCAGGACCCCGGTCGCCCAGAGGAAGGCCACCGCGCCGAAAGCGTTTCCTGCCCACTCCCCGAAGGCAACCACCCGCACGAAGCGGTTCAGCGTCCGCTCCCTCCGCTGCAGCTTCACCCCTGCTGCTGCATCCGCAGCCGCAGCAGGTATTTGGACAGAAACCTCGCCGGCGCTACCGGCGGCACCTGCTTGTGTCGCCATTCTATGTTCTCGCTCCCGCAAATGATCGGCACTTGACAACCGAATACACGTAAGAAATATTGAGCCATCGATTACCTAACCTCCTAGTCATGTGTGCTTTGTTTACTGCTTTACATAGCACATCCTGATATATTAGAGTTAGTTTGCTAGCCAACACAACCTACGTCACTAGTATCTAGCACAATAGTCAGAGCTTTCAGTTTTCTAAGGAGTCCGTCTGTAAAAATAATAACAGATACTACAATAAGTGGCATTTTCTTTTTAATGTTTACACCGAAAGCGTTGACCTGGGCTAACTCTGTGGATACACCGATATTTGAAAGGCTCGACAGTTTTAATTAGTATGTACGGATTGGGACCTTAGAACAGCAGTGGACTGCACGCACAATTTCACTGTGTCCCTTCCTTCCTTACCTGCATGAATTCGATTTCGTTCATCCCACAATCTCCACAGCAAGATAATCACCAGAGATCTTGTATTTGGTCTAAGCTTGAGGACCTCCTGAACAAAAGCAATGGCAGACTGAGCTTGAAGGAGGTGCACGTGTGTATCTTCCAGCTGAAGTTCTGCCCAACATCTTCGTACCAGCTTGCACTTAAGAAAACAATGGCCAGAGTCTTCATATCAAAACGCCAACACACTGGGCAGCGTGCCAGCCTGTATCAAGTCTAATTCCACGTCTCTTCAATTTCATCTTATAGTAGCTAAACTGTTATGAGCCAAACGCCAAAGGAATTGTTTAGCTTTTGCAACACAATCAAGCCCTCACAACTTCTTCCAGATTGTTGGAGCACCGGCAGTTGCAGCACATGGTCTGTAGACTTTACCGAAAATTTTCCTTTGGAATCAAAATGCCAAGCCACAAAATTATCGTGATCAGGCCGTGTAGGAAATTAGGAATTGTCAATGTTAGAGTGTAAACGAGTCACGGCACATGGGCCTGCCGTACCTGGCTCCCCATTGAGTCTATATGTACACAACGCTTGTCTCTGAGAATGCATCGCGTATTACACTACTCGCTTTCATGGTATCTCACGCGGTTCGCGTCCCGCGGCCGCGCTTCCGCAAAACCTAGCCGCCGCTGATCCATCGCCGGCTCCTCCTCCGGCCGTCGCTGTCCTCTCGACGCCGGCCTCCTCTCCCAGCCTTCCCTCTCCTTCTCTGGCCACCACCTTTTTTTTTCCTCCGGTCGTTGCTGTCTCCCAGGACGCCGGCCTTCCCTCTCGTGTTCGCGTGATCGCTTGCCCGGCCTGATCTGATCGCCCCGATCGTGATCCGCTCGCGTGATCCGATCGCCCCGATCGTGATCCGCTCGCGTCTGCTCGCGTGCACCCATCACGCGATTGCGTGCCCATCGCGTGGACGCGGTCTCGCGAGATGGCTCCCACCGACGATGCGGCAGCCGCCGAGGCCGAAGCCAAGCGCCTTGATGCCGAGCTCACCGCTCAGGAAACCACCAACGCCAGCATCCACTCCCAGGCGATCGGTGTCATGAACATCAAGGTCCTCATCCCCGTCACGCTGGAGAAGCCGGCCAACAACTATGGCCACTGGAAATCCATGTTCCTGGTGGTCCTCGGCAAGTACAACCTCAAGGATCATGTCCTCTCCGACGCCTCCTAACCGGCTCGATCCGCGTGGTCGACTATGGACTGCTGCGTCCTCACGTGGGTCTACTGCACCATCTCCAACGACCTTCAGCAGTCATTGATGATCCGGGATCCCACCGCCCGCGTCGCCTGGCTGTACCTTGAGGATGAGTTCCTCGGGCAGCGTGAGTCCCGCGCCCTACTGCTGGAGGCTGAGTTTCGCTCCTTCAAGCAGGGTGATCTGTCCATCACGGACTATTGCCGCCGCCTCGAGACGATGGCAGCCTCCCTCGGCGAGTTCGGTGACCCAATCGGCGACCGGCAGCTCGTCCTCACCCTTCTTCGTGGCCTCAATGGGAAGTTTCGGCACATGGTGTCTAACCTGAAAATGCAGCGGCTGTTCCCCACGTTCGCCGAGGCGCGCACCCTCCTGCTCCTCGAGGAGATTGACGTCAATGACATCCACGACGACGGCACTCCGGCTCCTGCGTCTCAGGTGCAGGCGCTGCTCGCGGCGAAACCGTCATCCCAGCCCGGGCACGGCGACGGTGGCGGCCACAGCAGCTCTGGTGGCGCTGCTCCTTCAGGCTCCAACGGCAAGGGTGGCTCTCGCAATCGTCGCCGTGGTCGCGGCGGGAACAGCAGCAACGGTGGCAACAACAGCACCACCGGCCCCAGGCTGCCGACTGCCCAGACCGGACCACGCTCCAACCCTTGGTCTGGTACTGTGCAGCTGTGGCCACACGGCTTTGGTGGTTTTGGTGGCCCGCCGCGTCCTCCATATGCGCCGTTCGACCAGCCCCAACCGGCGTTCTACACGGCACCCTACTAGGGAGGCTACTACCAGCCGACCCCTCCTGGCTTTGGTGGCTACAGCAGCGGGGCGCCAGGCTCGGCTTCCTCCTCCACCGGTACGATGCAGCCGTACACGCCATGGAATCCCATGGCTGGCGGGTCCTGGGATCAGGCGTCCCTCGTCAACAACTTCAACACGATGACCCTGACGCCGCCGCCGAACAACGCCGAGTGGTATGCTGACTCTGGTGCGGGATCCCATATGACCGCCCACTCTGGTATTCTCTCGTCTCCTCGCCCACCCTCCTTGTCTGGTCCTTCCTCCATTATTGTTGGCAATGGTGCTCTTTTGCCCATTACCTCCACTGGTTCATACTCGTTTCCTACACCGCATCGTTCTCTTGTTCTAAATAATGTCTTAGTTTCCCCTAGCATTATTAAGAACTTGATTTCCGTTCGTCGGTTTACTACTGACAACCACTGTTCCATCGAGTTTGATCCTTTTGGCCTTTCTGTGAAGGACCTACAAACATGGAGCGTGATCGCCAGGTGCAATAGCACGGGTGACTTATACCCGTTTTTCCCTCCTACCAGCACCAGCACACCTGCCCTCGCCGCAGTCCCCACTTCCACCTTGTGGCACCGTCGTCTTGGTCATCTCGGCAGCGAAGCTTTGTCCAAGCTTGTTAGCACCCAGGCTATTTCATGTAATAAACCCAAACATGAACACATGTGTCATGCTTGTCAGTTAGGGCATCATGTTCGCCTTCCTTTTGATTCATCTAGCTCCCGTGCTATACACAGATTCGATTTAATACATTGTGATCTTTAGAAATCTCCCATTGTCAGTGTGTCCGGTTACAAATATTATCTCGTGATTATTGATGATTTTTCACATTATGCTTGGACATTTCCGCTACGCCTTAAATCAGACACCTTTGCCACCATTTCTAATTTTTTTGCCTACGTGCGTACACAGTTTGACACTCCTGTGAAGGCTGTCCAGTGCAACAACGGTCGTGAGTTTGACAACTCTTCGGCCCACACGTTCTTCCTTTCCCATGGTGCCATTCTTCACATGTCGTGCCCCTACACTTCCCAGCAAAATGGAAAAGCTGAGCGCGCTCTTCGCACCATCAATAACATTGTGCGCTCGCTTTTGTTTCAGGCTAGCATTCCTCCGGTCTATTGGGCTGACTCCCTCCATACTGCCACATATCTTCTAAACCGTCACCCCACAAAGACCCTAGGCGGCCTCACACCATTTTTTGCTCTCCATGGCACCTATCCCACCTACACACACACATTCGCGTCTTCGGGTGTGCCTGTTACCCCAATTTATCCTCCACTGCTCCACATAAGCTGTCTCCTCGTTCATCTCTTTGTGTCTTTCTTGGCTATTCATCCGATCACAAGGGTTATCGCTGTCTTGATCTCCACTCTAACAGGATCATCACCTCTCGTCACGTGGTGTTTGATGAATCCTTGTTTCCCTTTTCGGAGATGTCGACATCCCCCTCGGATCCTGCCACTCTCAATTTTTTGGATGATGATGACTCTTCCACTATGCCCATCGGGCCTAGTGTTGTGGTTGCAGGTACTTCTCCCGGTGCTGCTGTTGAGCCTGCCTCCAGCCAGGGCGGCACGCCTGCATCAGGGGTTGGTGGCTCGGCCACACCCGCGCCCGACTCACCTGCGCCCGGAGCTGGAGGCTCGCCCTCCCCGAGCCCGGCACCCAGCTTAGCGTCTTCCAGCTCGGCGCCCTCGGTCCCCCCTGCTGCCCCTGGTGACATATCATCCCAGGTTGCTGCCAGCAGGGGTGGCCGCACCGTCTTCACGCAGCCACAGTCCATTGTGCCCGTGGTCAATGATCATGGCATGAGGACTCGCGGCAAGTCCGGTTTCATTTAGCCGGTCGACCGGCTGAACCTGCACGCCACTTCGCTTTCGCCATTGCCGAAGACCTTTCGCTCGGCTCTCGCTGATCCACATTGGCGGGATGCGATGCAGGCAGAATTTGCTGCCCTTCTGGCCAACGATACTTGGACGCTCGTTCCTCGTCCACCGGGTGTCAACGTCGTCACTGGTAAATGGGTCTTTCTCCACAAGTTTTTATCTGACGGCTCTCTTGATCGTTGCAAGGCCAGATGGGTTCTCAGGGGCTTCACTCAGCGACCGGGCATTGATTATGATGAAACTTTCAGTCCCGTCGTCAAACCTGCTACTGTCTGTGTCGTTCTCACATTGGCTCTGTCCCGTTCTTGGCCTATTCATCAGCTAGATGTTAAGAATGCTTTCCTACATGGGACTTTGACAGAGACTGTGTATTGTCAGCAGCCATCTGGGTTTGTCGATTCCTCCTGCCCTGATCATGTGTGCCGATTGAAAAAGTCATTGTATGGATTGAAGCAGGCCCCCGGGCGTGGCACAATCGCTTTGCCGGCCACCTCACCTCTCTTGGTTTTGTTGAGGCCAAAGCTGATACTTCACTCTTCATATATCGTCGCGGCGCCGATATGACTTTTTTGCTTCTCTATGTGGATGATATTGTTCTCACTGCTTCGTCACAGAATTTTCTCCAGCACATCGTTGCAGCTTTGCAGCGGGAATTTTCTATGACCGATATGGGTGCTCTCCATCACTTCCTGGGTGTTTCAGTTGATCGTCGAGGTGATGACCTGTTCCTCTCTCAGAAGCAATATATGTTAGATATTTTGGACCGTGCTGGTATGCGTGACTGCAAGCCGTGCAGCACGCCTGTTGACACTCATGCCAAGTTATCTGCTGATGGTGTTTCTGTGGCTGACCCTACACATTATCGCAGTATCGTTGGTGCACTTCAGTATCTCACCTTCACCCGTCCTGATATTTCATATGCAGTTCAGCAGATTTGTTTATATATGCATGATCCGAGAGAGCCTCACCTTGCCGCCATGAAGCGCATACTGTGCTAAATCCAGGGAACTTTGGAGCTTGGTTTTCACCTTCATCGTACCTCGCCTGTTGATCTCACTGTGTACTCTGATGCTGATTGGGCCGGATGTCCTGAGACTCGCCGTTCCACCTCTGGCTACGACATCTTTCTCGGTGATAATTTGGTTTCTTGGTCCTCCAAGCGTCAAGCGACTGTATCCAGATCCAGTGCAGAGGCTGAGTATTGTGCTGTTGCCAATGGGGTTGCGGAGGCGTGCTGGTTACGGCACCTTCTACTTGAGCTCCATTGCCCTCTTCGACGAGCTACTGTTGTGTATTGTGACAATGTCAGTGCCGTTTATTTATCTACCAACCCCGTTCAGCACCAGCGGACCAAGCACGTGGAGATCGATCTACACTTCATTCGTGACCGCGTCGCCCTTGGAGAGGTTCGAGTTTTACATGTGCCTACCACCTCACAGTATGCCGACATCTTCACCAAGGGGCTCCCGACGTCCGTCTTCGTCGAGTTTAGGTCCAGTCTTAATGTCTGTGATGCTCCCAGTTCCGACCACGGGGGAGTGTTAGAGTGTAAACGAGTCACGGCCCATGGGCCTGCCGTACCTGGCTCCCCATTGAGTCTATATGTACACAACGCTTGTCTCTGAGAATGCATCGTGTATTACACTACTTGCTTTCAGTCAAGACAAGTGCTGCATCTTCTTCCCAAAACACGTCCGTCACCAGCTGCACGTCCCAATCTCCAATCACTGGATCAATAAGATCAGACACCATAGGTAGGGTGGCGGCCTCCGGAGGAGGAATGGTTGAAGGCCAATATCGATGGGGCTTTTCAATCTGAAACAAAGGCAGGTTCCTGGGGATTTATTATTAGAAATCATGGTGGCCAAATTATCCTAGCGGGAGCCAGCAATGTCAGTCCAGTCCATAAGGCTTAAATAGCTGAAACATTGGCTTGTGTACCAATGGTGGAGGCGGCGGAGATGGAGGGTATTTCCCGGATCTTGCTTGAGACGGATTCTAGCCAGCTAAGAGAAGCGTTGATGTCTACCGAGCGAGACTTGGAGCCGAGCGGGATGCTCTTCATGTACATTCGTGAATTCCTGCGTGACCGTTTTAGTTGTCACAAAATTTGTAATGTCTCACGTTCTTGTAACTCATCTGCGCATGAGATTGCGAAGCTAGGCTTAAGTTTGGACACGGGTCAATCTATGTTATGGACTAACGATCCTCCTGGTATTGTAGAGTGTTGGGTAAATTAATCACACAAGCATCAATGTTGAACCCAAGTCAAAGTCGTATTCATTCCATGATCGTACTATATATGTCAGATGAGGTATTTATAAAGGTCCTATCCTTCGTATTTATATATAAATAACCATTTTACCCCTCTCTTTAATCAATACAACGCCTTCAAACTATAGGGGCGAAGTTGTTTTTTCACTATTCTAGGACTTGGTCAATCCTTGCCTTGTCTTCTTCTGACTTCGTTTGCCAAGCAAAATCAAAATCTAGTCTTCGCTTCTAACTTGTTCCAGTCTCTTTAGTTGTAGCGAAGTCAAAATATCATCTTCGCTCTTTGATTTCCTGCAGGCACACTTTGTTACGGAAATTACAAATACAACTCTAAAGTTCTGGGGCTGAGTTTTACGACGAAGTCAAATCCGCGACATAGAGTTTGTGGTTGCTCGTGACTGTGCTGAGCTTTCGATAAGTAATGCAAGTCCTTATAGCCAAGTTTGTGATAATAAAAAAGTACGGATTGGGACTGATATTTGACCTGTGCATGGTTTAAAAGCTGTTTCTTTTGGGTTATTGGAACGTCTGCTACTCGAATCTACCAATGACATTTTCATTTCAATTTGAATTATACGTACTCCTATTTTCCTAAAAGCATCAAACTTCCATAGTGACATCTTATTACCATAATTTTTTTCTCGAATACGCAAAAGATTTGCGCATCTTTGTATTTAAGAAGAAGAGTTTTTACAACACGCACGGACACGCTTTGGGAGGATGAGGTTTACAATAAGTGCCGCCTCCTGTGCCGGTTTACACATGGCGATTACTCGCGGACTAATTCACCTAGATGGCGCGCCCCTCGCCTCTATCCAAAGGTCGGCTATCTGCTTGATCTTGGCGAGAAATTGTGCGTTATTGGCCGCTTCGTTCCTGAAGAATCTTGTGTTTCTCTCTTTCCAAAGCTCCCATGCCACCAGCGCGAAGAGGGTGTCCGCCCCCTTCCTCTTGTCTCCATGCCACCTCCGTCTCCAGTGCTCCCACCAGTCGATGATGGAGCCCCCACCCACTTGTGAGGCGTCGACCCCAAGCACCGCCAGGATGGTCCACCAGATGTGTTTGGAGAAGGAGCATAAGGTGATGATGTGGTCGATGGTCTCCAGGTCTTGGTCGCATAGGTAGCACTCGTCGCGCGCATGGAGCCCGTGGCGGTGCCTCCTGTCCGCGGTCTAGTGCCTTCCTCGGATCGTCAGCCATAGAAATAGTTTGACACGTAGCGGCGCTTAGGTGCTCCAGATCCGGGTGCACCCGGGGATCGGGTGCGAAGGCAGGTGTAGCGCTCTGTAAGCAGAACTGGAGGAGTATGTCCCCTGTTGTGTCCATCTTCATACCAAGCGGTCTGCGTTGCCATTTAGGGTTTCCAGAACGACCAAGTCCCAGAGACACCGGTACTGTTGCGTTGGCTTAGCAAGCTTGGCGCGATGTGCTTGACTGCCTTGCCCTGGATCCACCTACCCGTCCAAAAGGCGGTGGATCGACCGTCTCCGAGGATCGTATAAGTGGACGCCTCAAAGAAGCTTTGGACCTCACAGGGCACGGATAGCGGCAGCTCGTCCCAGGCCTGACTCTCATATGCCTGTTGCAACCATAGCCATCGTGTTTGCAGTGCGATGGAGGAGAGTCGTAGATCCGGGATGCCTAGGCCCCCTAGGTCCATTGGTTGGCATACGGAGGGCCAAGCGACCATGCACTTTCCCTGATGCTGCCTTCCTTGCCTGTCCACAGAAACCTCCTACAGATGGCATTGATCTCCTTGATTGCCCACAGAGGCAGACCGTCGCGATGATGGTGTAGATCGGGATTGCGCACAACACCGACTTGATCCAGATGAGCCTTCCGCTTCTGTTCATGAGGGGTCTGTGGCAGGCCGGCATATGTCTGGCGACCGCGTCCACTACGGATTGGATCTTGGCCTTGGGCACTTTCTTCATGCTCAGAGGGAGGCCGAGGTATTTGATGGGGAAGTCCGCGATCTGGCATCCCAGGATGGCCTACAGCTGCTGTGTGTTGCCTTCCGGGACGTGGATCGGTGTGATGGAGCATTTCCCCAGATTCGTCCTTAGGCCGGAGGCGTCGCCGAAGATTTGTAAGATTGTTTTTATTGCATTCGCCTCTCCCGCACTCGGGTGCATGAAGAGGATCACGTCATCGGCGTAGATGCTGCAATGGTGCCGTATTGGGGTGGCCCCCACAATGAATTGAAAAAAAAACACTACTAGAAGAAAGCAACAGGCATGTGCTAGTTCACGTGTTTTACAAGCAATCAAATCCGACCAGTACGTGCCGCATGCATACGCACTAAATGACTAAAATTTGTGAACTAGGTACCTATGAACTTAACGCTCAAGCGCACACTAACAGCCTAACAGGACAGCATTTGTCTTGTCCAGAGTGTTTTATTTTTTTCCTTCTTCAAACAAACAAGACCGTACCGAATACCATGGCCAGTAAATCAGACAGAGCAGGAGACGGATACAATCAGTCAGTCAAACAAAAAAAAGTCACAAGAAGATGTTCAGTCAATTAGTTTGTGAACACAGTGAACTGGTTGGAGGCGGTATATCTGAGGCAGGGCCTGGCATGGGTGGAGCAATTCGCCAAACAGCTGTAGTGCACGTGGTCGAGGCTCAGGCTTACGCCTACCAACATCTCGCATTGCAGCAGCTGTTCGATGAATTGCTTCCCCACAGCAGGCCAGCCTTCGGGAGCATCATCGGTTGTGGGCGGAGCTCGGCGCTCGCTCTCGCGGCGGGAGCGGGACATGTCACGGGGCCGTATGTGGAATCTGGATGTGGATTGGCGGGACATGTCCACGAAACACACAAAAGTTAACTACCGTCAACTATAATTTGGAATGGATTTAGTAATAAGTAGCTGACGATGACTGGTGGAAAGCGACGGCTGAGAGGAATGGAATGGTGGTTTGGTTTAGGGTTTAGGAGCTGAGTTGCGCCAGTCCCTATAAATAGAGGAGCTGCAGTTGAACAATGCTGGCTGCTTGGCTGGATTGGCCCACCGCCCGATGGATGAACCGCTTGGGCTGGAAGCGTTAAGCTCTTTGGGCTGGGCCTAACATAACTGACGACCAAGGCATGCAGTCCATACCCAAGAAGGAGCCCCACAATCGAATGATGATCGTGCTGTAATTTGTTCCATTTGTCAAACAAATAATATCAGAGCAAGGAATATGATTCAACACGTTCCTTTATCATTCAATACACTTGATACTTCAATTCAAACACCACATTCTCACCATTCAGATCCTATACACGGAAACACAAGACAAGGCAAGCAGAACCATAACCTCCACATCAAGTTCCAACAGGACTCGACAAGTCTAATTGCCTACAACTACTGTGATAGGTAGCCTACCACCAGAATCCATCCGAGCTCTGTCCACAGCAAGTTCCAACATACAACTCTAATTGCCTACAACTATTGCAATAGGTAGCTTTCCACCAGCCATACGAGCTCTCTTTCTGATTCCTCATCACTGCAGAAAGTAAAATCAGGAGCAATATTATCAATGTTTGACTGTAAAACTAAATTGCAAACTGATTAGATGAATGGATAGATAAGACCATGCCACCAGCTAAAGTTATCTTAGTTCATTCTAGTCTCTATTCTATTTCTAACATCCACAATGCCAATGTTTAGACTAAAGAAATAGATATGCAAGGTCTAGGATTCTGTTTCAGAAAGGAGAAAATTATCACCTATTGAGAGGAACAATTATATGTTTACTAAAGAGTCAGAGAGGCCTTGAGGTTCAACATATCGAGAAACCTATAACATTAACTCATGTCCAAGGAATGATTGTCACGTGTATCTGGAACCAGTTGATAGATCCTTTTTCTATATTATAAACATTAAATTTGCTGGTTTGGCAAGTTGGCTAGGTCTGTGATCCTTTTAAGATCATGAGCATTTCACTGCAAATTGAATCAGCACTCAAATTTATCATCCTAATCATATAACTAGAAGACTTTGAACAACGTACCAGTTAAGAAGCAACCCACTCAGCCAACAATGGTCCAACTAATCCAGCTCCAAGAATGATGATGCAACACTTAAGCACTGTTATCTGACCCTTGATAACCTCAGTCCTGACAAAAATCGCAATAATTAGACAAATAGCAACTTCTAAAAATTTACACCTTAGTCACACTTTCTTACTTTATATTAGCTCTCAGCACCTCCATTTCTGCTTTAGTGATCTCAAACTCATTCTGCAGTTTGATTATCTTCATATTTTGCTACACAGCCAACAAAAGAAATGAGTGAAATATGTAATAAATAGCACATAGAAGGTGTGTTTCATACTCATACCACTACAGGATTCAGGCGCTTTGCCTGGTGCCAAAAACACCCGGCAAAGACTACTTTCTACTCGGCAAAGCCTTTGCCGGGTGCTTTTTATCGGGCACCCGGCAAAGACTTTGCCGAGTGCAAACCCGGCACCCGGCAAAGAAAAGTGGCCGTCACGGTGCCAACTCCGTCAGCCCTTGGTTTGCCGGGTGTCATATCAGAGGCACCCGGCAAAGATTTTTTAATTTTTTTTCCAAATTTTCTTTGCCGAGTGCGCTGCCGGGAAGGCACCCGGCAAAGATTTTTTTTAATTTTTTTATATAATTTCTTTGCCGGGTGTCGTGCCCGAGGCACCCGGCAAAGAGTTTTAATTTTTTTTTATAATTTCTTTGCCGGGTGTCGGGCCGCCGGGACACCGGCAAAGAGTTTTTTTATTTTTTTTTAGTATTTTCTTTGCCGAGTGCGCTGCCGGGAAGGCACCCGGCAAAGATTTTTTTAATTTTTTTATAATTTCTTTGCCGGGTGTCATGCCCGAGGCACCCGGCAAAGAGTTTTAATTTTTTTTATAATTTCTTTGCCTGGTGTCGTGCCGCCGGGACACCCGGCAAAGAGTTTTTTATTTTTTTTAGTATTTTCTTTGCCGAGTGCTCTGTCAGGGTGGCACCCGGCAAAAAAAAATTTTAAAAAAAATAAAAAAATCTTTGTCGGGTGCCATGGCCCTGGCACTCGGCAAAGCTGGGAATTCTGAACATGAGAAATTCCCAGCTTTGCCGAGTGCCAGGGCCAGGGCACCCGACAAAGCCTCTAATTTTTTTTATTTTTTTATTCTATAATTACAAACACAACATATAAAAGATATATATCACATCTGAAGCATCACAAACACAATATAGCACATCCATCGCATCACAAACTCAATCCCACATATATATATATCATATCGCCAACACAATATCTCACATACACGACATCGCAAACATAATAGGTCCAATATCCATCGTCACATGTCGATAGTCGTTCACAGTGCATCATATGTCCATCAAGCGGTGAAAAAGAGAAACAAACTAGAGGTGGGGGGGAAAAATGAGTGCCTGGTGAAGGAAAAGCGCCGTCGCCTGCTTGCCCCTGAGATGGGTTATTCGAACCCGCCGACGGAGGCTGCATAAAGGACAAGAGATTGCATGTGTTAGAGTAGTCATCTAATGAAAGCACTAGTCGAAGCAATTTGGTTTCATACTCATAGGACTAGCTAGAACTGGCGGCGGTGGAGCGAATTGCGGCACAGGTACACCGTTGACTTGCCCAAAGTTCTGTAGGAACGCCGTAATCTCCGCCAGCTGCTTGGCCTGTCTTTCCCGCTCGGCCCGCTCGGCCTCTCGTTCCCGCTCGGCCTGCTCGGTCCTTGCCACCAGGTCCCGCAGCTCCTGAGCCATCCTCTCATTCTCGGCCTGCAACATTTGAACCCATCTGTTTTAGTGATGCAAAGGCAACTAAGTTATGTAAAGATCAATGTACGAAGAGTTAAACGAGACAAACCTAGAGTGCATTGACCCGCTGCTGTGAAGGGGACGGCCGTTGGCGTATGGCCGGGCCTCCGGTCAAGGTCTCTACTCGGATCTGGGAGAGGGTTGGAACAGAGCCGGAGTCGAGGGTGCCATCGCCAAGCCAGTACCGCCCATGCTTCTTGCACTGTCCGATCCTCATGACAGTCGGCCCATCAATGTCGTCGGCGTTCGGATCCCACTCTGGCCCCTGGACCGACCTTGCCTCCAACGCGTAGGAGCTGATGCGGGTGTAGACGCTCGAGTTGTTGTACGACTCGGGCGGGTCATCTGGGCTGAAGGTGACATCGGAAGTCGCCTTTCCCTTGCGGGCCAGTCCATACGCCATGAACGTGGACAAAGACTGGCTAGCATGCGATGCCGACTGCGAGAAAGACAACAAGATGATTAGAAGAAACATGCAGAATGGAGCATCAGAATACTAAAAATGAATTCACGTACCCATGCTTGCTTGTACGCGGCGAGGCTGCGGCTGCCTTGGTGGTGTGTGGGGCCTGTCGCTTGCAAAGCCCGCTCCCGGTGGGCTTCGTGTTCCTAGATATAAACATCTGTGAACCACCTGTTCACAATCATCTCCCAGCAGTCCCGATACGACTCGCACCACCATGGAATCATCTACATGTCACAAATAATTTAAGATATAAGACGACCAAATTAAAGCTACTTAATCTCAAAACGAATCAGTATTTTTCTTCTTCATTTACCTCAAGGAACTGTTCCCGGGTCAAAGACATCTGTCTTGCCTGTGTCTTGGTGATTTTCTGACCAAGTCGCGTGGCGTAGTACTTGATGATGCAAATGAGGCGCTCCTCATAGTGCATGTTGGAGATGCGGTTCCTGGCACTTTTCACCAAGTTCTTCTCCGTCCTCTCCTCATGTCCCTCTTCACATGTGAAAAAAGTCTGCAGACAGACACAATGTATCAATTAATTATGTCAAAAAAGTCAAATGAATGTGATATGTTGATCAAAGTTGTGCGAACGAGACTTACCCAGAACTCTCTTACCCAGAACTCTCTTACTCAGAACTCTCTCCTGACCCGCTCCTGCTTGTCTTCATAATCTGCGTCGGGGGCAGATTTGTAGTGGTCCCACGATTTGACCGGCCCCACAGTCCCTTTGTGCGTGACAATGCCAGGGTAATAGTGCCTGCACATAAGCCCCAAGATGTGGTTGAGGTTGCGTGAGTCACCAGGTGACACAACCTGCCAGTGCCTGCACAAGTCATTAACAAACAATATTAGTTTCTCTGACAATTTTCAACATGTTATATGAAGTAGCTGTGATAAAATCTAAAGTTAGTTACCTGTCCCCCTGGGGCGGATCACTGGACGCAGGGGAGGAAGTGGAGGCCCAGGGAGTTTTGAGGGACCTCGCCAGTAGGGCCTGGCCGCAGCAGTGGCAGATTGTGTCCCAAATTTTGAAATAAGGATTTATTTACTGTAGTAAGGCCCCACAAAAAAATGGGGCAAAAAAACAAAAAAAAATTTTGCCGGGTGCCAACGTGGGCACCCGGCAAAGAAGCCTTTGTCGGGTGCCAGATCAGGGGGCACCCGGCATAGAAATTAAAAAAAATTAAAAAAATACTTTGCCGAGTGCCTAACGGTGCGGCACTCGGCAAAAGGATGACGGCAGGAGGCCACCATCACGTCGACCACCGTGTTCCTCACAGCGACGCGAATCCCGTGGTGCCTAGTGGGTGGCCAGACGAGCTCGGCATCGAGCTCGCCGGCGTGCATGGCGGCTCGGTGGCGCGGGGCGCCGTCGGCCGGCCAACTCCGACCGAGAGGAGCCGCGCGGTGAGGTTAGTGAGATTCGTGGTGCAATTGCGGTGCTAGTGCACTAGAGAAGTGGGCGAGAAGGGGCGTGGAGGTGTGCAGCCCACGGAGCGGTTCACTCCGGTGAGCTCGGCCGGAACTCCGGCGAGCCATTACCGAGGATAGGGGCCGAATCCTTGCGGGCCGTGGCGAGCACCGGATGCGCAACGAAAGGGCGCAGCGAGGGCGAAGACGGAGGCGGAGGCGGTGAGCCGGAGCGGCGGCTAAGGCGGTGGCGGAGCTCGGGACCCGGCAATGGTGCGGCGGGGCACGGCTGCTGCTGCTGGCGGAGCGAGAGGAGGAAATGGAGGGAGTAGCCGAGGCGGACGAGCACGCGGAGGGGGGTAAGCGGGCGCGGACGCTGCGGGGGCCACAGGGGCGCGTGTCGCGCGGCTTCGACGGTGTCCGGCCACGCGGCGGCCGAGTGCTGCCGCTGCGCCACGACGCCGGGCGCGGGCGCGCGCGCGGGCGGGAGGGAGACGACGTGGGCGCGGGCCGGGCCGCTAGTGAAGCTGGGCCGAAAGGGAAGCCGAAGCCCACTAAGGCGAAAATCCGATTTTTCTTTTATAATAAATATTTTCAGATTATTTCTTTGTTTCAAAATTGAATTTGGAGATGAAAAAGGGGTTTTCAGAATTTTGGACCAAAATAAAAGTTGTTCAAAATTTTATTCTCTACAACTTTCATGTAGAGCATTTTTCAAAATTCTCAATAGATTTTGAATTTGGGATTTAAAGCTAAATTGAAAATCAAAAACTCATTTATTTAGAATATTTTTAAAACAAAATTTGAGGAAAACTTGAATTCAAGAATTGCTCCAAAAATCAAGTTGATTTATTCTAGATTATTTAAAATTGCTACTACTCAAAAGTACACCATCTTTTTGTCACTTCCATCAATTTAGGGTTCCAATTATTCGTTTTTCAAGTTTAAATTTGAAAGAGTTACACTTCATACAATGCCCTTCATGAAATGATGTTTAATGCTTATGCTTTGAAATGATAATGCATGCTGAACACCCAGGGGTGTTACAGAACATATCTTATCTCTTATATAAAGAATGAAATATTATTAATCTGCGTCGCATTAATAATCAAGACAGGAGGCACGACGAACGAGATGCCATTCATCCTTGCCACGGGCGCATGCATGCGGCAAGCAGGAGGCACGAGCATGACATGCCGAGGCTTAAGTACCGAGACATGCACGAGCACGACATGCCGAGACTACGTACATACATACCTCTTGATTATTAATGCGACGCAGATTAATAATATTTCATTCTTTATATAAGAGATAAGATGTGTTCTCTCCACGAGCGATGGCTGTGGTTCACGCGTCACGTGCAGCAAGCAAGCTAACGGCTCGTGTGGGCCGCCGCATGAGCCCGCAAAGCCAAGCGGCGAGATGTGGGCTGCTGCATATGCCCGCGTGCATACTTGCGGCGCTTGCGGACGGGAGGCGGGCCGCCCACCGCCGCGCCGTTTGCATCTATAATGGAGACAGAGGGGCAAAAGTGACTACTTAGCTGGCCGGGTCCACATGGCAGGGGTGTTAAACGGTGAAAATGTGATAGAAGACCGATGGAATGGCTTGAGCGGCAAAAAAGTTCAGAGCGATGGCACCCATGGCCGCTCCAACTTTTTAATGGCTTACATGGAACTGCAAACTTTTATAATTGCATACATGGAAAAGATAAGAAGGGCATTTATGTCTTTTCGCAGCTCTGTTTGACACCGTTAGTGGTCGCTATGGACGGAATGGCATGAGTGGTAAAAAAGTTTCGAGCGATGGCACAGATGACCGGCTCAACTTTATAGTGGCTTGTGTGGAACTGCAAACTTTTGTAATGGCATACATGGAAAAGACTCTTCTTAAAAGCACAGGGAATCTCTCCTTCATAATAAAAAAACAAAAACATGGGTTGTTCTCATTAAGGAACAAAAAAGCAGAAATTTCAGCAAATTTTTGAGCGGACGTGATGAATCTAAGAAAGAAATCATAGATATTATATACTAGGATCATGCCCGTGGGTTGCAACGGGAATGAAATAATACCCGACAAACCTTAGCACAGGCAGACGACGACCACAGTCAAGGTCAACAAAAACATGTGCAACTTTAGTACCACCTCATCGCACAATTCAAGGGAATGCAAGTTACAAGCAAGTGCTGCATAATGCCTTCGAATTCCTCAGAGTAACTCACAAAGTCGAATGTTACAACTTAAAACCTAGGCGGATTTAGGATAGGTTGAGCCCGATGAAGCGCCCCCTGTCAAGATATATGCTAACACGACCATGTAAACATCATGTCTAGATTACTACAATAAAATTATAATCATTGGTCTAATAACAATGTATACTTAGACCACAATACTAACACTACATACTTAGCCCGCAATTTTCATGTAGCGCCACCATTAGCAAGTTCATTGTTCTTGGACTGCATAGCAACCTTCGTCGGCTTTGTACCGTATGGCACTCATCATCTGCAAGTTTCAGGGAACAATGTGTCAGCCAATGCATAAGTCTAGGTGATAAAAATTGCAGTAAACAATCATGCACACTTTTATGTAATCTAGGTGATTAAAATTCCAGTAAATAATTCATTAGCATATTCTTTGAAACTGAGAGGAAACTCAAGTCATATATCTGTATGTATCAAACTGAAAGATGTGTTACTTGTGTGCTATTTTTTCCATCTTGCCTCAGCATCCAAACTCAAAGGAAAACCCACCAAAGATCGGATGATGATATGCAATTGTGGTAAAAAAAACTGCATGGTAGCAAGAGTAGGGTAAGATGAATTATATTAATACCCACTCTGGCTTGAATATGAAAATAGTACCATTTGAAAAATTAAACAAAGCTTTAGTATTTTACCTTCCCTTCTGAACAAAGCTTTACTATTTTACCTTCCCTTCTGAGTTGAAGTTGAACTTTAATGTGAACCATCTCGATCCTACGTCAACAAGAGGAGGCAGTGCAAGATTGCAAGGTCCCTAGCATGCATGATTAAGACAAAGGCAATATTTGATATTTCAGATAGAGATCAATGGATTTGAACAGGTAACCTATATCTTTTGAAATGTGAACATATATGCTTCTGAATGTTTCTCAAGGTGCCAGAAAAGAAAAGTTGTTTCTAGCTAGACTTACTATGCTGATAAGAGAAACAAATTCTAAACTAATAGCAATTGAAATTTGTCAGTTGGGTATTTGACTCACACTTCTTAAAGAACCTTAGTAACTTTACTGCCAGCCTACCCATTGACATTAGTTTAATGGATCTACCTTCCACTCATGAGGCGTGCTCCATAGCTTCGAGCCGAGGATGCCAGCACCTGCACGACAATTAAGTAAATGTACAATCCCCTCTGCATCAGTTTTGCTACTAAAATGAGCATAAAAAATCATATGAATAATCTCCAATGTTACAAAAAGAGCACAAAAGTCAAAAACTGAATATAGCATGACAAAAAAGGATTAACGACCAATGTTTTTACAGCTAGTAATAAAAATGAATGGTCCTAAAATGATTAGTGGCATATACTTGCTATTGGCTACATGACAAAAGCACATTATGGAAATTACATAGAAAGGTTAACAATCCTGAAATACATGCATGGAGGTTAACACCCCTAGATCAATAAGAGGCACATTATGGTCGTCAGATCTTAATAAATCAGGGAAAAGAATTGCAAGTATTAATAATGGAAATTAGGATATGAAAAACAGAACCTGTGGTGCTTTGCCTCGCTACCTTTATGATTTGTCTTGCACTATAGACCAAGGGCAGAGAAACAGAAATTCTAATAATGGAAATTAGTATATGAAAAAAATAGAACATGTGGTGCTTTTCCTCCTCCTGCTGTGATTTGTCTTTGCACAGGACGACAAACGCCAACATCCTTTGAAGGATCCATGCCTCAGTCTCAAGCATCACTTCTATTGCAAATGATTGTGTTAAGGAAACAAACATGTATAGGCTTGCTTGCAAGAAACTTGGTGAAACTTGAAGAAATTAGCAGCAACTACCATACCAGTCGAGTATAACCATGCAACAGAGGAAAAATTTGAGACGGCGAGACAAAAAAAACAAATGACCGTCATTCTGTTGTTCCTGGTCTGCGTTCTATTATGCCCTAAATTAATGAAATAAATAGTGAAATAATTGTCTAGTATTGCTATTAAAAGTCAGCTAGCACTGTATGACTGCAGAGAAAAGGGGATTAGCATACAATGCAAGAACCTCCAAAATACAAAAGAGACAATAGACCACTTAGCAGATAACAACTGAATTATGCCCAAGTTAAAAGGGTATCTCGAGGAGGCATCAATCTGGTCATCAAAGCTCTGGATAATGGCTATGCAAGTAACTAAATATTATTTTCTTAATCAGTGCCACACTGCCACTACAAATTTTATATTACCATTAAGACTGAACTGAAAATCTAGTTGCCATATAATAGATATTTATTATTGAACCAATCTCTTTACAGACATTGGTACACAAATTATCCGCTACACTACCCTTGTGTCTTTGCGTGCCAAGCTATGACAGAATGGCTAGCACCTGGCCGTTGGCTACACACGGATGAAGAACACACTATTCCGTGGCTCCTGTCGTGAGACCGGGATCCGGGAGTCTCCGAGTCTGGTATCGCCAACTCCAAATCAGAGGAAGAGGATAATCGAACCTAACGTTGCGCAAGAGGGCGGAGGCAGACGATCTGGCGTAGGGCCGCAGGGTTAGGGGCCGGGGAAGGCAGATGGCGGCGGCGCGGGATGCGCCTCATTTGGCGGCCACGGCGACGAATAATGAGGTCAGGGAGGGGAGGGCAGATGGCGGCGATGTCTTTTGGTTTTGGTGGATACAGGACAGGGGAGAATGGAGCAACGATTTAGGAAAGGAGGATGGACCGTGATTAGAGGGTTGCATGTTGACCGGTGGAAATCATTCCACTAGAGCGGCTTCATCGTGGTCGGGGCGGGTCCACCGCACGGGGGACGGGTAGCGCGTCGGCGGGCGAAGGAGCGAGCGAGCGTGCGAAAGGCCGGATGAACGATTCACATCGGTAATTTTTAGTTGTAGAGATAGTGAACACTTGCACCCTATATTATGCAGTTGGGACAGATTAGGATTCAGTAGTGTTAGAATAGGCGCCCTATGGGGCTGGCCTTGGGCCTGGTGCCCAAGCCTATTGGGCTAGGCTGCCTTAGGGATTATGGTAGATGATCACTGATTAGGCAAGGATCACCGTTGATTGGGTATTTCTATAAACCCTACTGATCCTTGCCTATATATTGTACTATGTACTCATATCAATCCATCAATCAATTCCTGAGACCTATTCGCTCTCATGGTATCAGCCGCCTAGGTTTAGGTCATTCCTTCCACTGCCCACATCCCCACGCGCGCCGGCCCCTCGCCGTGTAGTGCCCACCTGCACACCGGTCCTCTACCATGTTGCGCCGCTATGGCACTGACCCCTCCGTCTTCCCCCAAGGCTACGGACACCTCCTCTGCCACCGTTTAGGCTGACGCCGTCGCCCAGTGCCTCGCCGAGGAGAAGGCAAACGAGGCTGCCGCCACCGCTCAGCGTCTCGAACGCGACCATCAAACCGCGCACGACGCTGCCCTAGCACGCGCCCTTCAGGCCTAGGAGGAGGCCGCGGCTGCTGCTAAGGATCACGACGCCGCCGCCTAGCGCGCTAACGAGGCACTGGCATGCGCCGCCAAGGAGCGTGCGGCCGCTACTGCTGCAGTGCGCCTAAATCCTCCAGCACGGCACCTAGAGGCACATCGGCGCCAACCACCGATCTCCGCACCGCCATGCTTCATCACGAAGTTGTTGCCCTTCTGCAGCTTCATGCCTAGGCCATCGCCGTCAACAATATTCGAAACCACGTCACCACCATCCTCGACGTCGACTCTGGTTACTTCAACCGCTGGTGTGATCAATTCTAGCTCATCCTCGGCAAGTTCTCCCTTCAGGACCACGTTCACGCAGAACCTCCGGCCCCAACCTCTCCCGACTGGGATCGGATGGACTGCGTCATCAAGTCCTGGATCGTCGCCACACTCACCGATGACCTTTTTGAGATCATCTCCGTTCAGGGCTCCACCGCTTGGCATGCCTGGCTCACCGTCGAGTCACAGTTCCTCGACAACTGGGAGGCTCGCTCCATCCACCTTGAGATGCGGTTTCACAACTTCGTCCAGGGTGACCTCTCTGTCACCAACTACTACCACCGGCTGAAGAAGATGGCTAATGACCTCATGGCCCTTGGTGAGACTGTCACTAACCGCACCCTTGTCCTCAATGTCATCCGCAGTCTCAACGAGCGCTTCAGCCATGTCGGGACCCTCCTCCATCACGCCCGGCCCTTCCCCTCCTTCCTGGAGGCCTGTGATGACCTCATCCTCAAGGAACTCACCCTGGAGAATAGGAAAGATGCCCCTGTCACTGCGCTCGCCATCTCCACCACATCGAGCTCTCCCAGTCCTGCCCCTGCATCCTCTAGCACGGGCACTGGTAGCACCGGTGGAGGCCCCAAGTCTTCAAACAACCGCCGCAGCAAGCGCGGCAGTGGTGGTAAAGGCAGCAGCGGCAGTGGCACCTCTGCCGGACAGGGGCCATGCCCCCTTGCTGGCGCACATCAGCAGCAGCAGCCTGCCACCGGTGGTCGCCTCTGGCCCAGCTTCTACAACCCATGGAGTCCATTTAGATGTGGCTAGGAGGTCCTCGTCCTCCACTAGCACCCATCCCGGTGCCCCCTCACCTACAGGCACAGCAGCATGCGCAGCAGCAGGCTCTCCTCGCCTAGCAGCAGCAGGCACTCGTCGCCCACTAGCAGCCTACTGCCGTCGCTGCTCCTAATGGCTCTGGACAGTGGGTCACCCCAGGGTACTACAACCGTGTGGCTAGCCTCCCTTCCTAGGACCCGATGGCCCTCGCCTCCGCCTTCAGCACCGCGTCACTAACTCCTCACCCAGGGCATCCATCTACGCATGTCTTGCCCCTACACCTTGCCCCAAAACGGTAAAGCTGAATGCATTATTCACTCCATCAATAATGTTGTTCGCTCACTGCTCTTTTAGGCGTCGATGCCTCCCTCCTACTGGGTGCAGGCTCTTTCTACAGCAATTGTCCTACTTAACATATTGCCCACCAAGACTCTAGAGTTCTCCACGCCACACCTTGCCCTGTTCGGCATGCCACCGGCATATGATCACCTACAAGTCTTTGGTTGCAAGTGTTATCCCAACATGTCTGCTACTAGTCCTCATAAACTCGCACCTAGGTCTGCCTTGTGCGTCTTCCTAGGCTATTCCGCTCACCACAAAGGACACTGCTACCTTGACCTCTCCTCCAATAGAGTCATCATCTCCTGGCATGTCATCTTTGATTTTACTGAGCGCAATGGTCCTAGTACTCTAGCGGACCTTGACTTTCTTGATGCTACTGATGTTGTGCCCGCTCCTATTGGACCGTTGCACAAGTTTTTGCCTGCAGGAACACCACCCAGCACCTCTGGCGTCACCAGCGCCCCTGCTGGTCCCTCTGTGACCGTGCCTAGGGCGCCCTTGTGAAAGGTCCTTGTTTGGTTTTGGTAATTGAGTGACAACCTTAGGTGGACTAATTGTGTTTATGTGAAATACACAGGGAATTAGTCCACAGGTGATGGTGTCATGAAAGAGCTCATTGCATATGAGACATGACATAGAGTCATGTGACCAAGGTGGCAAAGATCAAGATGAGGCTTGGCTTGATGGACCGGTTGCAAGTGTGAAGGGCAAGTCAGAGGCTTTGGAGCGATGGACCATGGGACGGTGAAGCTTGAGCAAGACTTGGTGCCGATGGACTGATGCAATGGTGAAGAGCAAGTGAGGCCAAGATCGATGGACCAACAAGGTCACATGATGATATGAAGTGGATCATATCATTTGTGATATGGTTGTTGCATGTGTTGCATCAACGTCGGAGGAGATGGAATGGGATGCGCAAGGCAAAGGTATAACCTAGGGCATTTTTATTTCGCCGGTCATAGGTATGTAGAGAAGTTGATGACCGGGTTTAAGATATATGGCCGTACTATTGAAAGCTCTAGTTTGGTTTTGGATAATTGATGAAACCTAAGTGTATTAACCTTTTGTCATGAGTGAAATGTAAAGATAGGTTGGTACACACCAAGTGATGGAGCTAGAGATGGTCAAGGTGATGGAGGTGATCAAAAGATGATGATATGTGCTCCAATATTGAAAAGAAGAAAGAGAAAAATAAAATGAGCTCAAGGCAAAGGTATAAATCCTTAGGGTCATTTTGTTTTGCCACTCAAGACACCTAGAGGGTGTGAGTGGATTTAGGATCGATAACTGTACTATAAAGAGGGGAAATCTTTAATTGCAATGGTTATCTAGTGCCACTAGGTGTGAGTCTCATTTGCATTTATTTAATGCGCTTAGTGACGTGGTGAAATGCATGTGAAAGCCCTTTAAAAATTATTTATGAAAATACTAACTTAAGTGCTTAATTTATTCTAAAATATCTTGGAAAAGATAGCACTTTAAAAAGGTTTTATAAAAAAATAAAGAGAGCTGTTGGTTGAATTGCCAGTTCATTTGGAAAATATTCCGGCCGAGGGCTCTCTGTTTGGAGCAGCTCGTGCTTTCTAACAGAGAACAGTTTACTAGAATTATATCTAGCCCGAGCTGATTTTCTAGACCTTGGGCTGGCTGTATGCGGCTGCTGTGTGGTGCGTTGACCACGTAACGATTGAAAGAAAGTGCTGGCTCTTTTGCATGTGAACATGAGCCACTCAATCCAGTAATGAGAGAGTGAGTGGACGTTTTTTTAAGAAAAAAAGGGAAGCTTCAAGGAAGCATCGTGCTGCTGCTCTTTTGACCGTTTGGAGAGAGAGAGGAGGCTCTTGGAGGCCCGCTCGGCTGCTTGTCCTGCTGAACCGCTTGTCCGATTGGTTTAGGAGAGTGCGTGTGGGCCTGTCTGCTGTAGAGAGCAGGCCTAAGAGGTGCAGCTACCTGTTGCGTTTTCAATCGCGGATTGGTCGAGCGCAGCGCGCGTCAGGCCACTGAGAGGATGCATGTTTTAGCGCCGTTTTGTTCTGCCGCTCATGCCGTTTCTGCAGTCCGACCGTTGTGGTGCCTGGCCCGCGCGTCAGTGATTCCATGGAGTGGGAGCGCCTGGTGCCATGGCCGTTCTGTCCGTTGGAAGGCCAAGTGGGCTGGACTGGCTGGGTGTGTTATCCCAGTGCCTCCCCTTCTCTGTCTTTCGTCGGAACAGAACAGAGAAAAAGAAGAGAGCTCACTGTCTTCCCCTTGGCTCCTTCTCAAGAACCCCAAGAAGAGAAATAGCTCTCATCTCCTCCCCTCTCTCACTCTATTGATTTGTGCTCCAATCAAGTGAGAGAGCAAGCTCTAGAGATCGATTTGAGAGCTCTAAGAGGATCTCCTCCCTCTCCTCTCCCTCTCCATTGTTGGAAATCTTTGGTGAGAGGAATTTGGGAAACCCTAGTGTTCATGCTTTTGTGATTCATATTTGTGGCACTAGGTGATTGTTGCAATTGTGGATTTCTTATTACTCTTGGTGATTGCCATCACCTAGACGGTTGGTGGATTGTTGATTGGTGAGGGGATTTGGTGATTGTGTCCACCCCCAATCAAGAGGTGATTTGTGAGGGGTTGTTGTGGTTCCCCGGCAGAGTGCCAAATTCCAACTCTAATGGATTGCACGTGTCATTCAACTTCTCATCATTGGTAGGTTCTTGTGGTGCCTATTGAGAGGCTCGGTGTGTGATACCGATTAGCCACCGAACCACGTGGTGTAGGGGGACACAACGGGGACTAGCGTGCCGGCAAGCACGTGAACCTCGGGAGAAAAATCTTGTGTTCATCTTGTGTATGATTAGATTTCTCCCAGTGATTGGTCATCATATATTGTGATTGGTTCATCCTCTACGTGGCGGTATAAAGATCACACACCTCTCATTTACTTTTCGGTAAACTAGTTGCAACAAGCTCTTTAGTGTAATTAGTTTTGAGAGCTTGTTTTATTTTTGCTAGTGTAGCTCCTCACCTAGTTGAGCTCTTTAGTGTAGCTAGCTTTTGAGAGCTCGTAGTGACTTAGTCATTGATTGTTATAGTGATCATAGTGACTAGAATTGTTGGATAGGTGGCTTGCAACCCTTATAGAGCTAGAGCAAAATTGCATTTCGCTATTTATTATACTAACCTTTTGCTCTAGTAAGTTTGTAGAATTTTAATAGGCTATTCACCCCCCCTCTAGCCATATTAGGACCTTTCAACTATTAAGAGGTGCAAACTTGTTTTCATATCGGTCATCTAGTACCACTTGAGTGATCTAACTTTGCATACGTGCTAGGATCGAGTGGCGTGGCAGGTTGAGTGGCTAACTCCTTTAAGAAAATGATTGTGAAAATGCTAACACACGTGCACAAGGTGGTGAACACTTGTTGGTGTTGGCACATTTGCGAAGGCAGTGGAGTTTGAGCGGTTGAGAGGGATTCAGGCGTTTTCGAGGAATTGAAATGACTAATTTCCTTTACGCCGAAGGTTGGAAGAAGTGGTGAAGTCACAGGAGAGTTCTCTGCTAAAAACCAGGCGACAGACGCAAGGTTTGTAGGCGTCGGACACGGGCCTAGCGTCTGGTGCTAAACCCTAACTCACGCAACGTAGGCGGGCGTGCACTAGTGCGTCTGTTGCTCGAGTGAGGGACGCATGACGTCAGCATCTATTGAGGCTGTATAGAGGCGACGTAGAAGTTAGCGGCATCGGACGCGGCGGTGGTTGAGCGTCTGACGCTGGACGTCAGCGTCTGTTGCGAGTGGCGTCAGTAGCTTCGCAAGCCTCGGTGAAAGTCCCTAGTTTGGTTTTGGCTAATTGATGAAACCTAGGACTAACCTTTGTATCTAAGTGGATGATTTAGATAAAGGTGGTCATTGAATATGAGACATGACATTGACTCATGTGACCAAGATGGTGAAGACCAAGATGAGGCTTGGCTCGATGGACCGGTTGTGAAGGTGAAGGGCAAGTCGAGGCTTCGAAGCGAAGGACCATGCGATGGTGAAGCTTGAGCAAGACTTAGTGCCGACGGACCGATGCAACGGTGAAGAGCAAGTGAAGTCAAGGTCGATGGATCGAGATGGTCATGTGATGATATGAAGTGGATCATATCTTTTGGATAAACAAAATGGGCTCAAGGCAAAGGTATAACCATAGGGCCATTTTGTTTTACACTCAAGACACCATAGAGGGTGTGAGTGGTTTAGGATCGATAGCCGAACTATTAAGAGGGGAAGTCTTATCGGTTATTCGACGCACGGGTGCCACTAGGTGAATTCATGAAGTGCATTGCATGTAGGGCCTAGTGAGCTAACCGGAAAACCTTTGAAAATGATTGAGAAAAAGCTAACACACAAGCACATGGAGATGTACACTTGATGGTGTTGGCACATTTGCAAAGGTGGCGTTGGTCGCGCTGTGGTTTGCGGGTAGAGAGGGGTTTGGGTTCCTCTCTCCCTCCCGCCGAGCGTGCGAGCGCGGGATTCAGGCGATTTCGGGGAAATGAAATGCCTATTTTCCATTGCGCCGGAAGTCGGAAAAGAAACGGAGACGATCGCGGTCACAGAGGTGACCGGACGCTGCACCGGACGCGGTCAGTTTCGACCGGTGCGTCCGGTCAGTACAGCGTCAGGGTCTGGCGCGCGTGCTAGGGTTTGACACCGGCGCGTCCGGTGACCCACGGGACCGGCGCGTCCGGTCTGGCGAACAGCGAGTCACGAAGTCGTCGGACGCGGTGCGCGTCCGGTCACTCACCATCGGACGCGTCCGGTGGTCCAGGGAGCTTACTGGACTCGCACCGGACGCGGGTACTGTGGCGTCCGGTGGTTGAGAGGAGCGCGTCCGATGATGTCTTCGCGCGAGCGGGTACTGTGCGCACCGGCGCGTCCGGTGGTTCGCTGCAGCGCGTCCGGTCGCTCGTTTGACCGTTGGCGCACAGTGACCGTTGGAGGATCTAACGGACGAATTTGAAATCAGAGGACACATGGACGTCGCAGAGCCACCGGACGCGGTTGAGTGCGTCCGGTCAGTTACGACCGGCGCGTCCGGTGGTCCCGCGAAAAACGGACAAGTGGAGTGCAACGGCTCTAGTTGGATGGGATGCTTATAAATACTTGTTGGCCGGCCCTTGGGGAGGTCACTTGGCATTTTCTAACACTCTTGTGCATCCTTTGAGCTTGAACTACTCCTCCCACTCATCTCTCTTGCTTGATTGCAAATCAAAAGTGAGATTGAGTGATCCCAAAGTGCATTGCACAGCTTGAGAGCATCTAGTGGCACTTGTGGGTGGTTTAGCCGGTGGATTTCTTGTTACTCTTGGAGAGTACCGCTCCTAGCCGGCTTGGAGATTGTTGGAGGCGTTGGCAAGAGAAGGTGATTGTTCTTGGCCACCTCCGGTTGATTGTGAGAGGTTCTTGTGCTTTCCTCGGCGGGACACCAAAAGCAACTCCAGTGGAATCCGCGTGTCATTGAGTTACCTCACTTGAGAGTGGTGTCTTGCGGTGCCTTGCGGGGCGTGCCTTGAGGGGCAAGTGACTTGAGGGTCACACCGGGGAACCATCTAAGTGTTGGTCGACACAACCGGTGACGTAGCTTGTCGGTGCACAAGTGAACACCGGGTGAACAAATATTGTGTCTCTTGTCTCCCGGTGATTGGTCTTCATATTGTGTTGTTGTCAATATTGTTTGATTGTATATCATCTTGGTGATTGGCAACATCTTCACTTCACCGTCGGTATAAGAATCACAATCCTCTCTCTTGCATTTTACATTCACTAGATTATCTTGTGTGGCTCTAGTAGTAGCTTTGCTAGTAGTGTTATTAGCTTGTTCACTAGTGTTTCTTTAGTGACATAGCTCTTGTGTGAACTAGAGATCATAATCTACTAGACTTGTGGATAGGAGGCTTGCATCACAACCTTTGGCTAAGCAAAACTCGCTTTACGCCGTTTGTTATTCTAACAAGTTTGCTTAGTGGTACTTGTAGAATTTTTATTAGGCTATTCACCCCCCCTCTAGCCATCTAGGACCTTACACTCGGCTTCGACAGACTCGGAGCGGCGTCTGATGCCCACAACGGACGCGTCTGATGCGCACAGGGAGGATTTTGGTCCTCTCTGTATAGCGTCTGGTGCGGAGGTGGCGTGTCTGGTGGTGTGTCATCTGACACGTCCAACGCGTTCGTCTGAAGACTGTTGAAGTTAGCCGACCGTTGGAGATCAACGATTCTCGTTCAATCAAGGACACGTGGCAAAGATCGGTCACGGGCGGCTGTGGAGTGTCAGACGCGTCTGACGGCCTCAAAAATCACCCAGTGAGGAGGTAACAGCTATATTCGTTCGTGGGGCTATAAATACTTGTGGTGGCCGGCCTTGGGATGTTTAGCTGAGCACCCTTGAGCCTTGGTGGCTTGTGTGGTGTGCTTGGAAACCTTCTAACTCACTCATGCTTGATAGTATTCATCAGATCGAGTGAGAGAGCGATTCTAGTGCGATTGGATCGTGAGGATTGCATCAAGTGGCACCAGGTGTTTGAGTTGCAAGCCGGTGGTGCTTGTTACTCTTGGAGGTTGCCACCTCCTAGACGGCTTGGTGGTTTGTGACTCTATCGAAGCTCGCAAGAAGATTGTGCAAGGCTCTAGAGAAGATTTATGTGGGGCATTGTGCTCGCCGCGCGGGAGCCACGAAGAGCAACTCTAGTAAAGCAAGACGCGAAAGGGCGACAAGTGGTCCGGCCGGGTCAAGTGCTAGAGCTCATGGCTTGGAGCATCCCCATCTTATGAGTGGATGTACGGCACCCGCTGAGGGTTTGACTCTTGATAGTCAATTAGCTCATAATCCAACAAGTAGGTGCATCGCCATAACAAGAAGAGCAAGAGGATCGGTGGCAACCTTGGAGCTTGTCTCAATGGGGACTAGCGTGTTGGCAAACACGTGAACCTCAGGATAAAAATCATCGTATTAATCTTGTTCATCCCATTGGTTTGCAATTCTCGGAACACAAGCTTGTATTACTTTCACATATATACACCGTGCTAGTGTAGTTGCTCTCATATCTAGTTGTGTTTGTGTAACTAGCTAGATATCTTCTTGCTTGTGTAGCATAGAAGTAGCTCCCATTGCGTGGCTAATTTAGTTTGTGTAACCTTGTTAGTCACATTATTTAGTTTGTGTAGCTAAGTAATTTATGTTCTCTAATTCGGCATTGGTTGCCTTGTTATTGAGCTTTACTAGTGAGCTAAGGAGCTTTGTGCTTTGCTTACTAGAATTGTGTAGGAGCTCCCTGGTGCTTGAAGTACTAGTGCATAGGTTTATGTAATCTTCCTCTAGAAGTGGTTAGGTGGGCTCTTGCTAAGCTTGGCACCTTAGTGGCATATTAAGGATCTTTGTAAGGTGCTAGAAAACATAGATAGAGGGGTGTAGTCTTAGCTAGACTGATAGTTTTAATTCCGCATTTGTTTCGGTTAGCCAGCGCGATTAAATTTTAGTAAGGACTAGTCACCCCCCTTTAGTCCGCCATCTCGACCCTACACCTTGCTGACTCTAGAGCCCGCTGATGATCCCTTGGCGCCCGCGCTCTACATCCTGCCTACACTGCGTGTGCCGGGGACCTCTACCGTGCCACGCGCGGCCACCAGGAGTGCCTCTCCTACGCCACACGTGGCTCAGGAGACGCCCAGCACACTTGGAGGCGCCTCTCCCCGCCCGTTGTACATCCTGCCTGCACTTCGTGTGGGCTCAACGTCTCCAGCATCGTCCACAGGCTTCTCAGCGCCTCCTCAGGCGCCCCGCGGACCCCGCTTGGGTTCCTGCCTCTTCGCCCCGAGCGTGACTTCACGTACCACTACACGCGTCGGCCTCGACCACCGCTTGCTCTAGCTGTGCCTACACCCGCCACCCTGGCTACGCCTACGCTAGCCGCCCCACTACCCAAGGGTGCTATTGTTGTTCCTCCTACGACCAACCAGCACGCCATGGGCACGCATCCGAAGAGCGGCTATTGGATGCCCACTACCTACCACGTTGTCCCCCTCTTTCCAGTGCCGAAGACCTTTTGTAGCGCTCTTGCCGACCCTAACTGGCGAGCGGCTATGGAAGAAGAACACGGTGCCTTACTGAAGAACCACACTTGGGATCTCGTGCCTTGCCCTCCTCGGGCCAATGTTGTCACTGGCAAGTGGATCTTCAAGCACGAGTTTCAGTCCGATGGCTCCCTCGAGAGGTATAAGGCGCGTTGGGTTCTCCGTGGCTTTACCCAGCGGCCTGGTGTGGATTTTGATGTGACATTCAGTCTTGTGGTGAAGCCTACCACTGTTTGCACGGTGCTCTCCCTAGCTCTCTCTCGCTGCTGGCCCATCCACCAGCTCGATGTGAAGAATGCCTTTCTTCATGGCAATCTGACAGAGACAGTGTATTACCAGCAATCGTCTAGATTCGAAGATCAAGCTCATCCGAACTTTGTCTGCCTCCTGAAGAAGTCGCTCTATGGTCTCAAGCAGGCCCCTCATGCTTGGTACAGCCGGATGGCCACATACTTGCTGTCTATTGGGTTTGTTGAAGCCAAGTCAGACACCTCACTTTTTATTTACCAGTGCGGATCAGACACAGTCTACCTGTTGCTCTATGTTGATGACATTGTCCTCATAGCTTCCTCACCCGATCTCCTTCGGCGGATTATCTTAGCGATTCAGCAAGAGTTCGCCATGAAAGATCTTGGTGAATTGCATCACTTCCTCGGTATCCATGTTCAGCGAAGTGGTGATGGCCTTCTCCTTTCTCAGCGACAGTATATGCTGGACATTCTGGATCGCGCCGGGATGGCAGAGTGCAAGCCTTGCTCCACTCTAGTTGACACCAATCCAAAGGTTGTTGCAGCTGATGGGGCCCCTGTGTCTGATGCTACAGACTTCCGTAGTTTGGCAGGAGCTCTCCAGTACTTGACCTTCACCCGCCCAGACATTGCGTATGTTGTCCAACAGGTCTGCCTTCATATGCACGACCCCGTGAGCCTCACCTTGCTACCCTGAAGTGGATTCTTCGCTATGTTCGAGGCACTCTTCACCTTGGTCTCCTACTGCGACCGTCTACTTCGACTGATCTTGTCATCTACACTGACGCAGATTGGGTTGGCTGTCCGAACACCCACAAGTCCACCTCGGGCTATGCTCTGTTCCTTGGCGACAATCTTGTCTCCTGGTCCTCCAAGCGCCAGAACATGGTGTCAAGATTCAGTGCTGAAGCCGAGTATTGTGCAGTTGCCAATGGAGTTGCAGAGGCCACCTGGCTACACCAGCTTCTTCTCGAGTTGCATGCTCCTCTCCGGCGTGCCACACTGTTGTATTGCGACAACATCAGTGCCGTCTACATGACCTCCAACCCAGTTCAGCATCAGCGAACCAAACACATCGAGATCGACCTTCCACTTCGTCCGGGAGCGAGTCGCCATTAGTGATCTTCGTGTTCTGCATGTTCCCACCTCTTCACAATATGCAGATATCTTCACCAAAGGGCTTCCTTCTTCAGTATTCACGGAGTTTTGGTCCAGTCTAAACGTGCAGGGTGGCTGACGATTCGGCTGTGGGGGCGTGTTAGAATAGGCGCCCTATGGGGCTGTCCTTGGGCCTGGCAAGCCTATTGGGCTGGGCTGCCTTAGGGATTATGGTAGATGATCACTAATTAGGCAATGATCACCGTTGATTGGGTATTTCTATAAACTCTACTGATCCTTGCCTATATATTGTACTCTGTACTTATATCAATCTATCAATAAATTCTGAGACCTATTCGCTCTCAAGTAGTTAGAGAATGTGCACTTGCAACAGATGTTCACTCCCAATAATACTCCCTCCGTCCATAAGTCTCCATCGTATTAGCCTTCGGTGCAATGGCCAAGGAGCAGCAAACAGCGCCGATTTGCATTTTACGGCAAGGAGTAGCCAAGGAGTCGCAGCCAATGAGCAACCAAGGAGCAATAAATACAAACAAGGAGCAGCTAATGAGCACCAAATGCGCAGCACGTACGGGAATCCAAACCCGTGGTCCCGATCTAATATGATGGAGAATCTTGGATTTTTTTTGCTTAGACGACGGAGACTTAATAGACGGAGGGAGTATATAGAGTCAACAGCACTGACGTAATCTTGTCACACTAACAACCAAATCGTGCAAAATGAGATAAAAAAAACTGAAGTGAAGCAACAAGCATGCAATTTTTAATTCAGATTGCAAAGATAATAGTCAAGTTTGGGATATAAGCTCAAACCGAGAGTTAAAAACAGGTTGAAGCTTGCCTTTCTGACAACAATTTACCCACCCCTCTATGGTCACAACCCTTGCATATACTGTCAACACTATCATACTAAAGCAGACATAAGTTCACAGAAATTTGAGCAGTAACTTACAGAGCCACTGAGGATCTCACGGTTGCTGGGAACCACCATGCCTGGACGAACAGCAGCACCATGGAAAAGATTGCTGAGGGTTCCAATGCCACCACCTGCCTGAG
Organism: Saccharum spontaneum; assembly: GCA_022457205.1. NCBI lineage: Eukaryota > Viridiplantae > Streptophyta > Magnoliopsida > Poales > Poaceae > Saccharum > Saccharum spontaneum. The sequence goes on from CM039604.1 coordinate 51,201,696, forward strand.
AGGGCAATAACAAGAACTTTCAGTGGTGCCCTTTTTTTCCTCATCACAAACTTCATCAGCTTATACGTGTGAAAAGAGGCTTCAGTAATGAAGCATTGATTGAGAGGATGAGAAAAGGCAGATGCTTACACAGCCATGAAGCCCACGGCTACTGCTGGGAAGCGCCGTGCCAGGATGGATTGCAGCGAAGACATTGCTGAGGGTTCTGGTGCCATCTTCCTGGCAAGGCCAGGATAAAAGATGAGAACTTTGGTTGTTCCCGTCATAAGAGGGGGAGAAATCAGAAATTTTAGCAATTTTAGAGCGGGCAGGACGAATCTCGGCAAGAATCATAGCTTGCAGAAAAATAAAGGTATCCCTCATGCGCGCACGTCGCTACTATAACCAGCGCGTGATTGCATCTTCTACAACTGCTCATCTTCTTCAACTGCTCTTCTTCCTTAATGTACCACGCCACCCCAACTCTGGCCTCTACCGCCGCCCCAACCAGCGGCTCACCCGCCACCAGCCGCCCACACCCCGCCGTTCCACCCTGCCCACCCCTAAACCCAATCGGAGGAGAAAAGCTTGCCACGTCGGCACCACGCACCGCCCGCTTGCAAGAGCCTGTGGCTGTGGGGAAGCGCGCTGGACGACCCAAATTCTAAGCATTTCGTACGTACCGAAGCAGTGATGACCGGAGCTGTGGCCTTAGACAAAGAAGATCATTGGGCACTGAGGCGGCTTGTCGATCTCGACATCCCGGAGGCGAGTTCCTGGAAAACGAAGCGGCCCGCCATCTCGCCCTCGCCGGCTTTTGGTCTAGGCGGGCGGACCTGTGAACGCCCCTGGAGACGGGGAGGCTTGGGGTTTTGGGGTGGGGTTTGGGGTTTTGGGGTGGGGTTTGAGGCTTGGGGCTTTGGGGTGGGGTTTGGCCGTTTGGGCAGTGGACACGCTTACGCCCATGGAGTGTACATACAGATATACATTGTAGCAAAATTTGAGATTCAAACCCATCTCAGAAAAAAATCATATGTAAATAATAAACTTTAGGTGCATATGCACTGCATGACAAAATATGCAACTGAAATTTATTATTTACATATGAATTTTTCAAAAGATGACTTTGAATCTTAAAATTTGTGACAATGTACATCTATATGTGCGTTATGAATGTCCATACTTTTTTTAAACTCCTATGTATGTTTTTTTAAAGGATTTTCACGATCCACCGAGAAGAAATTTGCTTAATATTTTCCCATTAATGAGTAATAGTATTCTTTTGCTGTTTGGATTCATACCCTACTATCGGGATCAGTACCGCAAGTCAAGGCTCCCTTTTTTGTTGTTCTGTTTCAGCCCGAATCCTAGTGGTTCTTCCTCGTTAAGAGAATGCTTACTTATTGTCTTTGCGACTCACGAGAAATTAAAGGCCAACCAGCTTCGGGGGTGTTTAGTCGGTGGGCTGAAAAATTTTAGGCTGTCATATCGGATGTTTCGAGAGATGTCGGAAGGGGTGTTCGGATATTAATAAAAAAAAACTAATTACATAACTCGTCTGAAAATTGCGAGACAAATTTATTAAGCCTAATTAATCCATTATTAGCACATGTTACTGTAGCACAACATTGTCAAATCATGGATTAATTAGGTTCAAAAAATTCATCTCGCAAATTTATTGCAATTTGTATAATTAGTTATTTTTCATCTATATTTAATACTCTATGTATATGTCTAAATATCTGATGTGATTGGTTGAAAAATTTTTATGATGAATTAAACACCCTCTAGCTCCAATTCTTTGATACGTGCATCACGTGTAAATTCTGTCTTACTATTTAGCACTGTTGGTTGTCACATGTATCTGATTAGCACCAAATTTGCCATGTCCACACAGAGAGCATCGGGCACCAAGGTGCACAAGGGGGTGTTTCGATCGTCCCGGGGCGCTCACCTAGGCATGTCGATCCAGCCACTGGCACTAGAAATCAACGGCACGGGTGAACTACTTTAGTACTTTTCAGCAGTGGCTCCTGTTTACTTGAATTACCTCAGTAGTATTTTTCTCTCACAACAAATCAGAATAAGCATAAGCATCAGTATAAGTCAAAGTTAGCGAAACGAACAGGGACGACCAACTTTGGTAGTTCATTCATGAGTAAAATTGAGGCTAAGATACAAAGTTTAAGGGCTAAAACGGTTATATTATAATTCTAGGATAAATGGCTGGTTCGGCTGGTAGAAAAGCCGGCTGGTTTCGGCTGATTCAATAGTGTTCTGTGAGAGAGAATAAGCTGAAACAAGCTGAAACCAGCCGAAACATGACCAGCAGAACAGGGCTAAAATCATAAAAGGCAAAAGAATGAGGACTGAAATAGTTATTTTAAAAAATTAAAGTGAGCCTTGGACGATATACACACGCGTGTGCACAGTGCACCCTTGAAATTGCTTGGCTCTCTGCGTATTGACTCGAGGACTGGCGCCGGATGAGGTCGAGCCGTGGAGGTCGGACTTCCAAGCCTTTTCAGCGCAACGGTGGAGTGCGTTCCCTTGACGTTTCCTCCAAGACCGAATACTAGTAGCGTCTAGCAGCAGACAGTACCGCAAAAGTACTGGAACTAGTCAAGAAAGACTTAAATAAATACAGTAACATTTGCTACAAGGAGACACACGGTGCACCATGAGAATACCAATCCTCGGGAGATCATATTGACGGCAATATGATATTCATCGGATTTTTTTAATCTCTGGAGAGGACCGAGGGCATACAGTTGTAACAATGTTATCAGTCTCAATGGAGTTTCATCAAAGTTTTATGGGTATTAATTATGCTGATGTGGCACTATATTTATGAAGAGAGGAATGGTAAAAGTTTTATGGGAGTAGAGAGAGTTTCATGGGGATGATGTTGACATCGTTTTTAGCACGTGTCAAGATGATCAGGAAAGGCTAATCAGCAAGGGAAAGGGAAAGATTGCCGTGTAAATTGATAGCCAAGGAGAATAAGTTTGTTTTTAAGCGGTGACAGTGTATGAATTTAATTTAGAATGTTGCCGATGAGGTTAAGGGTGTTTATTGCCGATGCCGATGGAAGAGGGTTTGGAGACTGTTGCCGATGAGATAAGGGAATGTACCGATGAAGGAAGGTATGAAGACTGCAGCCGATGAAACAGGAAATGTACCGATGGAAGGAGATCGAAGGTTGCTGCCGATGGAACAGGGGCTGTGCCGGTGAAAAGGAGGTCGATAAGAATACCATCGTGATTAAGGCGGACTATGGAATAAAATAGGAGTTGATTTCCTTGTTTACGATTAGTAGAGTCTGAGTTGTGTCAAAGTCATGTTCTTTTCCTTAGATTTGGATTTAGTGTCCTAGTCGTATTTGGTTATGTTTCTATAGATCAGGGTATAAATATAGAGTGAAGGGCAATGTAATAGGGAATCAATCAATACATCAAAAACCAGCTTTTACTCTTATTTACATCTACTTTTCGGCGACTTCGTCAATTTACATATTTTTCCTTTTTACGAGTTCTCATTGATTCGGCGAGTTGCATTGCTCTAAGTGCAATCTTTGTCGATCCTCGAGTTCCGCGTGAGTACCTCTTGGCCGTGACTTCCGGGCGTATCGCTGTTGTCAGGACCAAAGTGCTCGTATCTTCATCCTTGTCGATTAACAGGTCAAATCGACTGGCACGCTTTGGATATCGATTTCGGGTATTAGCCCTTTGTGTTTGCAGATTCACTTTTGCATCAACACATCTTTTGGCACGCCCAGTGGGACAGATCTAGTCAAGATGCCTAATCATGAGATCGATGCTGGGAATATCATCACAGTAACAGAAGAAAATCTTAAGGACGATCAGAAGCAGGGTATGGAGAGGGCTATTGAAGAATATAGACAGCTTTGCTTGAAGTCATTCAGCGTGAACAAAAGTGGACAAGTCATCCAGAAGCAGGACTTGCCGTTGCCTCGGCAGGTTACCTTTGATCCTAATCCTGGTAAACTTCAAGAGATGGTTAATTCTGCGGTGAATCATGCTTTAATTAATCACTCCAATGTGCTGTCCAATACTGTTCAAAATGCTGTGATTCGAACTTTCAAAGAAGGGCAAGCGTCACATCATTACGTCGGGCCTGCTTATCATCAACCAGAAGCAGCATCTGCTGTTGCTCCATCGGCTCCTCCAGCCGTTGCGGGTATAGAGATTTCTTCTCCTCCAGTATCAGCAGGATTATCTAATGCATAGTCTACTCCGGTGCGTCCAGATTCAGCATTATCAGGACGAGTTCAGCTTGGTACAGATCTATCAGCATCAGCTTTATCAGGTCCTATACCACAGAGTAATCAAACTCCTGCTAATTGGTGGGGATATGGTATGCCTCCGGAGCCATCTACTTTCAATCATGGATTATCTCAAGGGTTTGACGCAGCGAGAAAAACTCCTATTCCATCGGCTGGTTTGCCGATAGCCCAAGCACCTCAATATATTACAACTACTGTACAACCGAGTCTAGGAGGTTTTCAGGCGTCTCTGGGTCAAACATCTAGTTCAAGTCCATCGGCAAATTTGTTACCGATGCAGCAGAAGGCTCCTATCACCAGTCAACCTGGAGTCTAGGTTATGCCTCAAGTTGGATGTAATTATCCAGCAATGCCAACAAGCTACCAGCCATCGGCAAACTTTGTGCCGATGAATATTAATAATTGGTCAGGGCAGTTTCCTACTCAGCATACAGTTCAGCTAAGTCAGCAAGCCACAGGAGTTCATCAAGGACACATGCATGCTGGTTTTCAGAATCAAGCATCGGCAGCTCAGCCGATGAATCCTTTTCAGCAGGTTAATGGACCACAGTTAGTAGCAAATATGTCAATTGCTGGAGATCGTGGGCAACAAAGGTGTGCAGAAGGGTATCAACAGATACCTCCAGCAGAGATTCAACCATATCGTCAGCAAGATGTCGATGTTTTTTGGGCCGATAAGATAGCAGAAATTATGATGGATCAATTTGGGATCAAGCCCAAGGTTAATACCTATTCATATCGGACTCCGTATCCTCCGGCATATGATTTAATTCCCCTCCCAAATCGTTACAAAGTGTCAAATTTCACTAAATTCTCTGGGCAAGACGATACATCAACCATGGAGCATGTTAATCGTTTTATTATTCAATGTAGAGAGGCAGCTTGTAGAGATGAATTGAGAGTTTGTCTGTTCTCGTCATCTCTATCCGGATCAGCATTTACGTGGTTTATTTCACTACCGCCAAATTCTATTATCACCTGGGCTGATCTGGAAAAGCAATTTCATAAGTATTTCTTTGCTGGAATTCATGAAAAGAAGCTTACCGATTTGGTAAAGATGAAACAGCGCAATGATGAATCGGTAGAAGGCTTTGTGCAAAGGCTACGAGATGTAAAGAACAAATGTTATAGTCTGGTATTGGATGATCGACAGCTTGCCGATTTAGCCTTTCAGGGATTATTACCACACCTTAAGGACAGATATGCTTCTCAGGAGTTCGAAAGCCTAAGTCATTTAGTACAAAGGATTTCTGATCAAGACACTAGGGTTTTTGAACCTAAGAGAAATTGGAACAAGAAAGTTTCATTTGTTGAAGAGGCGGAAGATTCTGATTCAGATAATGAACCAGTTATCGGTTTGGCAGAGTGGGTTAAGAATAAGAAGCCGATATCTTGTCCCTTTGGTCACAAAGAGCCAGAGAAGTTTACTTTTGATGTCACCAAAGCCGATAAAATATTCGATCTTTTGCTTCAGGAGGGCCAGATTAAATTGTCACCCAATCATGTGATCCCATCGGCAGAAGAGTTGAAGCATATGCTGTATTGCAAGTGGCACAATGCAACTTCACACAGTACCAATGAGTGCAAGGTGTTTAGACAGCAATTGCAGTTAGCTATTGAGTCTGGCAGGATAAAATTTGGCAATTCCAAGATTCAAAAGCCAATGAAAATTGATCAACATCCTTTTCCAGCAAATATGTTGGATGCTGAAGGGAAAATTAAGGTGTTGACATCGGTAGCTGCTGAAAAGAATGCATCAGTAGATCCCCAACATCGGATAACTACCGATGATGCAAAAGGCAATGGGCTATTGACGGAGAGTGGCGGTTCTGGGAGGCCTCCTCGATTTGGCATCGTGATTACTCATCGAAGACAACAAGAAGGATGGCGTCAGCGAAGAGACCGGTATCGACGACAACAAGAGGAAAGGCGTCAAGAAGAGTGGAATCGGCATAAGGATCATTGGAATTGTCCGTTTTTTATTCATTGTTGGGAAGAAGGTATTAAGTTACCTACTGTTGAAAATTGTCCAGAGTGCAATGGCTATTATGGAGTTAATCATCCTACAAGAAGGTTTCAATCTGGTAATCAAGGTTTGCTCATTAATGAGCCGATCAGAGGGAGAGTATCAGTACATGATCGGCTGGGGGGCAGGCTCAGTGTGTACGAAAGGCTTGGTAAACGCGTTGCATATTTTCCAAAAAACCAAGAGGAACTCGAAGAAATGGCAAATGCAAGAGTTCCTGATGAAGAAATATTTTACAGGGATCCTAATATACGTCGTGTGGAGACAATTAGGACTTATCAGCCAGTGTGGAAAACTAAGCTTCCTCAATGGTGTCCAGAAGGTTTGACAAAGACACAGAAGAGAAAAATGCAGCGAGAGCGTCAAAAAGATTTATATCAAGAAGAAAGCCCCTCCAATGAGAGATCTGGTAACCAGCAGTGGCAGATAAGGCACAAGAATAAAGGTCCATCGGCAGATGTCAATATGGTGTTTATGTTGCCGATGGAATTTTTGGCTCTGTCTGACAACGAAGAAGAGGTTGTTTCCTCTGATCAGATAGCTCAATTAATGTTAGATCCAATGATGGCTGTTTTTGATAAGCCTGCTGATGATGAGAGACAACACCTCAAGGCTTTGTTTGTAAAAGGCAGAGTTGATGGGCAGCCTGTATCTAAGATACTTATTGATGGAGGAGCTGCGATTAATATCATGCCTTATGTGATAAAGACTTAACTAAGACCGATATGATGCTAAAGGATTTTGAAGGCAATGTGTCACCAGCTAAAGGGGCAGTATGTGTTGAGTTGACTATCGGCAGTAAAACTTTGCCGACAACTTTCTTTGTTATTAATGGCAAGGGTGCATATAATTTACTTTTGGGAAGGGATTGGATTCATGCTAATTGTTGTGTTCCTTCTACAATGCATCAATGTCTGGTACAATGGATTGGAGATAAGATTGAAGTTGTTCCTAGTGACTCTTCTTATATCATTGCATCGGCGGAATCAGATACTTATGAACGAACCAAGTGCATATCGGGAGAAGTCTGGGAAAAGGAGTTCCTTAAGATTGCCGATTATGAAATTCTACCGATCCAAGCAGTCGGTTCTGAAGAGGAGTTTTAATGGATAGATTTGCCGATGATGGAAAACTAGGTCAAGGATTTACATCGGCAGATGATTTAATAGAAGTAGATATTGGTGAAGGCGATAGGCCAAGGCCCACTTTTATTAGCTCTAAGTTAAATTCCAAGTGTAAACAGTAACTAGTTGATTTGTTAAAGGAATATAAAGATTGTTTTGCTTGGGATTATACTGAAATGCCTGGATTAGACCGATCTATAGTTGAACATCGGTTGCCTATTAAATCTGGATTTCGGCCACATCAGCAGCCGGCTCGCCAATGCAATCCTAATATACTCCCTGATATTAAGGCCGAAATAACCAAGTTAATTGATGCAAAGTTTATTCGACAGTATCGATATGCAGAGTGGATTTCTAATGTGGTTCCTGTATATAAGAAAAATGGAAAACTCCGTGTTTGTATTGATTTCAGGAATCTTAATAAGGCCACACCGATGGATGGTTATCCAATGCTGATTGCTGATTTGTTGATTGATGCTGCAGCAGGGCATCAGATTATTAGTTTCATGGATGGAAATGCGGGTTATAACCAAATATTCATGGCTGAAGAAGATATTTCTAAGACTGCTTTTAGATGTCCAAGTCATGTGGGATTATTTGAATGGATAGTTATGACATTTGGTTTGAAAAATGCCGGCGCTACTTATCAAAGAGCTATGAACTTTATTTTTCATGAATATATCGGCACATTGGTAGAAATCTACATTGATGACATAGTGATTAAGTCTGGAGACATCACAAAGCATCTAACCGATCTACGGAAGATACTGGAGTGCACAAGAAAACATGGATTAAAGATGAATCCCAATAAATGTGCATTTGGTGTATCGGCAGGACAATTCTTGGGTTTTATGGTGCATCAGAGGGGCATTGAAATTAGTAGAAAATCTATTGAGGCAATCAACAAGGTTGTTGCTCCTGCCGATAAGACTGAATTACAATCCTTGATCGGTAAGATTAATTTCATCAGAAGGTTTATATCTAATCTGTCAGGCAAGATCAAAGCTTTCAGTCCATTATTGAAATTGAAAGCCGATCAGGAGTTTAAATGGGGGGATGAACAACAATTGGCTTTAGATCAGATTAAGAGTTATTTAACAAATCCTCTAGTGTTAGTTCCACCCCAGCATGGAAAACTTTTCAGATTATATTTATCAACTGAAGATACTGTTATCGGTTCAGCTCTTATTCAAGAATTTGAAGGAAAGGAGCGTGTTATCTATTATTTGAGCAGACGGTTAATAGATGATGAAACCAGGTATTCGGCCATTGAGAAATTATGCTTATGTTTATATTTCTCCTGTAGTAAGTTGAGGCATTATTTACTATCGGCTGAATGTACTGTCGTATGCAAAGATGATGTGGTCAAATATATGCTATCTATACCGATATTAAATGGTAGGATTGGTAAATGGATTTTAGCGTTATTAGAATTTGACCTACGTTATGAATCGGCTAAGGCAGTTAAAGGACAAGTTATGGCCGATTTTGTTACTCAACATTGCAACACGGTGGATTCTTTGGAAGTTGCTCCATGGACACTTTTCTTTGATGGGTCTACTTGTGGTGAAGGGGCAGGCATCGGCATCGTGTTGATTTCCCCTCAGGAGAAGAAGTATGAATTCTCATTACCGATCATCGCCACATCGACAAACAATCAAGCTGAGTACCAAGCCCTGATAAAAGGGTTAGAATTGCTTAAAGAAATACAGGTTGATGCTGTTGAGGTCTTTGGTGATTCTATGCTAGTTATAAATCAGTTGATTGGGATTTATGAATGCCGAAGTGAAATTCTAATTTCATATTATGAAAAGTGTTTGGAATTGTTAAAAGGGTTTAGGAGTTTTCATCTGGAGCATATTTCCCGGATGCATAATGAAGAGGCTAACCGATTGGCCCAGCATGCTTCGGGATATCAACCTGTTCAAGAAGCATTGACATCGGTGGCTGATGCCGATGACTGGAGAAAGGAAATCATTGATTATTTAAAGAATCCATCTAAAAAGGTTGAAAGACGCATAAGGTTCCAAGCGACGAAGTATGTACTCCTCGATGATGAATTATATTACCGTACCATAGATGGAGTTTTACTCAGGTGTGTTAACATAGAGGAATCAAAAAACCTGATGAGTGAAATTCATGAAGGAGTATGTGGGGCTCATCAATCAGCATTTAAGATGAAATGGATGATCAGAAGAAATGGATATTATTGGCCGGCTATTCTTAAGGATTGTTTTAAATATTTTAAAGGATGTCAGGAATGTCAAAAATTCGGTAATATTCAAAGAGCACCCGCATCGGCTATGAACCCCATAATTAAACCTTGGCCGTTTAGGGGTTGGGCTATTGATCTCATCGGTCAAATTTATCCACCATCGAGTAAAGGGCATAAGTTTATTCTGGTTGCTACCGATTATTTCACAAAGTGGGTTGAAGCAATACCTTTGAAAAAGGTGACATCGGCTAACATGGTTGATTTTGTGAAGGAGCATATTGTTTACCGATTTGGCATCCCTCAAACCATCACTACCGATCAGGGCACTATGTTTACATCAGGTGAATTTGATGAGTTTGCTTTAAGTATGGGAATTAAAGTTTTGAATTCTTCACCATATTATGCCCAAGCTAATGGCCAGACTGAAGCATCTAATAAGGGAATTATCAAACTTATTAAGCGCAAGATCAAAGAATATCCTAAAAAGTGGCATACAATATTAAATGAAGCTTTGTGGTCATATCGGATGGCATGTCATGGTGCAACCAAGGTATCACCTTATCAATTGGTGTATGGACACGATGTAGTATTACCTTGGGAGATTAATATTGGATCTAGGCGAATGCGCTTTCAGGATCAACTGACAGCCGATGATTATGATATTCTTATGAAAGATGAATTGGAAGATGTAGCAGGTCATCGGTTAAAAGCTTTGGTTAACATCGAGGAGAATAAGAAAAGGGTAGCTAAGTGGTATGACAAGAAAGTGAAGGTAAAGGAATTTGCCGATGGTGAATTAGTCTGGAAATTGATTTTACCGATTGGGACTAGTTCTAAGTTTGGCAAATGGTCTCCTAATTGGGAAGGTCCATACCGGATAAATCAGTCTGTTCCTAGTAATGCGTATATTCTTGAAACTCTCGAAGGAGTTGTATTTCCCAGAGCGTTAAATAGAAAATATTTAAAGAAATATTACCCTAGTATCTGGATAGATGCATAAAGAGTATAGTTGTCGATAACAATCCTATCGGCTGGAGTTAAAACAAAGTATCAATTGTGCCGATGCGCTAATTTAACAAAGCCTGGATGGCTGATATCGCACGCAGGCGAATTTCATCGGCTTCTTTTTAATTCTTTGGCATCTTCATCGGCACTTCCTTCCACAGGCTTGATTTTCTTTTTCAAGGCCAAGGCCTTGTGAGCTTGAGCATCTCGTTCCTGTTGAAGGGCTTTAATGGCATCGAGAAGTTGGTCTTCTTCTTGTTTAGCTTGAGTCAGAGCTGTCTCAACATTTTCCAGTTCAGCTAGCAGGGCTGCTTTCTTTGCCGATAGATCTGAGATTTTCTGTCTAATATCGGCACTGGAGGCTTGCAAATTGTTGATGTTCTTGTGCTTCTCGTCGGCAGTCTGCTTCAGCTGTAGCATTTCTTCTTTAAGTTGAGACTGAGCTGCTCTGTCAGCAATACGATGAACGACCCTTTGATATTGAAGCTGTCTGCTCTCCAGATGGACTGCTGGAAAGATGATTTCTTCAATATTAGCGGGGACTTGGCCGCGGATCGTTTTAAAGATAGACCTCACAGGATCCGAGTCGATCACCAATTGAGCAGTGTCTTGCTGCAGCAGATTTAGAAGGGTTTCTAGCTTGCCATAGGTGTCTGATGATATTGTTCCCAACGCCAGGGAGGAACTCGCTTCTTCTCCGTCGTCATCAGAAACATCGATAGCAAAAGAGAATAAGCTATCGGGAGAGTCTTGTTCCTATGAAATAAAGAGAATTAGAAATCCTGTTTATGATATTTGGGGATATAATAAACCAAGTAATTGATTGGTTTACCTGCTTCAGGGCGATTTCTTGAGCTTGGCTTGAGGGAGCAGCTTGTAAAGGGTCATGCGAAGGATCGGCAGAAGATGCCGATGGAATGTCTTCTATGACCACATCGGTAGTTGGCCCTTGAGGTATAATTGCCAATGATGTATCTTGGGCAGGAGCAGTTTGTTCAGAGGGCTGATCGACGGGTGTTGGAGCAGACGCAGGGGCTGGTGTAGGTTTCTGTCGTTTCTGTTGAGCCTCAGCATCGGTCAAAGCTTTACGCTTTGTTTGTGCTTCAACAACAACTGGCTGGGGGGCATCAACATCTGTTGGTTGGGGAGTCTGCATGCTTGGTGTGCTTACCGACGTGTCCATTTGTTGCTGCAAAAACAGGTATAAGATTGGATGTTTAATAGAGAAAAATAAAAAATAAGAGAATACCTCTGAAGGAGGGGTAGAAGTTGCGGTGCTTGGTAAAGTTGCCGATGATGATCCAGCTGCAGCTTGTACACCCTGATAGTTGTATGTTAATATGAAGTGTATCGGCAGAAAAGAGAGTAAGCAAGATTGTTACCTTAAAAGCCTTGATCAGGCTTGAAACAGCAGCCTTTGGAGAAGCCCTGGATGTTCCCAATCTTGGTCTGGAAGTGCCGATTTTGGTGCGAGCCCTTTGGAAGGTCAAGGCTTCTAGGGTGGGGGCGTTGTAACCGATTGCTGAAATTGGAGAGGCTGGATGGAGGTTGAAGGGTTTTCCGCTTTTGCTTATCGGTGGAACTGGATCATCAGCCTGTTTCAAGGAAGGTTAGCTACCGATACACATAATAAAAGGAAGGAAAAGGACAAAAGTTGAAAGGAACTTACTGCATTATCAGAAATAGCATAATCGGGGTCGATCAGGTGCCGATATGTGTGAACAGACGTTGAAAACAGCTGTTCTTTCCACTCCTGCCACCATTGCTTATATGACTCTGTTATGAAAGAAGCTGGTGACCAGGCGGAGAAATCGACATTTGAAATATCGGCATCGGGAAGAAGTCTTACTATCCTGCTCCATTCAGTTCTAGCAGTAATGATTTCTCTGAGTTTAATCACATCGGCATAGCACAGTTTGATGGGCAGTTGCCCAAAGGCCAGCTGGCGAGATACTGGCGATGGATTGTAGAATTCATAAGTAATGTGGGAGGCTTTCCCGCTGCCAAATGTGTTGACTGGGATTGCTCTGGGGATGATAATAGCCATCATGAGATCATTGTCTTGGTTCAGATCACTATCGGCAAAATTGAAGAGGAGAGGGAACTTGTTATCCTCATCAATATAAGGCACCCAAGCCCTGAGGTCACGAGGGAGGCCATGGTAGAAAGTTTGAAAAAATCTGCCGATTTGGTCCTCATTGGCTTCTGTTCCGGGAAGGACGATGATTGCTTCACCGAAGTTGAGAGGGGGGCGTGTTGCCGATTCATCATCCCTAAGGACGTACTCTTCGGGAATCTCTCGTGGGAATTCCTGAGCAAAGAGATCCCACTGTAAACGCTTGTGCATGTGAGCGTTTAACCACATATTAACAAACCACCATGGGCCTCCCAGATTGCCGATGGGTTCGCCAAGTATAAGCTTCTGAGATACTTGGTGGAGAAGGTGGTAGGTTGAGCTCAGGAGATATCGGCCAAGTGGGAATCTGACACCGTTGGCCAAGAGTTCTGCTGCTGGGAGGAAAGCGTTAGTTGGTCCTACCGATCGTCCGCAGAAAATAAACTTTTCCAGCCACATGTTCAGGAATGTGGCATGCTCCCTTTGATTGACGGTGCCAGTCTTTTGGTACTCCTGGATATATCCCGTCCAGCCGCCGATGTTGCGTGTAGTTACTCTGTATTCAGCTTTTCTGCCGAAAATATGGTCTTCATCGACAGTTGAGATGTCTAAGCATGTGAGCATGTATACATCGACAAGAGTAGGGGCGCATGGGCCATGACCGAACATAAAGGTGTTGGTGGTGTCAGACCAAAACTGAGCAGCAACTATCATCATGGATTCATTCTTTTGCATATCGGCAATGGACAGCCTGATACACTGATCTATTTTCCGTTCTGCCCAGAACACTTGCATTGATCTATTGACCCTCAAAAACCAGTTTTTCCACCCTTTGGTGGGTTTGGGCCAAGAACGGAACGTGTCTTTCCATATATTCAAAGAGAAATTCTGAGATTTGAAGGGAATACGATTTGCCTCTGCATTAATCAAATCAGTTGGATCTGGGTCGCCCATCGGACCTAAGCAATGGAGGGGAGGTTGATGGGTTGGAATCACCAGTGTATTGCGAAGTTCCTAGGTTTGAAGGACCAAGAAAATGAAAGAGAAAGAAAGATGTCGACTGTAAGAATTCGCAGGAAACCGAAAGGATTAAAGTAAAAGTAATGAGAGGAAGAACAAACCGCAGGGACGTCGAAGTTAACAGCCATTGCTTCAGGAGGATGAGGGCACGAGCTGGGAACTTAAAGATGATGATGGTTCTGATGAGTTGAAGACGCGCGGTCGTTAGTTAGGGTTGCCGCCGGAGTGAGAATGCCAAAGGGTGGAGTTTGAAGGTAGAAGATGAACAGCCCGGAGGAATCTATTTATAGGTTATTTGGAGTAGGGGTATTCTTGACTTATCTCTATGCCGTATGCGGATGGATCGAGGTGGTTCAGTTGGATATGGTAACTATTCGCACGACAATCAAGGGATGGTGCAGAAGATTTGACGGCAAGTAATCATGACTTGAAGGATATCTTGATACAAGATTTTTCAGTTCTAAAAATGATGCGTTGCGGTAAGATCTTGTTGATGGATTGTTATTTTGGTATCTCAACCATAGTTAAGGCAAAGAAGGTTGGAAAATATGCGATATATATTGAGATACATGGATTGGATCTAGATTTGATTGAATTTGGTAACAAATCATGTTATGCTTGGAGAATGGGTTAAAGAAATAGATAATAGCAAGCATCAGTTGGAGTAAATTTCGGAGCATCAGTATCTTATACTCCGAAATTGGGGGGCATGTGTTGACATCGTTTTTAGCACGTGTCAAGATGATCAGGAAAGGCTAATCAGCAAGGGAAAGATTGCCGTGTAAATTGATAGCCAAGGAGAATAAGTTTGTTTTTAAGCGGTGACAGTGTATGAATTTAATTTAGAATGTTGCCGATGAGGTTAAGGGTGTTTATTGCCGATGTCGATGGAAGAGGGTTTGGAGACTGTTGCCGATGAGATAAGGGAATGTACCGATGAAGGAAGGTATGAAGACTGCAGCCGATGAAACAGGGAATGTACCGATGGAAGGAGATCGAAGGTTGCTGCCGATGGAACAGGGGCTGTGCCGGTGAAAAGGAGGTCGATAAGAATACCATCGTGATTAAGGCGGACTATGGAATAAAATAGGAGTTGATTTCCTTGTTTACGATTAGTAGAGTCTGAGTTGTGTCAAAGTCATGTTCTTTTCCTTAGATTTGGATTTAGTGTCCTAGTTGTATTTGGTTATGTTTCTATAGATCAGGGTATAAATATAGAGTGAAGGGCAATGTAATAGGGAATCAATCAATACATCAAAAACCAGCTTTTACTCTTATTTACATCTACTTTTCGGTGACTTCGTCAATTTACATATTTTTCCTTTTTACGAGTTCTCATTAATTCGGCGAGTTGCATTGCTCTAAGTGCAATCTTTGTCGATCCTCGAGTTCCGCGTGAGTACCTCTTGGCCGTGACTTCCGGGCGTATCGCTGTTGTCAGGACCAAAGTGCTCGTATCTTCATCCTTGTTGATTAACAGGTCAAATCGACTGGCACGCTTTGGATATCGATTTTGGGTATTAGCCCTTTGTGTTTGCAGATTCACTTTTGCATCAACAGATGACGATGCCTTGATACCCTTATCCGTTCCAAGGAAAGATGTGTTGCTTCTCTAATGTATCCGGCCAACCAATAATCCAAATAAGATGTTCACTTTAAAAAACAATACAACATCGATGTCTACAATCATAAAGGTATGTGCTTCTACACACACTCTACCTCTTCACGCGCACTCAAACGTATTGGAGAGTCTGAGGCGTAGAAATTAAGATGGATGAAATCACAATAAACACATCGTCAAGTATCTATAAACCCTACCTATATGAATGCTTCTAATCTAATATACTAGGTTGACTGATTGAGGTTGATGAAGTCAACTAGCGCTTAGCTACAATAGCCATATGTCACCTTTCAACGAAAGATAGGTTAGCAAAAAGTTATGAAAACCTGAGCTAAGTCGAAGATTCGGCATATGCATACTACCACCAAACAAAGAGCTTAATCAACTAGTTACATTTAGTGCACGAGGCCAATCCAAATGGGCAACTTCACTTTGTTGTTTCCATGTCACAATAGCTAATATAATTCGATTAATGGTTGCAACCTTCTACATGGATAGTTTCATTTTTTGGCCTTAATAGGCTCTAATTGCATTTAATTATGCCATAATAAGTTTTGGAAGCAACGTCCATGGATTTTATTAGTTGGAGCTTTCATCTCACTTTCCTTTAAAATTCCTATGCCACTGAAGTTGCTTTGCTTATGTGCAACCTACTAAATAAGAATGAATTGAAGGTAGCTGAAATAGTCCAACCACCCTTAGAATAAATATGAAGTAATGCTCATAGTAGTGATAACAATGCTTGTCATCAACCAACATCGTTTTCAACGACAAGAATGTTTCATAAATAAACACTATCCATAAAACAAAACAAACATGTACATATGATAGATGAATGGACGAAAATAGCATATTTCACCTCCTATCATACGCATAAATATGGGTTTAGCATGACATTCTCCATCTCTTTAAGCACAGGCCACACACCACTTTGGGCTGGTTCGGCTGGTGGAAAAGTCGGCTGGTTTCGGCTGATTCAATAATGTTCTGTGAGAGAGAATAAGCTAAAACAAACTGAAACAAGTCGAAACATGACCAGCAGAACAGAGCCTTTGCGGAAGGATGGCCTAAAGCGGCGCGTCCACAATCTCGGGTGTACGCGTAGCGAAAATGCCGCAGAATCCCTGCCGTCCTAGGTCCCCTCCCCGCACGCAGAAGGCAGAGCGACGCCGCCTCGTGACTCCGCCCGCCTCCATCCCCGCCGCACATCGCCACCCGGCACGAACCCCAGAGCACGCCGCGGCGGTCGCACACAGCCCAGCAGGTCGGGTGCGAGGGTTTTAGAAGCCACCACCGATTGGTACGGCCGCACGCACCCATTCAACCGCCCGTCGTCCATCGTCTTCTCCACCGAGTCGCCAAAAGAAAAAGGGAAAAGCGTGCGCGGAGGTGGAGGAGGAGCGAAGGAAAAGCTTCCCGAGTGAAGAAGTGTTTTCCGAAGGTGTGGATAAGGCCGACGCGGTTGGAGGCGCCGGCGCTGGAGAAAGCGGGAGGCTTGTCGTGGGCTGAGCTCCGGGCGGAGGACGAGGACTGCTGGTGGACTTGCTCGGCCGCCTAGGGTTTCGGGCTGCCGGCCGGCCGGCCCGGAGGCCGCAAGGTCGCGCCTTTCCCCTCTCTCCCCCTCCTGACCTGTGTCGTGGCGGGCTGCTAGCGCGCTAGCGTCTGCTGGAGTTTTTTGGGGAAATATTTTTTTTGGCTGCTCGAGTGGTGGCAAGTCGCCTTTGGCTTTGCTAGAGGGGAATGCGTGCGTAGTTGTGATTCTGGGTTGGGGGTGAAGGGCTTCCTTTGTTGGAATCGTAGGAATGTTTCTGGGGCTTCCTGAATCTGGTCGTGTTTCATCTGGTTTTGCGCTTGGGGAACCAGTCCAGGCTAGCTCGTGTTTCAACTCGTATGAAAAAAAAGAGTCCCCCCCCCCCCCCCCCCCCCCCCCTCCACTAGATTGTGTGGAGGGGAATGGGAGGTGTCGGATTGCTGAGGTAGGCAGGGTACGAGGTTGGTGTTCAATTCAATGGATATCTGCATGATTACACCCCAAAGGTCTTGTCGTTTGGTGCCTTATCTCAAATGCAGTTGGGGCGCTAGATGCTACGCCAAATGGCTGGCTCACTTTGGCAATTTGTCCATTTGTCATGTACATACGCCAATTCAGATTCTACTGTTATTTTTCTGTCTTTCATTTGTTCTGAGGCCCTGAGCTATTAAAGTTTGGCTACTATGGTATTTACTTACGAGGCCCAAGTAGCATTACCCTTTGTGTATGTTTCTTTTTCTTTGTGCTTATCTCTTTATATGGTATATATGAACTGTTTGAAGTGAATCTATAATGCATTTGCTTGACAAACTTATTGTTACTTGTTGCACTAAAAAAATTTAGGCTGCAATAATCAGCTGAGAAAGCAATAGGGGTTGTTTCACATTTACTAGCATATTTAGTCAATCGATGACCAGTAACTAACCAATTTCTCATTATTACGAAGAATTATTACGAAGAACATTCATTTTGCCTCATTACAAACAATACTATCCACAGTACTAAACAAACATGTCTAGATGAAAGGACAAAAATGACATAAATTCTTTTCACCTACTGTTATCATACTAATTATGGATTATGTTTACCTTTAGCAAGACATTTGCCATCTCGAAGGTCCATTCCTTCCTTAAAAAAACACCCAAACTCTCTTTATTTTTCAAAGGAAAGGTTAAAATGCATCCCCAATCTCCGTGTACGCAAACGCTTTATGATCCTGTCCATCACATCCCTGCCTCACATCCGTAACACGTTGCTGCGGTCATATCCAGCCTCATGCCAACCAAGTAGAAAAAAGGAAAAGGGTAAAGCGGCGGTGGCGGAGCAAAGGAAAGCTCCTGGCAGAGAGATGGTGGATAAGGCCAAGGTGGTTGGTGCCCCTGGAGAAACAGGGAATGCCTTTTGCGGGGAGAGCTTTGGGAGGATGACTACAGGTGGTGGCGCTGGTGATTGGTCGCCTAGGGTTTCAGGCCAGCCGACTGACTTGGAGGCGGCAAGGTTACACCTTTCCCTCTCCTTGTTTCGTTATCTCCCCTGTTGACTGGTGTAGAGGTGTGATGATTGGCGTGCTTGCGTTTGCTTGATTTTTGGTGGAGAATTTCGGGCTGTGGTTGGAGCTTGACTACTTGAGTGTTGGCAAGTTGCTGTTGTGCGAGAGGGATGCATGCGTTGTTGCGATTCTAAGGATTCCCATTGGTGGAATCGCAGGAATGAGTTCTAGCCGTGGATTGGGTTTGTGCTTGTTCCTGAATTTAGCTACTCTTCCGATTTTCATCTGCTTTTGGACTGCATTCTGGGTTTGTTTGTGAAAAAAAAGTGTCCTTTCTCTTGGGGAATTAGTCCAATGGTTAAATCATTTGATCTCGCATTGGATTTTTTTCCCCCATTAGATCGTGTAACAAACCGGAAGGTGTCAGATTGCTGAGGTAGGCAGTGGCATCGGTTTTGTGCAGTTCGATGGATATGAGCATGATTACACCCCCAAAGGCATTATCTTTTGGTGCCTTATCTGAGTCATTGGCACAACTGTAGTTGTGGCGCTAGATGCTAGCAAACGTCTGACCAAATCACTGGCTCACTTTGCAACTTGCCATTTTTCGTCAATTGAGATTCACTTCTATGTTCCTGTATTTGAATTGAGGCCCCATGCTGTCAAATTTCTGCATATATGGTATTATCTGGCCAAAGCAGCATATTAGTTACCCTTGTATATTTTTCTGCTAGCTTGTCTCTTTATCGAATACATGGACCGCTAGGCATGAAATCTCGAATGCATTTGCTTTACACTGATTCTTATTACTAGTTACATTGGCAAACATTTAGGCTCAATATTCTAGTTGAGGAAGTAATAAGAATTCTTATATATCTTATCAATTGATGAGCACTTACAAACCAAATTTCTTTCTCTGCAGTCTAATGGCTACTGAGAGTGCTGTCCGATTAATTGGTGGGACGGGGGCTAGGGACTGGAGTAAGGGATTTGGTGCATTTGACTCTTCAGTGGGTGGCCTTTCAGGGGAAGATTTGGGATTTGTGGATAATGGCACTGGGGTTTATGGGGGCTGGAGCAAATCTGTTCCAAATCGCAGTGGAAGTGCACCACCAAGCATGGAAGGATCTCTTGCTGCTCTTGGCCATCTCATTGGCCAGCAGAGTGGGACCTTTGAAGCTAGTTTGGCAACCTTAGATAACATAACTGACAGTTCGAAGTCTGAGGAGCAACTACGTGCTGATCCAGCATATTTTGAGTATTATGGCTCCAAGGTGAATCTGAATCCAAGGCTCCCTCCGCCACTTATTTCAAGAGAGAGCCGCCGATTAATGAACCGTGTTGGCAAGGCTAAAGAGTGGAGGGTAGTCTCCCAAGATAACAGCAGCAAAGGCTCGATATATGTTCCTCGATCTACACTGTCAACTCACAGAGAAGAACCGGAGGATGATAAATCTCCAAGATTGGATTCAAGTTCAGTGGAGGATGCCCAGATTATCTCCAGTGCATCCAACTTTCAGAGCCAGGATTTTAGTCTGGTGAGTGCTCGACATGGATCAATTACTCCTTTTTTGTCATAGCCGTTGCATCCTACCTTCATAGTTATATGTACCATTTTTTTTTTTTGCTTTGGACTTCTGCATGAATTCAATCTGTAGAGTTATATGTGCCAGAGAAAATTCAGAAATTGTGGTTCTGAAACATGCTAGTTAGTATTTAGTTGGTATGTTGACACCTTATAATTTGCTTTAGGGGCACATGAATGAGCAGGGATGCTATGGCCTTTTACTTGCTTGGACCTGAAATAAGATATGAACTTTTCAACATACTTGTGCAATGGTTACCTTATTATGAGGCCACTGAATTTGTTGTATCCAAAAGTAGAAATAAACATTATTGTTCTTATATGGCACAGGCCAATATTTCAGCCCTGCTTTAGCTGATACTTAGTGATCTTTGTATAGGTAAAAACTTTATAGTAAGGTTCCTTTCAATAGGTAAAAGCTAAGGTTTCTTTTGAACATTTAGGCCTTGTTTGAATGTTGTCGGATTCACCTCAATCCGCATGTGTTGGGGCGGATTGATGCGAATCCGACTACATCCAAACAATGCCTTAAAGGTATTGCTCCATTCTTGCTCAATTTCTTACCACGTGACAGACCAAATTTCAGCACTACAAGTCTAGATCACTACACCTTGGAATTGTCTATTTTTTTTAAAAAAAACGTGGGAAATAATTGGCTTGTTTTACATTCTACTATAACAGCTATTATAATTAGTAAACCTATTTGAAAAGTGAAAACAGTAAAAAAATGTTTTCCAAAAGCAATTGCCACAGATTATTAGCCTTTAACAAGTTTTGGAAGAGATCTGGATTGATGCAACATTTGTGCTTTGTCTTACTGTATTTGCTTGTTCCTTCCCAATTGTCCAATTGTTACTTCACTCTTTTCCCTTTTGCACTTACAAATGAAGTTTGAATTGATGCTTTGGTTTTCTCTTGACTGTTACAAATGGTCTCATCATCTGTTTAATATTTCCTTAGGAGAGCTTTCAACAGAGTGCTGCTTCTTTGCCTGATAGTTCATCTTCTAATCCTTCAAATAGCAACACTGGTGATTCCATGCCTGTATATTCTGACATAAATTTGTCAAGGAGTTTGTCAGTTGATGCTGTCAAGCAATCAGACCTGAACTCTTGGACACCAAAAAGCCCACTGAAAAGTACTGTTAGCAGTGACCTTTCATCACCGCCCCTTTCCAGTTCATCATATTCTGGTAGCAAAACTGGTATGCAAACTTCTCAGCAAGAAAAGGTGGCTGTAGACACCAAACATGGAAATGTTGTGCTTGGCAGTGGTGCAGCTGTTACTGAACTTGATAATGTGGACTCCAGTATGAAGAATTTGAAGTTAAGTTTGGATGGCCATACATCCTCACCTGTCAAGCAGAGGTGGCAGGACAATGTCTTGCAGCAGTATGGCTCCTTTCCCCCAGCCCAAGGTGATCCTATTCTAATGACTACTCAAGGACCCCATCTTCCCCATATACCTTTTGTTGATAACTTGTCTCATGCTCAGCTCAAGTTACCTGCTGGTGACATGCACCAATTTTTACCGCAGCCTAGTATGACAACACCTTTCTATACACCAAATTCTTTTGGAAACCCTTATTATCAGAATTTGCACCCTGCTAATGCTTTTCCAACCTCAATTGGAACTGGTGGGTACGCTGTAAGTGGTTCCATTTTGCCACCTTTTATGGCTGGCTATGCTCCCCAAGGTCCTCTTGCTACACCTCTTGACAGTCCTATGACTCCAAGCTTTAGTGGCAGGCCATCTGGATTTCCTCCAGCAGGGAATCTTACAGGGGGAACAGATTTTATGCAGTCATATAAAGTATATGGACAACTTGGGGCTGGTATGCAGCCGTCCATTCCCGATCAGAACTTCATTCATTTCTTTCAGCATCCTTCTTTATTTCAGTATACTGGTGGAAATCAATACAATACAATGGGTCCAAGATTTACTGTTGTTGGGAATCCAGCTGAAAGCTTTGATCCACAAAAGATGATACCCCAAGCAGCATATCCATCTGATCAGAGGCTTCCACTTCCAAGAACTGGCTTTCCTAATTCTCCTACACCCAGAAGAGGAGGGACTGTTCCAAATTATCAAGGCATCTCATCCTACGTCGGAGTGCCGATGACTTATCCTACAAGTCCAGTGTTTCAAGGACAAACGTTGCCTGGAGTATTGCCTCCTGGTAGGAGAAATGACTCTGTTGGATTTCAGTCCCCCTCAAGAAATATCACTGATAGTCCTGGGATTCAAGGACAGCGAGAAAGACAGAAGTTTGATGAATCAAAGACCTGCTCTTTCTTAGAAGAGTTAAAGTCCAACAGAGCACGCAGGGTTGAGCTATCTGACATCACAGGTCGAATAGTTGAATACAGGTTAGTTCTCCGGTGTTGATTGTTGGTTTTGTCCATATCCTGTCTTAACATCCATTCTAAGAAACAAAGGTTTGTAATGCTAATTTGGATGTATTCTTGATCTCAGTGCTGACCAACATGGTAGCCGATTCATCCAGCAGAAGTTGGAAAACTGCACTGCTGAAGAGAAGGCATCTGTGTTTGCGGAGGTTCTTCCTCATGCTTCATCATTAATGACTGACGTTTTCGGGAATTACGTGATCCAAAAGGTATGCTGTTGCAAGGGTGAATCTCGTGGCCCATAGTATTGTTTGTATATCACTTGCCGTGTCTAGTCATTTCATCTCACATTGTCATGCATTGTAACTTGTAACCAGTAAACATAAGTTTGTAATCACTGCAGTTTTTTGAACATGGAACTCGTGAGCAAAGGAGGGATCTTGCCACCAAGCTTGTTGGTCATGTTTTGCCTTTGAGTCTTCAGATGTATGGCTGCCGTGTAATCCAGAAGGTACTCTTTAATCTTTGCTTAATATAATTAAGTTAGATGTGACTAATTTGTAATAAGAGCAAAGCGCACCTAGGTTCTTAAACTTTCCAGGATTCTCACCTAAGTCCACAAACTCTCGAAGTGAGGGTCTAGGTCCTTTGAACATTTTAAGTTGTTCACTCCAAGTGGTAAACCAGGTCCCTATTTGGACCTAGAGTGAAGCACTTTAAAGTTGAATGACCCAGATTCTCACTTTGAGAGTTTATGAACCTAGATGAGAATCCAAGGTAAGTTTAAGGACCCAGGCACATCTTTTGTTTTTTAATGTAACAGGCACATCTTTTGTAACAATTATGGAACTATAGAATATGTTATGCAAGCCTTTCTATTTCTCAATTCTGTTTGTACATAGCATTTTGTTTTTCATCAACATGTGATGCTTGTAAGTCTCCAACTACTTCAAAAGCTGCCTGGCTTCAGTCTTTGTAAAATGAGTGCCATTGTGAGATGTCCTTCTGATCTTGAGCTCATGTGCAGTGTTAGTGGTTCATAAAAACTTCAATTAAGGTTTATATGAGCATACCTGCAGTACTAGAGTGAGCATTTGAAACTTGTGGTGTTTTATATTCTATCTCAAGTATCTGTGGGATCAATTCCTTTTTAGTTTATGTTCTACTGATCAGTGTTTTTCGTTGCTAGTCTCTGTCTTTATATATAAATTCTTTTTTTCTTCCCTTCTATTATTGCAAAAAATCAGCAGGGTTCTATCACAATATCCATCATTCAGTGCATGCAGAGTTAGAGGGGTATCTTTTCGTAATCACTATGACATTCTGAGGGGGAAAATAACTATGATATGAAAAGATGACCTCTTTTATGTACATAGAAATTTGCTGTTAATCCGCTAATGGTACTGTGGGACTGGTGATGCAGTGCGAGCGACTTAAAACTTAGTTTCTCATGTGATTCTTGATATCATCTAGCTTAATGTGAGCAACTACATCTATCATTATTGATTATTGCTTCCACTAACTTCTCTCTCGAAACATGTAGGCTCTTGAAGTTATGGAACTTGACCAGAAAATAGATCTAGTTCATGAGCTTGATGGACATGTTATGCGATGTGTCCGTGATCAAAATGGAAATCATGTTATACAGAAGTGCATTGAGTGTGTCCCCACAGAACATATTGGTTTTGTAGTATCTGCTTTTCAGGGACAAGTTGCTAGCCTTTCAATGCACCCATATGGTTGCCGTGTAATTCAGGTGAATTTACAGTAATAATCTATTAGAATTTCGTGATGAATTCTGGTGCATTCTTCAATGATTATCATTCTGGGCAGAGAGTTTTGGAGCACTGCGGTGGTAACTCACAAGGCCAGTGCATAATAGATGAGATATTGCAGTCGGCGTGCATCCTTGCGCAAGATCAGTATGGCAACTATGTTACACAGGTAAAATTACTTTGTAAGTTGATATAGTGGATCCTTCAACACCGTTTCTCCCACGACCCTTCCAATGTTTGATATGTTTATGCCTCCCTTGTCAGCTTACTGTTCTCTATTTTTTTTGCAGCATGTTCTAGAAAGAGGAAAAGCTCATGAGAGGAGCCAAATTATTACTAAATTGGCTGGGCAGGTTGTTACCATGAGCCAAAATAAATTTGCATCAAATGTGATAGAGAAGTGTTTTCAACATGGTGATATTGTGGAGCGGGATCTTCTGATCAGGCAGATTGTGGAGCAGACAGAGGCCAATGACAATTTGCTGGTATGTTTGATAGTGTAGTTAAGTGTTTCCTCCATTATCCCTCCCTTAGTCCCTTCCTCTGCCAAACGGGCTGAAAGTAAGGCTAAGACACGGGGAGCTGATCTCAGTTCTGTACATAGTCAATCAGATGATTCTATGGGTGTCTTTCAGTTATTCCAGCTTCTGGGAGCTGTGAATCTCATGGATCACCAAAGGAGTCTCTTCTGTAACCTTATTTCTTTCTGTCTTGATGTTAGCTTATATTTGCTAACCACCTTTTATATTCAATTAGGCAATGATGAAGGACCAGTATGCTAATTATGTGGTTCAGAAGATACTTGAAACATGCAATGAGAATCAGCGGGAACTCCTGCTCGGCCGTGTAAAGGGTCATATGCAAGCATTGAGGAAGTACACTTACGGCAAGCACATTGTAAGCCGGGTTGAGCAGCTCTGTGGTGATGGTAAGTTTCATCGTCCACTAGCACTTACACCAAGATTCGCTGTGACTGTTGGCCACAGCATCATGAGTTCATGACCAATGTCTTCAATTTTGTCACCCTTTCAGGAACTGCTGAGTCGGATTCTTGAAATGAACCGCCTAATTCTTCATAGGCCAGGGGTGTCTTGTTCTTTTGCTCAGTCCATCAGTGAAGAAAGCAAAACAGATAAAGTCCAACTCTGGTGCTTCCAAACAGACTAACAAAACTGTCGTCGAAGATTGTATAGGTGTGACTCTTCAGGATAGTCTTGAGGTTCTAGAACAGAAGCGTAGTGGTGTGCATCAGTGTATCTATGTTAGGGTGTGCCTATTTACAGAATAATAGTGGTTGGTTAGCTGTGTGCAAAAGGAGTTTAGCGTTATGGTTTGTATGCGATACATATTAACTGTGCCTGGTAATGTATTTGCTTTCTTGCATCGCAGTTGTGGGATAAATGCAATGTTCATGTCTTGTCCTGATTGCGTGTGAGATCTCTCGTTCAGTTCAAGCTGCGTTTTCTACATGGCGATGAGATCAGGTTTTTTTTTTATTTGGTGAAAAAAAAAGGTTGTGCACCTTTGCACTAGTTAAGCATGGAGATGAGCTGCCCTATTTTTGTTTTTAAATGTCGGCTGGGATTCAACTGTCTATTTTCTATAAACGGTGGTGCTAGCGCCCGGACGTGTCCGGACGCCTGCGTGCTCCACTTCGTTTCGCGCTCCACGCAGGGCCCGCGTTGCCTGAGCGACAAGAGGGGACGGGCGTGCAGCGCCTCCGATTCGGAAGGACCTGACCGCAGCGTCGTATGAATGCCCTGCCGGTGCTAGGAGAGACGATGCAATGGAAGGTGGGGAGGAGATATGCAAGACCCGATCTGCTTTTGAAACATCTAAATACAACAGTTGCAACATATGTCTCAAGGCAGTCGAAACACTTCAAACATGTTTTTGAAACACTTGAAAACCATTACAACCATATGTAACATAAAAAAAATACATTACACATGCAATGTATGTGTGAAACATATGCAACATCCAGAAAAACACAATTGCAACATGCATCCGAAAAACACAAATGAAACATACCTCTGAAACATGACTCGAAACATACGCTTGCAACATGCCTCTAAAACAATTGCAACATATGCAACATCTCCCGATCTACTTTTGCAACATTCATATGAAACAAATGCAACATACATCTGAAACACCTGAAACATACATATGCAACATTGGGGAGGAGAAGGCTGGGCCGGTCGATTTCGGCCGCCGGGTAGGGGAGCTCGGTCGGCGGGGTAAGAGGGTGCCGCTGGGGTTGGGGCGGGTGTCGCGTCGGGGTGGAGGAGAGTCATCCACTCCCCTGCAACACCGCCGCGCCACTTCCATGGATCTCGTCGGGGTTAGGGAGAGGGACATCGGATCCGCAGGCGTTGGGTGCTCCTGGTGGGTGAGGACGCCGGGGTGGGAGAAGGAGCCGCCGAGGTGCGGGAGGAGGACGCCGGGGTGGGGGAGCGCGCACGCTGAGGTGGGTGAGGGCGCCGCCGCGGCCAGGGAAGTAGCCATGGCTGCGTCGTCGGGGTGGGGCAAGGCGCGAGCGCGGAAGGGATAAGAATGGGGAAGGGCGCGAGCGTGTCCGGGAGTGAGCAGTGGGAGGCGTCCGTCCGTCCGGGCGTCTTAATCGTATCATTATCGTTCTATAAAAGATATTTTCTTTCAAATTCCTGCAGTTCCACGACTTCAGAAGAAATAAATACTTCTTAGAAATATAACCAGGAGCAGAGAACCCCTAGAACCACGGACCGTGTGGAACCCTAGCTAAGGCTAGTCATGGAAAACTCAGGGACCGTGTATATAGCTAAGGCTACTCCTAGTGATGAGACCAGTTTTAGTGGTGAGTGTTATGGTAGTATTATCATCAAGATTACCATGTCAGCTTTTATGCTGGTAATTAAAACTTAGGGACCGTGTATATACCTAAGGCTGAGACTAGACTTAGTGGTGAGTGTTATGTTGCCATTACCAAGATTACCATGCCAACTTTGTTGTTTACTGTGATTTCATCTTAATAAAACTCTACGAAACTCTCTCTATCTCTCTCTCTTCATAATTAACCTGCTAAATCATTATTATCGAAAAAACCTGCTGAAACATCAAATATGCTAAGTGTCACAATATTAAATGCATATGAAACTCCAACAGAGACTGACCTAATAGTTAGTTACTAAAGATTAGCTATCTCGGTTAATAAACCAGCTAATGTGTTACCCGTCATTGAACTAACGATTAGCTAATGTGTTACGTACCATCCAACTAACGATTAGCTAGCTATTAGCTGGTTTTTTAGCTAACACAATTAATAACGATTAAGTAATGTGTTGCCTACCATTGAACTAACAATTAGCTAGTTAGCTGTTTTTTTCTTAGCTAACACACTAACGATTAGCTATTAGCTGGGTTTTCCTAGCTAACACAATCAATAGTTAGTTACCTTGGCTAATGTGTTACCTACCTTCCAACTAGCGATTAGCTATTAGCTAGTTTTTTTCAGCTAACACAACTAGTAATATTTAGTTAGTTGGGTGGATCAAAACAAATTTAGCCCCTAGTTTAGCTTCGGCCAACAATATATGTAATACTACAAATATCAGAAATATATTTCCAACCTTTTTAATTTATCTAGTTTTCAAGTACATACTGTGGCAAAGTAGATTTTGATATATCACATTGTCTATGAAGATTTAACTCAACTTTGTTATTTCAACACAGAAACTCAAAGTACAGAATAACAGAAGAATTCATTTCACTATTTTTAGACGGCGTAGAAGCCCTCCAGATTGCCGCTGCTCCTCGACTCCCGCCGGCTCCTCGCCCGGCCGACGCTGCCGGCGGTTCCATCGCTCATTTCGTCGAACACGCGCCCTACCATTCCCTCGATGATGTCCAGCGGCAGCAGTTGCTTCCGGCCGCCAGCCAGAGCCTTGTCGTTGGCCTTCAGGAACCCGGCGTACGCGCCGCGCACCGCCTTGGCCGTCGCGACCTTGATCTGTCCCCGGAGGTCGCCGTCCGGTATCTTGTACTCGGCCCCATGCCGCCTCACCCGCTCCTCCAGCTTGTCAGCGAACGCCACCGCCTTCTCCCGCGCGTCGTCCGGCGGCCAGGTCTTGGGCGCCCCGGAGCTGCTGCCGCTGACGAGCCGGACCAGCGGGGTCCACACCGCGTCCTGGTACTCCCACGCCGCCTCCTCGGCCGCCGCCTTGTACCGGCGCCGCATGGTGTCCTCGCCCACCAGCTTCGCCAGCTCCGAGCCCCGGGAACGCATGTAGATGTACCAGTAAGCGTTCATGGCCAGGACGTGCGACGCCACCGTGTCCGGGCACATCCGGCGCGCCGCCTCGACGTGCCGGTGCAGCGCCTCCAGCACGCTCGCCGCCGCCTCGGCGAGCGGGGCGCGGTCGCCTTTGCCCGCGTCGTCGTCCTCGTCGCCGCGCTCCAGATCTGCGCGCAGCGCGGTGTCCATGAGCTCGCGGTAGTCGTCGGACGCGAGGCACTTGAGGTAGTTCACGGCGTACCGCACGATCTTGGGAACGTGCCCGGTGTCGGCGCCGGCGCCGGTGACGTAGAGCGTCTCGATGCGGAGACCGAACTCGAAGAACACGCCGGCCGCGGCGCGCGCCAGCGCGCGCTCCACCTCGCGCGTGCGCTCGCGGATGGCGACCAGCGTGGCCGACTCGCTGGAGAAGAGCTCGTCCAGGCGCTCCCTCTCCCGGACCACCGCGTCGAGCATGTCGAGCAGCTTGAACAGCTTCTGCGGCTCGCGCGCCGCGGCGGCCACGCCGTCCGCGAAGCGGAAGAACGCCGCGACGATGCGGGCGGCGATCTTGGCGAAGCACTCGGGCCAGACCGCCGGCGGCAGGGGCTCGAGCACGCGCGCGCAGAGCCGGCGCTCCGCAACGAGCACGGAGGCGATAGCCACGTGGAAATGCGGGCTCCAGAGCGCCATGGCCGACTCCAGCGACTCCCACTCCATGGCGTCGATCTCCTCCGGCGTGTACGACTTGAGGTACGCCGGGTTGAGCCGCATCATCGCCTTGGCCGCTCTCCTGTACCTCGTCTGAGTGACGTCACCCACCGTTATTTCAGTTACTCACATCGCAACTGTCACAGCAAGGCTAGCTGTAGTAGAGGTTAGAGAAAACGAATCACCGTGACGTAGATGTCGAGGCAGATGTCCAAGCAGTCGTTGCCGGCGAGCGTCCTGGCCATCCTTGCGGCGGCCTCCACCTGGTCGTCAGTGCCCAGCTCGTATCCGGCCGTGCCTCCCTCGGCGCCGGCGACGTCGTCGTCCACGGGCGCCGGGTGCTTCAGCCTGAGGAGCAGCGCCTCGAAGAGCTCCTGGAGGCCGAGGAGAGCATCGTCGAGGGGGCCCTCGAAGCGCATCTCCTCGGCTTCCGTCTCGTACACCGCGCGCAGCGCCGCGGCGGCCTCGGTCAGCCTCCGGACGCGGCCTCGGCCGGCCGCCTTGGTCCGGCCCAGGAAGCCGACCGCTTCCTCCACTCTCCGGACGGCCTCTTCGCCGCGCGCCACCACCTCCTCGATGGCGTCCCGCAGCTGGTCCACACGGTCGACGAACGCGACCGCGCACTCGGCGTCGCCCGGGTTCGCGGGTGGCGCGGCATCCTCGGCCAGCGCGGACACGCGGCGGAACGCCGCGAGGAGGGGTTCGGCCGGCGCGACGGCGCGGTCGATGCGCGCGCTCAGCGCGCGTGCCGCCACGGCTTGGGACTGGAGGTTGTGGGAGGACGACGGCGAGGCGCTGGACAGGAGCTCGTCGAGGCGGTCGCCGATGGCGTCGATTTCGACCTCAGCCTCGGCCGCGGCTGAAAGCACCGAGACGATGGCAGCTCGCGAAGCATGAAGCTTCGCCAGAACAGTGGCGCCGCCCGTGTCGGCATCGGCATCGGCATCGCCGGTTGCCGGCGTTGACGGGTTGGGGCACATGGCCGGCAGCCGGCCGGTGTTTGGGCCTAAACACGCGTGTATGACGATGTCTCCCTCGCGATTGGCGCCTGCGCCTTGTATAATCACAGTATGGTGATTAGGACAAGTTTGGTTGGGACGAAGCTTTGGTTAGAGCAAAGAAAGACCTTGGAGCTTAGCTGCCACTTAGGACAAATGGCCATCTTTGGAGATTGCACCGCATTGTTGCAGAGTACCAGTAGTTGTGAGAAAGAAAGCGAGCATTTTTACATTTGTCCACTTGTGGTTTGATACAAGTTAATTTTGCAGTAAATTGCTGGCACGAAAATAATGCATCCAAAGGAAATTTGGTCTGATTTACTTGAGAGCCAGGACTCCTTGTATTATACTCCCTCCATCCCAAATTATAAGACGTTTGACTTTTTTTTGACACCAAGTTTGACCACTCGTCTTATTTAAAAATTTGTGCAAAATATCAATTATTTTATCATGGCTTGGTATATTGATAAAAGTTCCTCAAGAATGACTTAAATTTGACTATGTTTGTACAAATTTTTTGAATAAGACGAGTGGTCAAACTTAGGATAAAAAAGTCAAACGTCTTATAATTTGGGATGGAGGGAGTAGAGAGCAACAGTAAAATATGTCTTAATAGTCAAACTCTCCCTAAAATGCTTCAACATCTGCAGTATCAAATTAGTTTTATTAAACTCTCCATGAAATGTGTCCTGCTAGTGCATCTTTTCAAACTCGTAGATGGTGATACATAGTTTTCTAAAACTTGACTGACCTTTGAGAAGTTTGACTTAGAACAAAGCTAAAATTCTCGTATGAGAAATTAGAAGAAAGTTTATTTGCATATATTCCACAACAACACTCATTTTGGACCAGTGGATGTATAATACTGTATAATATTGACTCATTATGAGCCAGATAAATGCTCCACTCATACAAAGCATGCAACGTTCAGTGACAAAAGGTTCATCTCAGAACTAAGAAATAGTCTTTCTTTCATTAGTAGACAAATTTCACAACAACAATGCTTGGGGCCAATGCATACCCAGTCCAGGTTGAGTCTGCTCAGAGTTGCTAGTAGTTAGATAATCCCAGGTTAGCAAAGGCCATTTGACTAATAGTTAGATAATCATGAGTGCAACCAGCACAAGATGGCCTTCTTCTCTCCTAAATGGTTGGCATGTGTGGGATTTTTTAAGGAGAAAAAAAATGTTGAAAATCCCACACAGCACAACAAATTTATTCTGTAACAATGCAAGAGCCTGACTTCGTCACGTTCCTGCTAGGCATGGAGCCGTGAACCCAAAAGAATGTCCTTCCATGCCTCATAAAACATCCAGGTGACACCGGATGTCGGCATGACCTTCAGGGAGCTCGCCGCCCATCCTCGGAAAAGCCCCTTGACGCCCTCCTCTTGGACCACCTCAGCTAATGCTGCAATCATGTGGGGTGGGCACTTCCCTTGTAGGGATCCCACCATAAGCCGCTTTCTTGCCACTTCTAGAGGGAAGCTGATTGTGCTTGCAGTTAGACCTAGAAGGTTCAAACAACTATGAGACAAGACACCTAACTTGGAATATAACATTTCCTAATTTGTTTCAAGAAATTTGGTGAATTGTATGTAACACTTTACATGTAACTGAATCCGACCTGAAAGAGCCCCAATAACCAGCAGCTCAGGACGGCTCAAAGATTTCTTTTTATGTGCACGGCAGTAGGAAGTCTTGATGGTCTCGTACATGAAATAGTAGCATGTGCTATATGGAAGCATGCCAACCAACGTTGGGCAGAGGCCAGCATAAAGACCACCAATGCCATCAGTCCGGTAAATCTTGTTGATGGCAATGGCAATACTAGGATAAGCCTGACGATTGACAGTCATGCGGTCCTGCGACAAGAAGAATAGTAAAAGAGTAATCAATAAATTAAATAAAAGGCTTCACAAAGTTCTACGAAGTTTACTGGTTTGCCATTTATTTGGAATAGGCAATAGAACTTAGAAATATAAACCAAACCCCAAAAAGGAAATAAAGAAAAGGAACAGAACATTCCATGAATAGTGCCCACAGATATTTAACATGCAGATTTAGCTCTGAAGTACCTTAAGAACCTCAAGAGGATGGCACACTAAAGTGCTAGCTATTCCAGCTGCCGCACCTCCAATTGCAATCGGCGATAGTAAGTGAAATGGCAGCTCGATTTTCAAATTGCCAAGTTGTATCTTTGGGCATCCATCCTCTTTCCATTTCTCTTGTGCTGATGCCATACTCCTTTTGACACATTCAAATGTCCCGAGCTCAATTGCCTGAGTTGGGATAATCCGGAGCATATTTATTGTATTACCTGCCCAGAGTCCTTGCCAGCCATTATGTTCAACAATCTCCACAAAGCTACCAAAAATATGTTTTGATCCTACCCCTACAACCATTCTTGTCCTGAAATCAATCAAAGCATATCAGATTACTTGTAGATACTCTTTTATAAGTAGATAGATCACTTTTGATATTTATCGGAATCGATGGCAACAGACAACAAAATAATTGTATATCATTTAGCTAAATGGGCTTGGTGTAGTAAATTACTTCAATTAGATTAGCAAGTGGGTATCACTTCACTGAAAGATATATACTAGTACCATAATATAATCGGCAGATCATTAAAAATTGTAAACAAACTCATTTCCCAGAGTGGGGGACAAACTTTCTCATGCAACCAAACTAATATATTTTGAAATAGCAAGACGTCAGACTTAGAACTATGAAAAGACAAATCTGGAGAGCAAAAACTACCTGATAGTTTCTAAGGGAGCAAGAACAGCCTTAGTCATTGCACCAGCCAATGCCCCACTCACGAATTCTGCGACTTCTCTATTCCTCAGAAAAGTCTGCATTAGGTACATGTCTTAGATCAATGTCTGGTAACTCCATCAGCATTTAGCAAGATTTGAAAAACTCATAAGAAACTCAGATCACTGAAAACACTATTTTCAGGAAGTTCCAACTCCGAAATGATCCTAAGCATCTGCAAGTGTTTAACACTTTAACGTGGTAGGAAATGCAATAGAGAAGCTGGAAAAAAAGGAACTCCCATCCGATAGACAGCTATTATTAATATTATCATTCCTTTTGATTTTCAGTGACAACAGCAAAGCTATGTGCATTTTGCATATTGACTACAGCATCACTTGTTGTTTTATTAACAAGACATAGGTACCTGTGTATTCCCAAGTAACTTGGTGAATGCTGTCCAATGCTATTGTTAACCTGTTACTTCATGCATTTTGTCAAAGCCTAATCCGAATTGCACTATATTCTTTCTTTAGGAAACATCCTCAGTCCATAACTCTGACCAAGTGAACAAAGCTGTGAATGGGTACAGTTATTACACATTTACACTGCAGCTCAATGGGTTGCATTCACCTAGCTGATGGCATGAAAGTTCCTAGGCAGCAGCACATCACAAATAGCTGGGAAGGTTGGATTGTAGTTGTTTAACAATATTGGTCCAACTTGGAAGTTGGAAGTGGACAGGGAAAGGAAAAACAAGGGAACTTAACTAAAACACGGGTATATTCTACATGGGGTAGATGCATGAAAACCAAGAAAAGTCTTGGGTTCCAAATGACAAACTTTTGTGTCGTTTTTGAAAGGATCATATCACACAAACATAACAGAAAGAAAATTGTGGAAGCAATCAAATTTACTCACCAAGGCATATAAGCAGGTAAGTCACTACTTGCTTTAATCAAATTGAAAAATAGCTAATGATACAAAACGGCAGCATCTGTCGGAAGCTTCCCTACACCTCCACAGCTTTTTAAGTGCAAAGGAAAAGACAAATAAAAAGGAATTCCACATAGAAGGCAAAATTCTGCTCAATGGGGATAGCTACAGTGCATCTATAGCTTTCAACTGGTCAGCAGTCAGCACCAGGTCTGCTTGTGAAGAAATATCTACCTAAGATAAGTACAAAAAAACATCCAGCAGGCATGGGACACCGGGCACATGGCAATGGGACCCATGCACACATCAACATTATCCTACCTTTAGAACCCCTTAACTTCATCTGTCTATATGGGCAAAAAGAAAATACTGATCTGAGTTAACTATACTTCATCTCAATAAGTTACCAGCAACAATTTGGGATGCCCGCCTAGACCGCAGGCCAGTACGAAACTTCCAAACAACCACCGACTGTTAAACAGTCAGCTAATCAACTACTATTGAAACAGATAATGAGGCGACTTTGATATATCTATATATATAGGAAGATCCCTGGATAAAGATCCGAAGTAAGCTACCAACATCATGGTCACAGTATTTTAACAAATCAAATAAGCAGTTTGAAACTTCTACATCAAACAGTTACTAGGTCGCAGCATGAACCTTCAAGCATGGGGTCGCAGCATGAACCTTCAAGCATGGGGGGACTGTTTGCCGGTTGAATCATCCACAGAATATACATCAGACATCAGGTTATAGAACAATTAATAATAGAAAAAGACATCGGCTTTACAGCAAAGCTGATTTCAAAAAAAAAAAAAATCAAATCGCCCACAAATCCTATCCTCATGCGAGCAATTCAGCAAACAGGCACCACGCCTTGAATAAGGTAGCAAAGCTCCCGCCTCTGTGCCGTTTACCCGTGTGCCCAACCAATCCGAAAGGCGACAGCGTTCCAATCCACATCCACATGCTCAGTGAGAACTAACTAAGCCACCATCACACTCACAACACATCCATCCAGATTCCAGAGCATAACAAGAAGCACGAAACCGAGACAACCGAGATCTGCAGACGAGACCCAGTGACTCACCCTAGCGGCGGCGCCTACGTCGGGCAGCCTGGCGGCGAGGTCCCCGACGACCCGGGCAGCGGCGGCGTCGAGGGCGTCGTCCTTGGGCACGGGCAGGCCCACGACGAGCAGGCCGTCCTTGTACCCGGCGGCGGCCCCGGGCACGGCGGCGCCGACGCGGACGTCCGCGAAGCCGATGCTCGCCAGCGCCAGCTTCTTGCGCCCCGCCTCCTCCACGCCCATGGCTGCTCCGGCCTCCTCGCGGGTGCGGAACGCGAATGCGCCGAACGGGAGGGGGGGCCAAGCGGCAAGCGCAATAGGGGGTCGGGCGGGCGGTCGGCCGGTCTCCTCCTCGTCCCCGCCGCTTCTCGCGGCTTTTGTAGGGAAGGGGAGGGGAGGGAGGAGGGGCGGAGCGGAGGAGGCGAAAAGGGTGGTGGTGGCGGGCGCCGAAGAAGGGATTCTGCGCAAAAGCGCTCAGATGCGACGCCAACGGCTTCACGGGGGGTAGCGTACTATACAACGACAGTGCACGTGTAAATCCGTAACGTAGACGGGAGGGTGGGTGGGGTATTTATTCGTTTTTTTCCCTCATTTTCTCGTGTAAATTTGAAATGATTTTGACTTTTCCTTTGGAAATATAGTAATCTGGACGCTTGAAGCCTCGGGACAGTACTCGGCCAGCTCCGCCTACAGCGTCCAATTCACTGGCCCAGGTAACATCAAACTTCCCCACTCTAATCTGGAAAGCTTAGGCACCTCGAGATGCAGGGCCTATCTTAGAGCATCTCCAAGAGTTTGCCAAAATCTATTTGGCAAATATCATAATTTGATAACTTACTAAAATATATGGCAAGTAAAAAAATAGACTCTCTCTAAGAGTTTGCCATTTGGACTTGATAAAATAAGAAGAGGCCCGCTAAGCGAACGAAGAGCCCCGCTAAGAAACGAAGAGCCCCGTTAAGCGAACGAAGAGCCCCGCTAAGAAACGAAGAGCCCCGCACGCGAAGCCGGATGCGCGCTCGCGCTCAGCGCGCAAATATGCGCGTGGAGGGGGGAGATTTGCCAAGTTGCTAAAATTTACCAAGTTGCTAAAATTTGCCAAGTTGGATGCCAAACTGTTGGAGCACAATTTTTTCTGTTTTGCCAAAAATAGATGGATGCCAAGTTAGATTTGGCAAACTCTTGGAGATGCTTGGTGAAATTTTTTAGTTTGGCTACTGTAACATTTTTCGTTTTATTTGGTAATTTGTGTCCAATCATAGACTAATTAGACTCAAAAGATTTATCTCGTGATTTACAACTAAACTGTGTAATTAGTTTTTCCTTTCGTCTACATTTAGTACTCCATACATGTGTCGTAAGATTTGATATCATAGATACTGTAGCATTTTTTGGTTTTAGGAACTAAACAGGCTGGCAAAATGTTCCTGTGGCTGCTGCTACAAGATAGACTCTGGACGGGCCAGCCTACAGCTACCTAGATGGAATGCGCCGCTATGCTAGAGACGGCTGTGCACCTTTTCGGGTTTGAGTGCCCCGTTCTCACGAGAAATCTGATGTCTCGTTTCCACTTTGGAGTGGATGTCAGAATTTGCACTCCTCTCAATGGATGAGCAAACACGATATGGAAGACTGGTTCTACGATATGACTAGCAGGGGCACAAAGATGACTCATACGATCTCTGTACAGACTCTATGGTGCATTTGGAAGCAAAGAAATGCTATAATTTTCAGAGACCGTAGAAGGCCGGCACAAGCGATCTTCGCTGAGACCAGGGACGAGTGTTTCGCATGGTCGATGGCAGGAGGAAAGATACTTAACTAGGCCCTATTTAGATTGCTGCTGTTAAATTTAGTTCCTCCTAAATGGTTTAGTCCTATTTAGTTACTCCAGAGTTGCTAGAGAGGACTAAAGTTCTTTTAGTCTCATTTAGTCATAGTATTTAGATAAAAAATGACTAAATGAAACTAAATGAGGCTACATTTAGGAGCTCTTAGTTGAACCAAACACCCCCTTACTTTTTTTTGGTAGACATGTCATTAGTGAGTAATTAGCTACTTTTTCTGCGACAGGCAGCGCTACTCGCGCCGGTAATCTAACATTGTTCTTCTAACTTTCTTATTAATGATATAGCCGGGTAACCAGATCTTAAAAAAAACTTGCTTTCAACGACATGTTGAGGATTTTTGCGCGTTGATGATCCATTGTTGTTTTGTCGCTTTTTTCTCACGTTTTTTTGGTGTGCGTAAATAAACGGTGGATATTTGTTTTCCTGGGAATTGGGAGTTTCCGTGCGTGTTTGGCACGCTTGAGAAAAAAACGTATTGTCGTTTTGGTCACTCGGATTCTAGCTCTCGGTGGCCTTTTTCTTGAGAGGGACAGCTGCTGCCTGTGGTTTGATGCAAAAAAAAATTGGAATTTGGCTACTGTAACATTTTTGTTTGTATTTGATAATTAGTGTCCACTCATGAACTAATTAGGTTCAAAAGATTCGTCTCGTGATTTACAACTAAATTGTGCAATTAGTTATTTTTTTATCTATATTTAATGTTTCATACATGTGTTCAAAGATTCGATGCGACGGAGAGAGGGTGTAAAAAATTGAAATTTAGGATGTAACTAAACCGGGCCTTGGTCATACTCATAGAGACGTGGGAAATAGGCGAGAAGGTGAGGGCTAGGGCACAAAAACAGGGTCACTTTCCCGAGGCAATGACCTTTTGGGCCCACCAATAATACGTGCAGGTAGGAAACAGATAGGATGAATTGACAGAACAAATCGGGAGGCCCATTCAAATAGACGGGGCAAACTAGCCCAAGATTGAGTGGCCCACGACATCGTCGCAACTTTCTATATGGGCTTTACTTGGCCCAGTGTCGTCTTCGTGAAACTTGCTGGCCTAGGGAGAGGTTAGCGCCCAGCGTCTGGACACCCACGTTATACGTCTGCTTCACGTGGGGTCCTGCGCCGCTCCATGTCCCATGTCTGCTCCGTATTCCGCGCCACTCCGTGTTCTATGCCCGCTCCATTTCGATCTGCGCCCGCACAGTTTCCCGCGCCTGCCGCTCGTGCCCCATCCACACCTACGTGCATGCAGGCGGGCCCAGCAGCTTGAAAGCCCAAGTTTGGTTTTGGTAATCAATGACACCAAGTTACTAATGCCATGTGTTAAGTGTTTTGAGTTAGGCATAAGCAACACATGTGATGAAGGTGTACGTGGCAAGGAGTGGTGGCCACAAGATCACAAAGAGATGGTGCATGGACATGAAATGATGATCATGGTGGAGATGCACATGAAATGATGGACATGATGATCAAGTGAAGGAAGAAGGATCTAAGAGCGCAAGGCAAAGGTATAACCATAGGGTTTTCCTTTTACCGGTCTAAGATGAGTAGAGAAGTGATTGACCGGATTTAGGATACATAGCCGACTATCAAGAGGGGCAATCACGGTTAGCTCGGGAATCAAGTGCCACTAGATCAATGTCTTGAGCATATGCATTAGGATCTAGTTGAGAGCTAACATAACGCTTTGGAAAATGTTTGTGAAATGCTAACACACATGCACATTGTGGTGTACACTTGGTGGTGTTAGCACTTTTGCGAAGGCGGTGGAGTTTGAGCGGTAGAGAGGGGTTTGGGTTCCTCTCTCCCTTCCGCCGAGCTTGCGAGGCGGGATTCGGCGCTTTTTGGAGAAGTGAAATGCCTATTTTCTATTGCGCCGGAAGTCGAAAAAGAAATGGAGGCGAACGGCGGTCACTGTGATGACCGGACGCTGCACCGGACGCGGTCTCGGTTTGACCGGACGCGTCCGGTCAGTTCATCACAGTGCTGCCCGCTAGGGTTTGTGATCGGACGCGGGTCTGGCCTGACCAGCGCGTCCGGTCAGTTCAACTGGGTGTAAAAGGTAAGCGCGCGACCGGCGCGTCCGGTGCCTCACGGAACCGGAGCGTCCGGTCAGGCGTCCAGAGAGGCCGAGCGCAGCGAAGCGCGATCGGACGCGGCTGGCGCGTCCGGTCACGTGCGACCGGACGCGTCCGGTCTCGTCGGGTGCTTACTGGAACGCGACCGGACGCTGACACTGTCGCGTCCGGTCAATCGAAGGAGCGCGTCCGGTCAGGGCAACGGCTAGTTCTGACGCGCACTGTTCACGTTTGTCGTGTAGTGACCGGACGCGTCCGGTCACCCTGACCGGAGCGTCCGGTCAGCGCGATTTGAACTGCATCGTCCGGTAACGGCTAGCTGCGTACCCCTTCGTTATAAATAGAGGGTGTCCGGGGTTTGAGGGCATCTCTTGCACATTTTGAGACCTAGAGACATCCTTTGAGCTAGAGAACAACCCCTCCACTCATCTCTTTGCATAGTTGGACATCTTGAGTGAGATTGAGTGAGATTCAAGTGCATTGCTTGAGAGTTGCATTCTAGAGGCACTTGATCTTCGAGTTGCTGCGGATTTCTTGTTACTCTTCCGTGTTTCCCGACACGGTAGACGGCTTGGAGCAGCGGAGGTGATTGAGGTCGCAATTGGAGATTGTTGGAGCCCTCACCAAGTGTTGTAAGGGGTTCTTGATCCTTCCCCACGGAAGTTCGCGAATTGGATACTCTAGTGGAGCTCGTGGCTTGGAGGATCCCCATCTTGTGTGCGGTTGTGCGGTGCCCGCCGAGGGATCGACTCTTGATAGTTGATTAGCTCACGAACCGACAAGTGGGTGTATCGCCACAACGAGGAGTAGCTTGCCGGGAAGCAAGTGAACCTCGGGATAAATTCTTGTGTCATTCTCTTCCCGAGGATTTCTCTTGTGTGATTGATTGATTGATTGGTACTTCTCTTCTCTACACGGCGGTATAATCACTCGAAGCTCTTCTCTCTTTTTACTTCTTGTATCTAGCTTGTTGTTGTTGTGTTTAGTGGATAGCCTTGTACTAGACTTGTGTAGGTGGCTTGCTTAATTAGTTAGAGCTAGTGCATTTTGCTCCGTCACCTTTTATACTAACTTGTGGTTAAGTAATTATTGTAGAAGTTTTAATTAGGCTATTCACCCCCCTCTAGCCTATTTGGACCTTACAAGTGGTATCGGAGCCGAGGCACCGTTTATTTGAGGCTTAACAACCTACGGTGAAAAAGAAATGGCTCAATTAAGTTTGCACATCAACAACACCAAGAAGGCACCTCACTTTGATGGGACAAATTATGCTTATTGGAAGGTTAAGATGACCGCACATCTCAAGTCAATCAATAGAGAAGTGTGGAAGGTCACCGAAACAAAATTTGAGATTGCTAATCCGGAAGCACCTACACCGGTGGAAGAGAAGAAGCTCCAATGCAATGACATTGCCATTAGTGCTCTTCATGAGGCATTAGATGACAAGACATTTGAGCAAGTGAAAAATATAGAAGTTGCACATGATGCTTGGGCCAAGCTAGAAGAAACATTTGAGGGCACCGAAGGCACAAAGACCGCTAAAGCATATATCTTGCAAGAAAAATTTTCAAGCGTCAAGATGCAAGATGATGAGAGTGTACCGGAGATGTTTCATAGATTGCAAGTCATTGACAATGAGCTCAAGGCACTTGGTGAGGAAGTCAAGGACAACCAATTCTCTATGAAGTTCTTGAGAAGCTTGCCCAAGAGGTTTGATACATTGATCACCGTACTAGTGAGGACTACATTGAAGGATTCAACTCCTCAACAAATATTTCAAGAAGTGATGACCGATGATTCATATAGAGAAGATGATGAGAAGGATGAGTTGGTCAAGAAGAAGAAGAAGGAAAATGAGAAGAAGGATGATGAGAAGAAGAAGAGTGTGGCATTCAAAGCCACCACATCTAAGGGCAAATCCAAGATTGAATCATCAAGTGATGAAGACTCAAGCTCTTGTGATAGTGATGACATTGATGAGAAGATGGCTCTCTTTGTCAAGCAATTTGGCAAGTTCATGAAGAAGAAAGGCTTTCGTGCAAGAAGAAGGAAGAACTCATCCAAGAAAAATGAGCATACCATGAGATGTTTTAGATGCCATAGCAAGGACCATCTCATTGCAAAGTGTCCTTATGATAGTGATGATGAAGATGCTATCAAGAAGGAGAGGAAGAAGCAAAAGAAGAAACAAGAAAAGAAGGAGAGCTCTCATAAGAAGAAGAATGATTCTCATGTTGCTACATGGGATAGTGATGATTCCTCAAGTGTTGATGAGGATGACAACAAGAGCAAGAAGAAGGGACATGCTAGCATTGCCATCCAAGAGAAGGTCTCTCTCTTCGACATTCCATCGTGCTTCATGGCTAAGGCCGCTAAGGTATCATCCGATGATGAGAGCGATCATGATAATGTTAGTGATAGTGATAGTGATGAAGAAGAATTCACTAAAGATGAACTAATCACTATGCTAGAAGATTGCACTCAACATTTTAAAGAATCTAGAAAGGAGTGCAAGGGCTTGCTTAAGGAAAAGAAAAACCTTATGCAAGAACTTGATGAGCTTAGAGCATCTTATGAGA
The DNA here is from genome assembly GCA_022457205.1 of Saccharum spontaneum. Lineage (NCBI taxonomy): Eukaryota > Viridiplantae > Streptophyta > Magnoliopsida > Poales > Poaceae > Saccharum > Saccharum spontaneum. The sequence continues at coordinate 51,243,071 of CM039604.1, forward strand.
GTCTAAAGGTAGACCATAAGAAGCTTCAAAAGTCTCACACTAAGCTTGAAGAAGCTCATTCCTCTCTAGTTGAAAAATGTGAAAACATGTCAACTAATGTTGAGAAAGCTAAAACTTGCAACATAGGCATATCATGTGATATAGTTAACGAATCTTTTCATAAGCCTATTGTTGTTGCTCCCACTAACCCTTCATGTAGCTCATCTACATCATCCTCATCTAGTAGTGATGGTTTCACTTGTGACTCCACACTTATAGTTGAGAATGAAAATCTCAAGAAGGAAGTAAAAGAGCTCAATCACACCTTAGCTAAGGCTTATGGTGGTGAGGACCGCTTGCTTATGTGCTTGGGTAGCCAAAGAGCTTCTCTCTACAAAGAGGGATTGGGCTATAACCCCAAGAAAGGCAAGGCCGCTTTTGCTCCTCACAAGACTCGTTTTGTGAAGAACAATGGTAGCTATTACAAAAGTTGCAAGCAAGTTGGTCACATAGAGCAACATTGCATGAACAAGAAATCCAATGCTAATGTATCCTCAATTAAGTTTGATTCTTTCTATATACTTACCAAGGGTACAAATAGTGTTCATGCTAAGTTCATTGGTGCACCATGGATGGGCTCAAAGAAGAAAGCCATTTGGGTACCAAAGAGCTTGGTCACTAACCTTGGAGGACCCAAACAAGTTTGGGTACCTAAAAAGAATTGATCTTATCTTGTAGGTCAATTACAAAGCCGGAGGAAGGCATTGGGTGCTTGATAGTGGGTGCACTCAACATATGACCGGGGATTCTTGTATGTTCAAATCAATTGATACAAGTCAAAATGGTGGTTTTGATTCTATCACTTTCGGCAACAACAAGAAAGGCAAGGTCAAGGGGCTTGGTAAAATTGCTATCTCAAATGACATGAGCATATCTAATGTGTTGCTAGTTGAGAGCTTGGACTTCAATCTTTTATCGGTGGCACAACTTTGTGATCTTGGCTTCAAGTGCATATTTGGTAGTGATGATGTTGAAGTCTTTAGTGTTGATGGATCAAATTTGATATTCAAAGGATTTAGACATGGTAGCTTATACTTGGTTGACTTCAATGATAGTGAGGCACAATTGACATCATGCTTGCTTAGCAAATCTAGTATGGGTTGGTTATGGCATAGAAGGCTTGGTCATGTTGGAATGAAACAATTGAACAAACTTTTGAGGCATGACTTAGCTAGAGGCTTGAAAGATGTGACTTTTGAGAAGGATAAACCTTGTAGTGCTTGTCAAGCCGGCAAACAAGTTGGAAATGCACATCCTAGAAAGAATGAAATGAGCACATCAAAGGCATTTGAGCTATTGCACATGGACTTGTTTGGACCAACAACATACACTAGCATTGGTGGCACACAAGTATGTCTTTGTGATAGTGAATGACTACACAAGATACACTTGGGTGTTCTTTCTCTATGATAAGAGTGATGTTTATGATCTATTCAAGTCTTTTGTCAAGAGAGTGCAAAATGAGTTCGAAATCACCATCAAGAAGATTAGAAGTGACAATGGTAGTGAGTTCAAGAACACAAGAATTGAAGATTTATGTGATGATCTTGGTATTGGATATCAATTCTCTCCAACATACACTCCTCAATCCAATGGTGTAGTTGAAAGGAAGAATAGAACTTTGATTGACATGACTAGATCAATGCTTAGTGAATACAATGTGAGTCATTCATTTTGGAGTGAAGCTATCAACACGGCTTGCTATTGTAGCAACCGTCTTTACTGCCATGGGAAGCTTGGGAAGACACCATATGAGCTATTGAATGGAAGAAAGCTCAACATTGCATACTTTAGAGTGTTTGGTTGCAAATGCTATATTCTCAAGAAAGGCACTAGATTGAGCAAGTTTAAAAAGAAATGTGATGAAGGGTTCTTACTTGGTTATTCTACCACAAGCAAAGCATATAGAGTTTGGAATCTCACAAATGGCACCTTGGAAGAAGTTCATGATGTTGAGTTTGATGAAACCCAAGGATCTCAAAATGAAGCTCAAAACCTTGATGATGTGAGAGGAGATCAATTGTCAAATGCAATGAAGAACATGGACATTGGTGATGTTAGGCCAAGGCAAGTTGATGATGATGATATTCATGTGATCAACCAAAATGTGCAAATTGATACAAATCAAGCAAGCTCTAGTGGTACTCATGATGAAGCTCAAGTTCAAGGTCAAACAAGTGGAAGCAACCAACTCCCAATACTCCAACCTACTAGTATTGCGAGAGATCATCCATTGGACCAAATCATTGGTGGAATTCAAAGTGGTGTTCAAACTAGATCAAGGCTAGCATCTTTTTGTGAGCACTACTCATTTGTGTCACTTGAAGAACCTAAGAAAATAGAAGATGCATTGAAAGACTCCGATTGGGTAAATGCCATGCATGAAGAGCTAAACAACTTCACTAGAAATCAAGTTTGGAAACTTGTTGAAAGGCCAAAGAACTACAATGTGATTGGTACTAAGTGGGTCTTTAGAAACAAGCAAGATCAAGATGGCATGGTTGTAAGAAACAAAGCAAGATTAGTTGCACAAGGTTACACTCAAGTTGAGGGTCTTGATTTTGGAGAGACATATGCACCGGTTGCAAGATTGGAGGCTATTAGAATCTTATTAGCATATGCTTGTGCACACAACATCAAGCTCTATCAAATGGATGTCAAAAGTGCATTTCTCAATGGTTACATCAATGAAGAAGTTTATGTTGAGCAACCTCCCGGTTTTGAAGATGACAAGAAGCCCAACCATGTTTTCAAGCTAAAGAAGGCTTTGTATGGTTTGAAGCAAGCACCTAGAGCATGGTATGAGAGATTGAGGGACTTTCTTCTCTCTAAAGGGTTCAAGATGGGAAAGGTTGACACCACTCTCTTCACCAAGAAGCTTGGAAATGACTTATTTGTGTTACAAATCTATGTGGATGACATTATCTTTGGATCAACCAACCAAGACTTTTGTGAAGAGTTTGGAAATATGATGGCTAATGAGTTTGAGATGTCTATGATTGGAGAGCTTAGTTACTTCCTTGGACTTCAAATTAAGCAAATGAAGAATGGCACTTTTGTAAATCAAGGCAAGTACATCAAGGACATGATCAAGAAGTTTGGATTGCAAGATGCTAAGCCAATGAGTACACCAATGAGCACAAATGATCAATTGGGTGTTGATGCTAGTGGCAACATGGTAGATCAAAAGCAATACCGATCTATGATTGGAAGTTTGCTCTATGTCACCGCTTCTAGGCCGGATGTGATGTTTAGTGTGTGCAAATGTGCAAGATATCAAGCTTCACCTAGAGAGAGTCACTTGAAAGCAACCAAGAGAATATTGAGATATCTTAAGGGCACTCATGATGTTGGATTATGGTTTCCAAAGGGGTCTAATTTTGAGTTGATTGGATATTCGGACTCCGACTATGGTGGATGCAAGATTGATAGAATGAGCACAAGTGGCACTTGTCAATTGCTTGGAAGGTCTCTTGTTTCATGGTCATCAAAGAAATAAAATAGTGTTGCACTATCTACCGCCGAGGCCGAATACATTAGTGCCGGTAGTTATTGTGCACAATTGCTTTGGATGAAGGCCACTTTGAATGACTTTGGAATAAAATTCAAGAATGTTCCGTTGTTTTGTGACAATGAAAGTGCAATCAAGATGACACAAAATCCGGTTCAACATTCAAGAACCAAGCACATTGATATTAGGCATCACTTCATAAGAGACCATCAACAAAAGGGTGATATTAGCATTGAGAGCATTGGCACCGAAGATCAACTAGCCGATATCTTCACTAAGCCACTTGATGAAAAGAGATTTTACAAGTTGAAGAATGAATTGAACATACTTGACTTCTCCAACTTGAAATGAGTGCACCCTCACATTCTTATATGACATGCCTCTCCTCCGACATAGCAAGGTAAAGTTGTTTGGCATATCATCCATACTTTGCTAAGGACATGTTTAGAACATATAGACATATTTGCATGACAAATAGGCTCATTCATGAAAATCAAATGATTTTGATGTATATATGGTACCACTATTGCTTCTATGTTTGATTGATCTAGTGGTAGCATATGACATGTTTGTGGGCTTGCAAACCTAGTGTTGAATCTAGAAAATGAGCTCATGATGTGTAATTCAACATGGTCAAGATAACCCTTATACTTTATGAGGTGTGAAGAAGCTTGTCCTTGGTTCAAACCGAATTACATATTCTAGGCAAGTGATCTAGATTGAACCATAATTTGGACTCCCTCATATTGATTGACTTGATTCTCACTAAAATTGGCACTTTTTTGGTGATTGTTGACAAAGGGGGAGAGAAAAGTCACAAAGATAGAAAAGTCACAAAGATAAAAAGTTAAGTTACTAAGGGGGAGAGAAAGTTACTAAGGGGGAGAGAAAGAATAAGATATGACTTTGGAAAGGGATCAACTAAAATTGAGCACACAAGTAGGGGGAGCAAGCTCATGAATTGTTTGTTGCATTTGTATGTGCATTAACATGATGAATTGTTGCATTGCAAAGCTTAAATCCTTATTCATGTTTGTATGGTGATTGCTAGAAATAGAACTTGAATGATGTTTTGTTAAGAGTAGCTTTACAAGTAGTATCTAGACACCCTTTGCTTATAATGTTGATCTCACGGGGTACTTTAGTGTTTGTGATCTTTACAAGTGATGAATTACAAGTGGTGTCTAGCTACATCGATGCTAAGGATGGTATATAAAGGCAACTCCGATTGGTATCACGCTTCAAAGGTCCATTCTATATACCTTAGCATCAATTTGATAGTGGTAACTCTCCCAAAATTCAAATCCATACATATGTGCACAATTGAACCAAACTCATGGAAGCACATATGTAGGGGGAGCTAATACTACGAAATTGAAAATTGATTTCATTTCATATCTTTGTGATGGTTGTCATCAATTACCAAAAAGGGGGAGATTGAAAGCCCAAGTTTGGTTTTGGTAATCAATGACACCAAGTTGCTAATGCCATGTGTTAAGTGTTTTGAGTTAGGCATAAGCAACACATGTGATGAAGGTGTACGTGGCAAGGAGTGGTGGCCACAAGATCACAAAGAGATGGTGCATGGACATGAAATGATGATCATGGTGGAGATGCACATGAAATGATGGACATGATGATCAAGTGAAGGAAGAAGGATCTAAGAGCGCAAGGCAAAGGTATAACCATAGGGTTTTCCTTTTACCGGTCTAAGATGAGTAGAGAAGTGATTGACCGGATTTAGGATACATAGCCGACTATCAAGAGGGGCAATCACGGTTAGCTCGGGAATCAAGTGCCACTAGATCAATGTCTTGAGCATATGCATTAGGATCTAGTTGAGAGCTAACATAACGCTTTGGAAAATGTTTGTGAAATGCTAACACACATGCACATTGTGGTGTACACTTGGTGGTGTTAGCACTTTTACGAAGGCGGTGGAGTTTGAGCGGTAGAGAGGGGTTTGGGTTCCTCTCTCCCTCCCGCCGAGCTTGCGAGGCGGGATTCGGCGCTTTTTGGAGAAGTGAAATGCCTATTTTCTATTGCGCCGGAAGTCGGAAAAGAAATGGAGGCGAACGGCGGTCACTGTGATGACCGGACGCTGCACCGGACGCGGTCTCGGTTTGACCGGACGCGTCCGGTCAGTTCATCACAGTGCTGCCCGCTAGGGTTTGTGATCGGACGCGGGTCTGGCCTGACCAGCGCGTCCGGTCAGTTCAACTGGGTGTAAAAGGTAAGCGCGCGACCGGCGCGTCCGGTGCCTCACGGAACCGGAGCGTCCGGTCAGGCGTCCAGAGAGGCCGAGCGCAGCGAAGCGCGATCGGACGCGGCTGGCGCGTCCGGTCACGTGCGACCGGACGCGTCCGGTCTCGTCGGGTGCTTACTGGAACGCGACCGGACGCTGACACTGTCGCGTCCGGTCAATCGAAGGAGCGCGTCCGGTCAGGGCAACGGCTAGTTCTGACGCGCACTGTTCACGTTTGTCGTGTAGTGACCGGACGCGTCCGGTCACCCTGACCGGAGCGTCCGGTCAGCGCGATTTGAACTGCATCGTCCGGTAACGGCTAGCTGCGTACCCCTTCATTATAAATAGAGGGTGTCCGGGGTTTGAGGGCATCTCTTGCACATTTTGAGACCTAGAGACATCCTTTGAGCTAGAGAACAACCCCTCCACTCATCTCTTTGCATAGTTGCACATCTTGAGTGAGATTGAGTGAGATTCAAGTGCATTGCTTGAGAGTTGCATTCTAGAGGCACTTGATCTTCGAGTTGCTGCGGATTTCTTGTTACTCTTCCGTGTTTCCCGACACGGTAGACGGCTTGGAGCAGCGGAGGTGATTGAGCTCGCAATTGGAGATTGTTGGAGCCCTCACCAAGTGTTGTAAGGGGTTCTTGATCCTTCCCCGCGGGAGTTCGCGAATTGGATACTCTAGTGGAGCTCGTGGCTTGGAGGATCCCCATCTTGTGGGCGGTTGTGCGGTGCCCGCCGAGGGCTCGACTCTTGATAGTCGATTAGCTCGCGAACCGACAAGTGGGTGTATCGCCACAACGAGGAGTAGCTTGCCGGGAAGCAAGTGAACCTCGGGATAAATTCTTGTGTCATTCTCTTCCCGAGGATTTCTCTTGTGTGATTGATTGATTGGTACTTCTCTTCTCTACACGGCGGTATAATCACTCGAAGCTCTTCTCTCTTTTTACTTCTTGTATCTAGCTTGTTGTTGTTGTGTTTAGTGGATAGCCTTGTACTAGACTTGTGTAGGTGGCTTGCTTAATTAGTTAGAGCTAGTGCATTTTGCTCCGCCACCTTTTATACTAACTTGTGGTTAAGTAATTATTGTAGAAGTTTTAATTAGGCTATTCACCCCCCCTCTAGCCTATTTGGACCTTACACAGCTGCAGCATACGGCTGCTACAGATGGGTTCACTGCAACATGTGCAACACCAGATCTACTTTTGCAATATTTAGAGGAGATATTTGTAACATACGTCCAAAATAGCTAAAACACTTGCAACATACGTCTCAAACACCAGGGGAATACGTGCTAAAAACATATGTAATATCCGGATGAAACACTTGCAACATAAGTGTGAAACATATGCAACACTCAAATAAAACACGTGCAACATCCGTCTGAAACAGACGTTTGCAACATAGTGTATAGCCATTACAACATATGCAACGTCTCGGTCTATTTTTGCAACATCCACATAAAACACTGGCAACATGCATATGAAATCCCTGAATCATACGCTTGCAACACGCGCTTGTAACATCCAAGGAAGGAAGGGACCGCGAGGTGCAGCGGAGAAGCCCGCTCTAGGTCTGGCCACTCTAGATCTTGTGATGTCGTGAGCTAAGGTCGAGCGTCGTGGCGCGTCAGCGTCGGCCACGACGGAACAGCGGTGTCGATAGCACCTAGATGCGGCGAGGGACGGGGCATGACGCGCAGGGGCAGGGATCGGGCATGGCGCGACTAGACGGAGTGGGCTCGGCGGGGGATGGAGCACGGCGTGACGACAAACGTGGCGCGGCTCGACACGGGATGGGTGTGCCGTCGCGTGGCGTCTTGGGGCGGGTGGACGGTGCGATGAACCGCGACGAGCGAAGCGAGTTGGGGATTTCACGGGATGGGTGTGCCGTCGCGTGGCGTCTTGGGGCGGGTGGACGGTGCGATGAACCGCGACGAGCGAAGCGAGTTGGGGATTTCAGCTCTCGCAGTGTAGATGGAATCGATAGAGGAGAGAGTGTAGGTGGGCCTGTTGGGCCGGTCAATGAGCTGAACATCCATTTTTTTAAGACTGCGAACTTATGTTCTGTAGCTCATTACCTCTGCGTCCAGGAAAGAATGTAATTCTAGCACAGTGTCATGGTTTTGTATCTTAAGTTCAATCAATTATAGTTAAAAAACATCAATATTTATGATATCAAATAAATATCATTAGATTAATTACGAAATGTATTTTTATAATAAATTATTTTAGAGCTGTAAATATAAATAGTATTTACTAAAAATTTAGTTAAACGTGAACTATTTTTACTCGCACGCAACATGTAGTTGCATTATATTACGTGGACCGAGGGAGTATATTCTACATTGAACGGCTGGACCATCGTCCTTCGCAGCAGCCAGTTGACAGTTGACACCACCCCTCTGACTCTGGTCTTCTGGACCATCGCTCTTCATTAATAAAAGTAAGATCTTTTTTTACTTGAGTTTCAAAAAAAAAGATCTTTTTTACCTGACAAGATTGAGTTTTGCAATCGGATAGTAGAATTGTTACCCTATCAGATATTGCAAAAATGTATACTTTTCTTTATAGAATCTTAATGTGCTCCAAAAATACAAGGGTATACTATTGATTTTGAGAATTTAAATGACGTGAGTCAACTCGAGTAGTTTAAACTTCTCGTATATCACAAATACTATATACTATATTTTTTTTTTCAAGCGAGGTAACACCCCATTTTCATATATTTAAAATTTAAAATAGAAACACATAATTCAGCTCAGTTCACAAAAGACATGCCAGCCAACTACACTAAGCTAGCTAATAGTTCATAACTAATATTAGCTACATAGCTTCTGCTATTAATACTCATTTGGCTTAACTAGCAAGGTATTAGTTAGTTGGGTATCCATCTACCAATTAGCTGGGTTCGTTTGGATCTAAATGGGCTAACTATTAGACGTATGGCTCCAACAAGATCTAAGAGTAGCTAACTTAAGTATTTGTTAGACTACATAGAAAATGAGAATTACGCTTAATATGTCTAGATACATAGTAAAATGGATGAACTAAAGAAAGTCAAAACCACTTATAATTTGCAACGGAGGGAATATAAGTTTACCGAGATCACATTTGCACTACCACAACGGCGGTTAGGCAGTAGGCAGTAGGCACGCAACACCAGAACAAAAAGTGAAGTCGCAAATCAGCACTTTACAACATGGATGAGTGCACCTTGCGCAAGTCTGCGACTGTGATTCTGTGAAGCTAACGTATGCTCTTCTATTAGCAGCCAAAACGTGGAGCATGGACATGTTTCTCGTTCTAAGAACGTATGTTCTAGGAACAATCATGTTCTTGTTCCGGGAACAAATGTATTTTCTCAAAATGCATTGGGCACTAATGTTTGCTAGTTCAAGCTGGCACTTTTATCTAGAAAAATATAGTTTAGCGGGTCCCCAAAAAATCATATCATGGAAATCATAGACGAAGTTTGTTTTACACTAGACGAGTTATACTCATTCCTTCCCAAATAATGAAGTTCTTAGTTTATCCTAAGTCTAATATTTTTAAGTTTAACTAAATTTATACAAAAAAGAAGTATTAATATTTACAATACCAAAAATAAATGTTATTATATTTATTTACCACGAAACATATTTTCATATTATATCTACTTGGCACCATAAATGTTAAATTTTTACCTATAAAGATTATAAAAATAAATTGGTTTGACAACAAACCTAGAATTATTTTGGGAGACGACGGCTACAAGCGAAAAAAAAACTTACTAGCACGTGTCCTTTATTCCTTTTTATTATGTTGTGACATAATAAAATCCGCTATTTGGATTTTGGAATTGGTAAACTGGTGACTCGCTATCGATCTCGACCCATCCCAGAAGGAACAGGAAGGTGTGGATGCTGGCGACTCGCTATCGGTGCCGCCACCAAAGCTGGTTGCCAAATTTGAATGCCCACCAAGACCACAATGCAATGCACTGGATGTGTACTATCTGGTCGAAAGCAACTCATGGTGATCAGCACAGGATTTCTCCACAGATTCAGTTTTCAGTTTACAGGCTAGCTGATCTCATGCAGGGAAGGACTGTCCCTCTGACATGCTTAGATGACAACGCCATCTTCGTTGGTAGGCTCCTCTGTGTCAGCTCCAAGGCATTTCCTACCATTGTACCAGCTGACGCCATTGTCGTCCACGATTACAACGCGCTCCTGCTGGAGTGAACCAGGCCATTTGATCGTGGAGGTATTTGCTAGAGCAAAAATTCGAAATCTGAAGATAAATTATAAAAGATGTAAGGTTTGGTGCTTGTTCACAAAGTACCTCATCATGGAACTGCAGTGGTACAGCTATTAAACTTGAATTAGCCTATCATTTGATGAAAATGTGAAATTTCTTCAACTTTTATACCATTGACTCTACCTATATCCAGGCTTCATGATGTGCCACCAATGGAGATAATAGGAACACTTCAAATCAAATTTGAATTCATGGATAAACTTGTATGATATCATGTTTTGATAATTATTTTATTAAACGCAGATCCAGATATGAACTATTGAGCCATGGAAAAACACCCGGGGTACCAGAATAAATTGTTATAGGCCTAAATTTAACTTTGAGAAAGGGTTACATAGAAAGGCTTTACAGTCAATTAATTTGGAAACATGCAGTCAACTGTGAATTATACAACATTAAAGACGGGTTTATAAGAAGATGAAAGGACTATCCCAAGAGCTGTTGACCATCTCTTAGATTCCTCTGGCTTGGCTTTTCCTTTGAGTGTTTTCTGCTTGATTTCTTCGTCAAGATTGAGTTCCCTTTCTGTAGCTTCAAGGTTCCTTTCAAGGTAATGCTGCAAATATTGATAAAGTATTTCATCATCAATTGTTTGATTTGATGCTCAAGTATCATTGAATAGATAGAGTGTTTGTGTTTTTTGGTGCCCAAATGGCTCATGTTAGATTCGTACTATTATCTGAAACCTGGAACTTCATAAAACTATTATGGTACTTATGGGAGAAAATTAACATGTGATGTGATTGTTCATTTGTCTAACAACAGTAATTCTGAATATTTGAGTATAGCTCAGAACTTGACATTGTTGGTGAAATCATGACAGTCGACAGATGATGTGGATCAGGGCTGTTTCAGCAAGAGGAAGAAGAAAAAAAATACCAGCAGGCGACTTCTCATCTGTGCTCTCCATCCACTTCAGTAGTTCACAGCCATTGTAAAAACTACATTACCTACCAGAAGGTGATAGTGCACATAATGTAAGTGGGTCTGGGAAATCGAAGACGTGTGAGAATTTATATAGATGTTTTCTGCTGACATTGTTTGAAAGCTAGCTTGACACCTCTCTATCTATCTATCTGAGTATGCCTCGGGAACAGAGCCCAAAATAAGCTCTCTGTGACCCTTTCCGCTTCGCTTTTTCTTATCTTTTCTGTAAGACGAAGTGTATCCAGTATCTTGCATGGAGGACTCAGAGTGTAGAGATTTCGACATACACAAGTATATTACTGATATTGTGAGGAAGAACAACTTGCAGGAAGTATGTTGGCAAACGAAACTTGGTTAACAGAATCAGAGAATAGGCATTACTTTGTTTTCTATTCGTAACATATATAAACTGAGTTGATCAATTTACAAATTTGGAGTACACTAAACTTATATGAACACTAAAAAAGCAACCATCAACCGTGCATAAATTTTTGTAGTTGTTTTCTTTAACTGTACAGTTGCTGTTATACTAAGTTGATCCATGACCATATAATATTTTCATTGAGAATAAAATGAGGCTGAATAGTCGTACTATGGGTTAATTATTACAAGAAACTATCCTTACAAGTAAAATAAAAATATTGAAAGAAGTGATATCCATCAATGTTAAGGCTTTGTAACCTCAGCCTGCCTAGGACATTTAGTTTGCTCGTTCCAATTAGGAATGGAAAGAAAAAGGTGACATCTAGTTTGTAAATGTGATAACGAGCAACAATGCAGTGATTGGTTCCCAACCCATGAATCACAAATAACTGAAGCAAGAAAGCAGATCAATCGAGAATTGACTCCAAAGAAGATATTGCCTTCTTGTTCCTTTCTAGCACTTCTAATTCAACTCTTTATCTAACTTTCAATGCAGTGATAGGTTTAAGAATAGCAGACTACAAATACTTGTGCTAAGAAATTTATGCAGATATGCATTCAGGGAAAAAATTCAAGTCATGTCATATTGCTACTATCAGTTGGAAATTGGAATTGAGAAAAAAGATCATTGCCCATCGACAAATCTCAGTGATATCATTTATGCCTTAAGGTAATCGAAACTTACATCAGAACAGGCGTATATATAATTAATTAGCTACGAATGCATATAACTGGACAGAATCTCCATATACCTCAAAGCTAGGGATCTGCATCACAAACCCTTCGATCAGTTTGTAGAGTGGGAGGCCATCAGCCGCATCAGGGCATCCTTCCGGCCGAACCCACTCAAAGTCCTGCCTCATGGCATGCTGCAATGCATCAAAATGCTCCTCAATCCTCACCGGGAAATACAGCCCCTTTGGCAGTCCCGAACGGCAGAGCACTCTTGGATACACTGATATGATACCCTGCACGCACTCCCTTTCCATCACATGCACATCCATGTCCGCCGCCGTTCCTGGCATCCGTAAAATTGTCAATGCCAAGCATTCTGTAGTTTAGATCATTATCTTCACAAGTGAGGCTATCCTGTGGAGCATTGTGTTTATTGAGAATCGACGAACGGGATGGCCATTTCATCTAACACCATGGGGGCGTCCCTTGAGAGCCGGTATTCGAGCTTTCTTCAGTGCTGCCTGCTGCGCCGCCCCACGCCACTCGTCGGTCTGCAGTGTTGCTATGTCCTTGCGGGCGCGGCGGTGTGGAAGGTGCGAGATGGCGCGGGCGACAGAGTACGTCGAGGCTCGAGGGCGTGGACCGGCAGGCGAGGTGGCCAAGCGCTGCAGGCATGGTCAAGAGCACACTGTTGATGAGTAAAGGGCGGAGGGTGGACGTCGGCGGCCGTCTCGCGAAGAGTCCACGGCTCCATGCCTGTTTGATCGCTTAAGACTCAAGGACGACGGCTAGATGGGAACTTCACCTAGGATCCGACGGTGGAGATTTTCAGGTGACGTGGCCCAATAATATTTCAGAGCTTGGCTCTGATTTACAAGAATAGAGATAGAGATATGTTGGTGAATACCACTGCCAGTACCACCGGTAGTGGCACACTATCGAAAGCACCAGATGTAATCGCAGAAGAAAAACATGTTCAAGGTCCTTATAGCATAATGTGCCACCTCATCACCTGCTGATGCACTGCAAGCTGGTTGGTGACCTTTTCGTTTTTAATTGGTGTTCTTATTACTAATTGCGACTGTTCCTTAATTTCACCAAAAAAAAAACTTTTTATGTTGCTATGCAAGCTCAATGTTCCCCCCTCCTCTCCGCTGCAGGAACAAAGGGAAGATATTATGTCAAGGGGAGATGATGGGCAAATGGAGAGTGAAGAGAAAGTGGCGAAATGGGGTAAATCTTGCCTACGACTCAGTCAGCCTGCTTGGTCGCGTTTCATAATGGTAGCCTGGCGAAGTCTCGTTGCGGGATTGCAAATCACCGAAGCCCACTTCCCATAATGGTTGATTTTTAAAAAGCTCGTGCACTCTCTGCTTTCTTAGATACCCCTCCAACCATTCTAGCCAGAATTAACACTCGTTGAAATTTAGTTATATGGTTTGTCGTTTGTTCTTACTACACTGTGTCTCTGATCACACTATAACTGTCTACATTCGTGACTTTTGTCCCTGTTAATGCTGAACTTAATAAGCAAAGAGAAAGCAAAGCATTTTTGAGAGGATTTGCATTGGCGTATGTGCAAGTTATGCTAGTGCATTGTTGTCCTGTCTACATTTATACCCTGTTCACTTGGCTGAAGGTACTGTTCGTTGATTTATTGTGAGAGAAAAATACTGTTCGTTGGCTGAAAAAATATGGCTTATAAGCCAAGCGAACAGGGCGTCAGTTGTTGCTCTCAAGATCTTTGCTTCTTCTGTCAAAAAAAAAATCTGTTGTCGTAATAGTTGGGTCTGTCTACCCATTGGTCGAGTGTTTTGGGGGGCCGCGTCACGCGTAGGACAGCACACCAACACTCGATTGGCAATAAATCCCTCTGTTCAGCTGAGCTTATCAGCACGGCTTATCAGCCGTGAAACAGTATTTTTCTCTCACAGCAAATCAGCCACAGCCGGCTTATAAGGCAAAAAAAAAAACAGCCTGCCGAACAGGGCCAATAAAAAATCGAGTGATTCTTGTCCATGCATCACTTGATTTTCATGACCCTTGGATCTAGATCAAATGAATAAAAAAACTATCCAAATAACATAAAAAATAGCCGGATTATTTTTATGTAAGTTAAATTAGAAAATATTAAAAGAGAACCAAATAAAACATACAAAAAATAAAAAACCAAAAAAATAGCTAGATTATTTATGTGGAAGCCAAATTGGAAAATTTCAAAGGAGAACTAAATAATCCTAACCATTCTCACGTACGAATAATCATTTACATCAATTGAAATATGATTGAGGTCTTGTTTAGTTCATCTCCCAAAAGTTTACACCTTATCCCATCAAATGTTTAGACATATACATGAAGTATTAAATATAAACTAAAAAATAATTAATTGCACAGATTGTGACTACTTTGCGAGACGAATCTTTTAAACCTCAATGATTTGACAATGATATCCGAACACCCCATACTACATCCCATATAACACCCGATATGACACTTCAAAACTTTACATTTTAGAACTAAACAAGGACAGATGTAATCTGCTCCTCAAGTCACGAATCTACCTACATATCCATCTGTGTCAAAGACAGAGTCGTTATGAGAATCATGTTGATCAAAATTTCTCAACTTTAACTAGATTTATAGAAAATACGTACAACATTTATGTCGGTGTTCGGACCCGAGGGGGTCCTAAACCAACGAGTAAAATGCTGCGTGTCCCTTTCCTGGATGGTGATGCAAGGAGAACACACGGGGGTTTATCCTGGTTCGGGCAAAGGAAGGCCCTACGTCCAGCGGGGGAGGAGAGGTTTGTATTTCCTTGCACCGAGGTGCTTGTGTAGGGTCTACAAGCTTGCGAGAGAGGGCGACGAGCCCAAGTCTCAAAGGAGAAAAAAAGAGAGAGTACAAGATGTTTGCTTAAGGTGTTGATCGCTATGTTGTGTATGGCCGGTTGTCCGTCCCCTTCTCCAGAGCCCTGGCCTACCCTTTTATAGGACGAGAGGAGGCCAGGACGACGGGAGCCTTGAGATGATGTTTTGTCGATCCTGTTGAGGTGGCTGTAGCGACGTGCCTTAGAAATGGGAGGCCATCCTCTGGGACGTGATGTCGTAGGCGTCGAAGTGACCCGGAGCGTCGTGCCATACCGTCCTTCCTTCCCTGTTGCGCTGTGTTGAGGGTCGAGGCCGGTCGAGGCCAGGTCGAGGCCAAACGGATAAGTCCGAATCCCTGGAATCGTGGTGTACGGACTTTGTCGCATCTTCCCTCGGGGGTAACTAGTGATGTACAGTGTGAGGTAAGGTGGATACAGTGACGTTTTTCACCTCCCATCACGGGATGGGCGGTTTAAACAGTGAGGACTGACACTGGTATTGTTCCCACGTCGACCACTGCGTGCAGCCATGTCGGTAGGTGGTAGTAGGTATTTGCATTAAATGCTAAGACTTTTGTCCGGAGGTAGGTAAAGACAGGGGGTCGAGCGCCTCGACCCGGGTTCACGCGAGTCGGAGCGCTCCCGGGGGGCGGTCGAGCCCCGCGCGGGTCGGAGCGCGGTCGAGGCCTCCCGTCGAGGGGGCCTCGTACGAGTCGGAGGCGGGATGCGGCCGAGGCATTCCGTCGAGCCGGCCTCGTACGAGTCGGGCCTGTCGCGTGTTTTGAAGTGGGTCGTTCTTTGTCGTGACCGGGTTACTTTAGTTTACATTATCGTTGAACGTGGGTACCCCTATGGCATTGGTACCGACAGTAGCCCCCGAGCCTTTAGGTGA
This sequence comes from Saccharum spontaneum, assembly GCA_022457205.1. Taxonomy (NCBI): domain Eukaryota; kingdom Viridiplantae; phylum Streptophyta; class Magnoliopsida; order Poales; family Poaceae; genus Saccharum; species Saccharum spontaneum. The sequence goes on from CM039604.1 coordinate 51,258,956, forward strand.
GTGTATGTTCACTCTCCTAGAGGTTTTTTGCCGATGAACTGGAGTCGTAGCGTTGTTTGCTTTCCCAGCAGGGGCGTCTGAGTGCTTTCAGGACTTCCTCCGGTGGGGGCGCGCGAGCGCACCCGCCGGGTGTAGCCCCCGAGGCCTCGGTGGAGTATTGAGAAAGTCTCCTCCGAGGTCTTTAATTGTGATTCAGGGAGTAGTTGATGCGGCCGAGCCCCCGAGCCTCGCGCGCACGAGGTCGATCGGAGTCCCTGCCGTCTTTCGTTGTCCGGCCCTCACGCTCATCCTTCGGAGAGGAGGAGGAGGGGTGGGGAACGTCGTACTACCCCGTTCAGGCGAGTCCGGCGATCTCCGGTGAGCTACTAACGGGGAGATTCGAGTGAGAGTCCGTGCTCCAGTCGTTAGGAGTCGGCTTGGGGCCCGGGGGCACTCTTCAATGATGCCAAGGAGTGGTCGTGCGGATGTCGGTTCTCTGCGACGGGATCCGAGGGCTCGATGCCTCCCCCGAGGGGATTCCTGCTTCGTCCTCATCCTTTGGCCTCGAATACGTCTTGGGGTGCCTCGAGAGCGTGGCTCGAGCCCTGGCCGTGTACGGGCGCATCCCTGGTCGTCCCTTACTCTGTTGCTCGAGGGCGGCTGTCGAACCCAGGTCGAGGGCCAGCCTCCGTTCCCTCGAGACTTAAAATGGGCCCGGAGCCCGTTAAGGGAATCTAGGAATATCCGTCCGCGGATCTCGCCCCGCCCGTTAGCCTGGCGCGCCTTTTTAGGGCGAGATCGGCGCGGTAGTGGGCGGCGTGGCGTTCAGTTACTGCGTGGGGGACGGCCACGTGCCTTGCTCCTGTAAGGCGTGAGGGACGGTTAGGTGAGCGCATTTATTACGGGAAACTGTTCCTACCTTTTCGCGCGGCCGTCGGACTTCCGTCTGGCCTATAAAGGCAAGACCCAAGGGTCCGTGCTTCCCTCCGGTCTCTTGCGCTTCTGCCATCCTTTAGCCTCAGAAAACCCTAGCCCTCTTGCGCCTTCCGCCCACATTGCCGCCGCCACCGCCATCCCCTCCACCTATTCCCTTCCCGTCAGCGCTGATGGCCGGAAAGAGCCAATTCCTCGCTGCCGAAGACTGGGCCTCCTCCTCGGTGACGGAGAGGAAGCTGGAGGAGCTGGTTGAAGATGGGTTGCTGCGGCCGAGGACGAGTCGGTCGCGGCCGGAGTGGATCGCGCCGCCGCCGGCCCACCGGGAGCCGGCGCCCCCGGAAGGCTACGTGGTGAGCTTCGTAAGCTTCCACGAGCGGGGTTTCGGCATCCCGTCGTCGGTCTTCATGCGGGCGCTTCTCCACTACTACCGGGTGGAGCTCCACCATCTCGCCCCCAACGCCATTGCGCAGGCCGCCATCTTTGCGGCGGTCTACGAGGGGTATCTTGGGGTGGAGCCGCAGTGGAACCTGTGGCTTCACCTTTTCAAGGCCGAGCTCTTCGCGCGGAATGCGGGGGGGAAGGGCGTCTTCTACGCAGCGCGGGTAGGGAGCTGCGTCCTGCAGTTGAGGTCGAGCCGGGCGGACCAGTACATCCCGGCTCGCCTCATCTCTTCGAACAGCGGGTGGCACGCGGGCTGGTTCTACCTCCGCAACGACGACAACCAGCTGCCGAAGTACACCGGCCGCGTGCTGACCGCCTGGGAGGACCGCTGGGTGTACGGTGTGCCGGACGTCGAGAAGCCGCGTCTGGACCCGTTGCTGGCGGCGCTGCAGCAGCTACGTGCTCGAGGCCTGACGGCGGCGGCGGTAGCGACGGCGTTTCACCGTCGCCGGGTGATGCCGCTGTGCCGACGTCGCCTGCGCCTCGACCAGATGACTCCGGAGGCGTCTCTGGAGGGGAGCCGGATGTCGCACGAGGCCCTTACCCTCGAGGAGGGGCTTCGTCGAGCCCGCCGGATGGTGGGGACCTTCAAGGCGGAGGAAGCCGACCGGCTCCCCATGAGGCCCACTGAGGGGTTCGAGCCCGTGGTAAGTTTCTTGGTACGCTCGTTTTTTGGTTCTGTTTATTTTTGAGACCCTCCCCTAATCCGGTCGACGCCAATGCGCAGGACCTATCGGCGCTGCGGGAGACACGACCGCCGGTTCCGGAGGACCGGCCTGCCCGGGACGCTCGACGGCAGCACGCCTCGAAGCAGAAGGCGGTCAAGGAATCGACCAAGAAGCGGGCGGCCCGGAAGTCCAGGGAGAAGGAGGCGCGGAAGAAACTCCGGCGCCAACAGGCCCTCGACGGGCTCCCTTTGGAGCCGTCGCCCTCTGAGACCATGTCGGGGGAGGACGACGGCAGCAGTGGCGAAGATGACGATGCCTTGTCGCGGTACGAGGCCGCGACCGGGCTGGGGAGCCTCCCCGACATCCGTCCCCTGCTGGAGCCCATCGCGGGGTCATCCTCCTCGGTCATCATGGTCGAGGAGGTCGAGGAGGACGACGAGGAAGAGGAGAAGAAGAAGAAGAAGAAGAAGGAAGAAGAAAGGAAGGAAGCGGGCCCCTCGGCAGGAGGGGCCGCCTCGCCCCGGACCCAGCAAGAGGGGTCGACAGGGGCGCCTGCCCCAGCCCAGGCCCCGCAAGCTCAGGCAGGGACGGGGGCGGTGGCGCCGACATCGTCGGCGGCGGCGCCTCCGTCGGGCGTGAGGACCCGAGGCCAGTTGGCCTCGGAGGCACAGAAGGCGCGCAGCGGCGCGCCGGCGAGAGCCCCGCGGAGCGCTCGGTCCGCGGGTGGGGCTGCTGCGAGGCCACTGCCTGCCACCTCGAGCGGCTCGGACCGTGGGGGGTCGAGGCCCCTGGTGCCGATCTCCGGGTGAGTTTTCGAGTTTTAAGGGGACTTGTCTTATTTTTCGATTTCGTCGACCGACTTTATCTTTTATCTTTCAGGCTGAAGCGGAAGGCGGAGACCATGGGGCCCACCCCCGTAAAGTCCCTCCGAGCCAGCGCCGCCGTCCTTAACCGGTCTGCGGAACAGGACGCGGCCTGGGTCCGCGAGGTCGAGGCCGCGAAGGAGCGCCGTCGGCAGCAGGAGGCCGCAGGTGCTTCGACGGTCGCCGGCCCCGACCCTGCCGCGGCGGGGTCAGAGCCGGCGAGGGTCGTGGCGCCCGGCCCGGTCGAGGCGGAGCCCAAGGCGCTGTCCTCGGCTGAGGCCACCGTGGAAGCGGCCGTGGAGGGGGCGGCCGCCGATGCGACCGCGGAGGGGGCTGCACCGGCGCCGGAGCAGGAGGTGGCGCCGGCGAGGGAGCCGCAGCCAAAGCAAGACCTGCCGGCGCGGCCGGTGGGCACGGCGGAGGGCGAGGCCGTCGAGCCCTCTGCCGGAGCCCCGAAGGCAGCGGTGCCGGAGGTTGAGGTGCCGGTCGCGGGGGCACCGGCGGTCGGAGCGCCGGTTTCCGAGCCGCCGTCGAGCGAGGTACCGGCCCCAGAGGCGTCGACGGCAGAGGCGCCAGCTCCGGAGGCGCCAGTTGCCGAGGGGCCAGTCACTGCCGAGGGGCGGGCGCCCGTGGTCATCCCCCTCGACGACGCCCCCCTAGACAGGGGAAAACAAATAATGGGGGCCGAGGAGGGTGAGGCTACGAGCCGGGCTGACGCCTCGACCCCTGTCGGAGCGGCGGGCGAGGGCAACGAGGCCGGCCCTTCGACCGGGCCGGGAGGTGCCCCGGCCGCGTCGTCATCGTCGTGGCCAGACTTCACCGCGCTGGCGATAGCGCGGGCCGAGGAGGAGATCCCGAGGTGGGGAGGGCCGCCCCTTCAGTTCAGGGATGCCGCGAACCTCGACGCCGAGCCAATCCTCACTCTGAACGATAGAGATGAGGTCCATCGCTGGCAGTACCTCGAGGGCGTCCGCCAACATCTCGTTCGGCTGCTCAGCGTGGCGTCCGACGCCGTTTCGCGGGGCATGCGGGATGCCACCGAGGTATGATTGATCTGTCAACTTATTTCGCGGCTCTTAGTGTCTCTTTTCTTTAGATTCATTATGTTTTTCGGTTTTCCTTGAGTTAGGAACTCAAGGAGACCTCCCGCCGCAAGTCGCTCTTCATCCGGGGTGAGAGCGGGGTGTGGGCGTCGCTGTCTCGGCAACGGGCCCTGGTCGAGGAGACCCAGAAGAGGCTCGCCGATCGGACCGCTGAGATGGCGGAGCTGCGCACCGCCTACTCGACGGTGAAGGAGGATGCGTTCCAGGCTTGGGCGGCTGAAGCCGTGATGCGCACCGAGGTGGATAAGGCCCGGGAAGAGGCTGCCCAGGCCCGCCGGGACCTCGAGCCCCTGTCGGCGCGGGTCAAGGAGCTCGAGGAGGACGTCTCCCAGGTCGGCCGTCAGCGGGACGCCCTCAACGTCCAGATCGGGCAGGTGACGGCCCAGCTTGGGGCGCTGAAGGGTGAGGTCTCGGCGCTGAACGGGGCCGTCCAGGAGAAGGACGCGGCGCTCCAAACCGCCCGCCAGGAGATCGAGGCGCTGAAGGCGGCCGTTCGTGAGAAGGACAGCGCCCTCCTGGGGCTCGAGCGGACATGCGGGGGGCTCCGCGACGAGGTCGTGGGTTTGAAGACCCACGTTGGGGGTAAGTAGCTTGTTGCGGCCATGTAGTTGAGGCATCGTGTTAGGTGCTAATCTGCCTTGTCGTATTTCAGAGCTGGAGCGCGAGAACCAGGAGGCCCACTCGACCGCCAACTCCCTACAGAGCCTCCTCGAAGCCGAGACCCAGAGGACCCAGCTGCTCCAGGGCGCGATCACCTCGGTGTGTGACGGTCTGGGGGTCGAGCCCGACGTCGACACCGGAGAAGACGCTCCGGGGAACTCCTTCGTCCGTCGGGTGGCGGCGCTAGGTCACCTCGCCCGGGAGAAGATACGGGACAACCTCCACCACGGCGTAAAGAGGGCGCTGGCCGTCGTCCGCTCGGGTTTTGTGTTCGACATGGAGCTCGTTGCCGATGGCTTCATCACAGACCCGGAGCGGACGGACGCGGAGAACGAAGACGCCTGCTTGGATCTGATCGAAGCCGCGGAGGGGCCTGGGAGCCGTCTGGCCTCGCTCTTCGAGCCTGAGGTGGTGCCGCCTGCTGACAACGAAGGCCTGTGAGCCAAATCTGGGCACGGAGGCCCGTGTAATAAGTTAGTTACTTTGAATTTTGGTTGTGGTGGCCGTAGGGGCCTTAAGAACTCGAGACATAAACCAGTTCGTGGTTAATTTTGTTTTATGCGAGCTTTTCTTCCCTTAATGGCTTGGATCGTGCTCCCGTACGATTTACTTAGCACGCAGCTGCGTCCTTTGGCGTGGGGGAGTGAGTGGAGGTACCGTAGCCTCGGAGGCGTAAGTGATCTCGTGGCTCGACTGCCCTTAAGCTTTAGGGTGCTGTTGCGGCTTTCGCAGATCGTATGAGAACTTGGCACCATTGACCTAAGGAGTGGCTCTTAAAATTTTTGAAAAGAGTGTAAATTTTTCCGGGGACTGAGGGGTTCCCCCCTGTGTAGCCCCCGAGGGAGGGTCGATTCTAGTAGTACAGAGTCGATCCTTCCTTATCGTGAGACAAAAATTTTGACACTGCCGTATTCTTTATTGATGAAAAAGAAATTACAGAGCCTCGAGGCTTTCTAAGGAAAAAAGCGACGTAGCTGTTCAATGTTCCAAGCGTTGGTGAAGATTTCGCCCTTCTCGTTGGATAGCTTGTAGGTGCCCGGCTTTAGTACTTCTGCGATGATGTACGGTCCTTCCCATGGTGGCGTGAGCTTGTGGCGCCCCTTGGTGTTCTGGTTCCGACGTAGCACCAAATCGCCGACGTTGAGGTCACGCTTGCGTACGTGTCTGTCGTGGTAGCGTCGGGGACCCTGCTGGTACCTGGCAGAATGCTACAAAGCCACATCTCGGGCTTCCTCCAGCTGGTCGAGGGCGTCATCTCTTGCGGCGTCGTTATTTCTTTCGTTGTAGGCTTTTAACCTTGGGGATCCGTATTCTATGTCAGTTGGGAGCATAGCCTCGGACCCGTAGACTAAGAAGAACGGAGTGAACCCCGTGGCTCGACTCGGCATTGTTCTTAGGCTCCACAGAACCGAGGGTAGCTCGGCGGCCCATCTTTTGCCGTGCTTGTTTAGCTTGTCGAAAATTCTGGGTTTCAGGCCTTGTAGGAGCATGCCATTGGCACGTTCCACTTGGCCGTTCGTTTTTGGATGAGCTACGGCCGACCAGAGCACGCGAATGTGATGGTGGTCGCAGAAATCCAGAAACTTTTTGCCAGTGAACTGGGTGCCATTGTCAGTGATAATGCAGTTCGGAACCCCAAAACGATGGATAATGTCGGTGAAGAAAAGCACAGCTTGTTCGGACCTAATACTGGTGATGGGACGAGCCTCGATCCACTTGGAGAACTTGTTGATTGCGACAAGTAAACGGGTGAAGCCACCAGTCGTTCTTTTCAGCGGTCCGACGAGGTCGAGCCCCCAAACGGCAAACGGCCATGTGATGGGAATGGTTTTTAGAGCATGTGCCGGGAGGTGAGTCTGCCTTGCATAGTACTGTCAACCTTCACAGGAGCGTACTAGCTTGACGGCGTCGGAGACCGCGGTCGGCCAATAGAACCCTTGTCGAAAGGCGTTTCCGACGAGGGTTCGAGGCGCAGCGTGGTGACCGCAAGCCCCCGAGTGCAGGTCGCTGAGTAGGTCCCTGCCCTCCTTGCTTGTGATGCAACGTTGGAGAATGCCCGTAGGGCTGCGGCGGTACAGCTCCCTACTGTCGCCTATGATCACAAAGGTTTTGGCCCGGCGAGCGATCCGTCGAGCCTCGGTCTTACTCGAGGGGAGGTCCCCTTGGATAAGATAGTCGAGGTACGGCGCGCGCCAGTCAGGCTCGATGTCAGATGGTGGGGTCGATCCTTCCACCTGCATAGCTTCGGCCCCGGTCGAGGGGGCCTCTGCCTCAGGTGGGGGGTCGAGAGACGTCCCGTCGACCCCTCCGTCTGACCCAAGGTCGACAGATGGCCGTTGGAGATCTTTTACGAAAACGTCGGGTGGGACCGTAGTTCGACTTGACGCGATTTTTGCGAGTTCATCGGCGGCCTCATTATACTTGCGTGCTATGTGGTTGAGCTCGAGGCCGTGAAACTTGTCCTCGAGGCGTCGTACCTCTCGGCAGTAGGCTTCCATCTTGGGGTCGCGGCAGCTCGAGCTCTTCATGACCTGATCGATCACTAGCTGGGAGTCGCCTCGAACATCAAGGTGTCGGACCCCGAGCTCGATGGCGATTCTTAGCCCCGTGACTAGTGCCTCGTATTCGGCGACGTTGTTGGATGCAGGGAAATGGAGCCGGACGACGTAGCGCATGTGAACCCCGAGGGGTGAGATGAAGAGCAAGCCCGCGCCCGCTCCTGTTTTCATCAACGACCCATCGAAGTACATGGTCCAGAGCTCGGCTTGGAGCTGTGCAGGAGGGAGCTGGGTGTCGGTCCATTCAGCCAAGAAATCTGCCAACACCTGTGACTTTATGGCTTTGCGCGGCGTATAAGATAGGGTCTCGCCCATGAGCTCGACCGCCCACTTGGCGATCCTACCCGTGGCTTCCCGGTTCTGGGCTATCTCTCCCAGAGGGAAAGAAGAAACCACAGTAACTGGGTGGCCCTCAAAGTAGTGTCGGAGCTTGCGCCGTGTCAAGATAACAACATAAAGCAGTTTCTGGATTTGAGGGTAACGAACTTTGGTTTCTGAGAGCACTTCGCTAATGAAATAGACCGGCCTTTGGACGGGCAAGGCGTGAGCCTCCTCGGCCCGTTCGACGACCAGGACTGCGCTGACTACTTGTGATGTCGCAGCGACGTAAAGTAGGAGCGGCTCCCCTGGGGTCGGAGGGACGAGAATTGGTGAGTTAGAGAGTGTGACTTTGAGTTTGGTGAGGGCTTCCTCGGCCTCGAGGGTCCAGGAAAAATGCTCCGATTTCTTCAAGAGGCGGTACAGAGGGAGCGCTTTTTCGCCGAGGCACGAAATGAAACGGCTGAGCGCCGCTAAGCAGCCCGTGACCCTCTGTACGCCTTTCAGATCTCGGATGGGGGCCATCTTGGTTATCGCAGAGATTTTTTCTGGATTGGCCTCGATGCCCCGTTTAGACACGATGAACCCCAAAAGCATTCCTCGGGGGACGCCAAAAACGCATTTCTCTGGATTGAGCTTGATATTCTTTGCTCGAAGGCATTTGAAGGCGACGTCGAGGTCGTTTACTAGATTATCGGCTCGTTTGGTCTTGACTACGATGTCATCGACGTATGCCTCGACGGTTGGTCCGATGTGCTCCCCGAAAACGTGCTGCATGCATCGCTGGTACGTTGCCCCTGCATTCCGGAGACCGAAGGGCATCGTAACGTAGCAATACATGCCGAACGGGGTGATGAATGAAGTCGCGAGCTGATCGGACTCCTTCATTTTTATCTGATGGTAACCGGAGTAAGCGTCTAAGAACGAAAGAGTTTCACATCCCGCAGTTGAGTCAACGATTTGATCAATGCGTGGCAAGGGAAAGGGAACTTTCGGACATGCTTTATTTAAACTAGTATAGTCTACACACATCCTCCACTTCCCACTCTTTTTCTTAACTAACACAGGATTAGCTAGCCACTCGGGATGGTGAACCTCCTTGATGAACCCGGCCTCCAGTAGCTTGTGGATCTCTTCGCCGATGACCCTGCGCTTCTCCTCGTCGAAGCGGCGCAGGCGTTGCTTCACCGGTTTGGACCCGGCCCGGATCTCCAAGGCGTGCTCGGTGACTTCCCTGGGTATGCCCGGCATATCCGAGGGACTCCACGCAAAAATGTCGATATTTGTGCGGAGAAAGTCGACGAGCACGGCTTCCTATTTCGGGTCGAGGGTGGCGCTGACATTCAGCGCCTTCCCGTTGGGATCAGCGGGGTCGAGGGGCACGAGCTTGACGTCCTCCGCGGGCTCGAAGCTGCCGGCGTGGCGTTTCGGATCGGGAATCTCGTTGGCGAGACCGTCGAGGTCTGCGGCCAAGGTTGCCGATTCCAAAACCGCCTCGCCGTGTTCGACGCACTCGACGTCGCACTCGTAGGCATGTTCATACGAGGGCCCCACAATGATGACGCCGTTTGGGCCGGGCATCTTGAGCTTGAGGTAGGTGTAGTTCGGCACGGCCATGAACTTGGCGTAGCACGGGCGCCCGAGGATGGCGTGGTATGTCCCACGGAACCCGACCACTTCGAAGGTGAGGGTCTCCTTCCTGAAGTTGGCCGGTGTGCCAAAACAAACGGGCAGATCGACCCGTCCGAGGGGTTCTGCCCGCTTCCCTGGCACGACTCCGTGGAAGCCCCCGACGCTAGGTTGTAGGCGCGCTCTCTCGACCCCCAGGAGGTCGAGGGTCTGGGAGTAGATGATGTTGAGACTGCTTCCGCCGTCCATGAGCACTTTGGTGAGGCGCGTGTTGGCGATGACGGGATCAACGACAAGTGGGTAGACTCCCGGATTGGGGATGTAGTCCGGATGATCATCACGGTCGAAAGTGATGGCCACCGCGGACCAGTCGAGGAAACGAGGGACCGCCGTTTGCACGGAGAAGACCTCTCGCCGTTCTCGCTTGCGCTGGCGCGCTGAGAGGCGGGTCGAGGGTCCTCCGTAGATCATGAAACAGTCGTGGATCTCGGGGAATCCCTCCTCCTTGCCATCACCCTTTGGGTCTTCCTTCTTGTCGGTGCTCTTGCTGCCTGCGCCCTCGAAGTACCTGCGGAGCATATGACAATCTTCGAGGTTATGGTTAATGGGTCCCTTATGGTAAGGGCACGGCTCTTTAAGCATTTTGTCGAAGATGCCCCCGCCGGAGGGGCCTCGAGGCTTTTTGCGTTCGGTAGCGGCGACAAGCTCGTCGGCCGGGGCCTCGAGCTTGCCCTGCTGGCCTTTCTTCTTCTTGCGGTTGTTCCTTTTGGAGCCCCGGGTGGAGCTCGCAGGATCGTCGGCTTTCTGCTTCCCAGTGTCCTGCTCGCCGCCAAAGATGGCACCAACTGCCTCCTCGCCGGCGGCGAAGTTGGTGACGATGTCCATGAGCCCATTGGCAGTGAGGGGGGTGTGACGGCCTAACTCTCGGACCAACTCCTTGCAAGTGGTGCCCGAGAGGAAAGCCATGATCACGTCAGAGTCGGTGACGTTGGGGAGCTCTGTGCGTTGCCTGGAGAAACGCCGGATGTAATCCCGGAGGGATTCACCTGGCTTCTGCTTGCAACTCCGGAGGTCCCACGAGTTGCCGGGGCGCATGTAAGTTCCCTTGAAGTTTCCCTCGAACACCCTTACGAGATCACCCCAGTCGTGGATCTGTTGGGGTGGCAGATCCTCGAGCCAGGCTCGAGCGGTGTCTGAGAGAAACAGGGGGAGTTGTCGGATGATGACTCGGTCGTCGGTGGCCCCGCCCAGCTGACATGCCAAGCGGAAGTCGGCGAGCCAAAGTTCAGGTTTGGTCTCGCCGTTGTACTTGGCAAGAGTCGTGGGAGGGCGGAATCGTGCCGGGAGTATCGTCTCACGGATAGCCTTACTGAAGACCCGAGGGCCCGGAGGCTCGGGTGAAGGGCTGCGATCCTCCGAGCTGTCGTAACGCCCGCCCCTGTGCACGTGGTAACCCCGAGCCACACCGTCACCGTGCTTGCGCGTGCGGCGCTCGACGATGTTGCCACGGGTGTCTCGAGGTCCCTGGTCATGAGCGACGGGCTCAGGGGCGGGAGCCATCCGGATCCGTCGGGCAGGTTCGGCATGAACCGAGGCCTCTCTCTCCTGCCGAGAGGGCTCCGCGAGCCGCTCCGAGGCGGGCTCGCGTCGCCTCGAGGCAGAGCTCTCGGCCTGCGGCAGGGCAGCAGTCTCGAGGAGTTCTCGGATCTCATCTCGGGCCCGGCGCGCTTCGGAATTCGATGGCTCGGGCATGTTGCGGAGGAGCATGGCGGCGGCGACGACGTTCTGGCTGGCTCGAGCGAAGACCGGGGGATCGGTTACCCGGTCCTCGTCGATGCGACGGTTGACGTCGCGAGCTCTTCCGCGAGCTCTCCCGCCAAGTGCGCGTTCCGCACGCTCATGCTCGAGAGTTTGTTGGAGTAGACGCAGGTTTTCTTGTTCCTCGTCGAGCCTCTCCCGCAACTCGCGGATTTGGTCGAGCTGCGCCCCCTGATCCGCAAGGAGTTGAGCCTCGCCTTGCCCGGCAGGGTGCCCGTCGTGAGGGGGCGTGTGCCTTCCTCTGACCGGCTGCTCTTCCTGCGAATCCGACGCGCTTTCAACATCGACGTTGAAGCACTCGCGGGTCGGATCGTAGGTGTCGTCGGCCGAGTCGGAGTCAGGGGCGCCGAAATAATAGTATGACGGGGGAATGTATGGTCGTTGCGAGCCGCTACCGAGGTTGCGGCGTGGGGAAGCGGTCACACGGGGTTCTGTTTCTGGCGCCTCAGTAGAGTCCAGATAATCAGAAGCCGGCATGGACGCGACGAGGTCAAGGGTGGAGCGTAGATGGTGCCCAGGGAGTTCCTCATAAGCGCTCATACAAGTGCTCATGGAAGAAGCGTACGCCTGGGCAGCCGGAACTAGCCCAAACGGAAACGGCGAAGGCGATGTTGCCGCCCACGCCGGGAGAGATGCACGGGGCAGCGACGTCGCACCAGGCGGAGGAGCGGAGGGGTTTTCCGCTGGCATGTTGTCCTCGGCCAGGCCCATCCTGCCCAGACTTTCCACGAGAAAATCCGGGCCGGCGTCTGTCTGGGAAGTGCCGAATCGGGGAACCCCATTGCCCTCCGTGAGGCGGAGACGATGGTTGCGCCGGGCTCGCCGCCGCCGAGCGGCTCGCGCCTGCCTGGAGCGACGGTACCGGCGGATTGCTCCCCCAGGCTGGGAGAGCTCGTAATCCTCGTCGGTAGGGTGTCTTGGCGGGAGTAGGACCATATCGTAGCCGTAGCCGAGCGACATGAACTCCAAACTTCCGAACCAGATCACCGTGGCCAACGGGATAGGGCGTTCGGGGTCAGCCATCCAGAAAAAAGGCGGGAAAGCGGCGTTAGCACGCAGCGAGTCCCCTACCTGGCGCGCCAACTGTCGGTGTTCGGACCCGAGGGGGTCCTAAACCAACGAGTAAAATGCTGCGTGTCCCTTTCCTGGATGGTGATGCAAGGAGAACACACGGGGGTTTATCCTGGTTCGGGCAAAGGAAGGCCCTACGTCCAGCGGGGGAGGAGAGGTTTGTATTTCCTTGCACCGAGGTGCTTGTGTAGGGTCTACAAGCTTGCGAGAGAGGGCGACGAGCCCAAGTCTCAAAGGAGAAAAAAAGAGAGAGTACAAGATGTTTGCTTAAGGTGTTGATCGCTATGTTGTGTATGGCCGGTTGTCCGTCCCCTTCTCCAGAGCCCTGGCCTACCCTTTTATAGGACGAGAGGAGGCCAGGACGACGGGAGCCTTGAGATGATGTTTTGTCGATCCTGTTGAGGTGGCTGTAGCGACGTGCCTTAGAAATGGGAGGCCATCCTCTGGGACGTGATGTCGTAGGCGTCGAAGTGACCCGGAGCGTCGTGCCATACCGTCCTTCCTTCCCTGTTGCGCTGTGTTGAGGGTCGAGGCCGGGTCGAGGCCAGGTCGAGGCCAAACGGATAAGTCCGAATCCCTGGAATCGTGGTGTACGGACTTTGTCGCATCTTCCCTCGGGGGTAACTAGTGATGTACAGTGTGAGGTAAGGTGGATACAGTGACGTTTTTCACCTCCCATCACGGGATGGGCGGTTTAAACAGTGAGGACTGACACTGGTATTGTTCCCACGTCGACCACGCGTGCAGCCATGTCGGTAGGTGGTAGTAGGTATTTGCATTAAATGCTAAGACTTTTGTCCGGAGGTAGGTAAAGACAGGGGTCGAGCGCCTCGACCCGGGTTCACGCGAGTCGGAGCGCTCCCGGGGGACGGTCGAGCCCCGCGCGGGTCGGAGCGCGGTCGAGGCCTCCCGTCGAGGGGGCCTCGTACGAGTCGGAGGCGGGATGCGGCCGAGGCATTCCGTCGAGCCGGCCTCGTACGAGTCGGGCCTGTCGCGTGTTTTGAAGTGGGTCGTTCTTTGTCGTGACCGGGTTACTTTAGTTTACATTATCGTTGAACGTGGGTACCCCTATGGCATTGGTACCGACAATTTATATTTCTAAATAAGTTTATTATTAAAGTATATTCAACGATCTTCTTAATGATACTAATTATATACCATAAATATTAATAGTTTGTTAAATATATTTGGTTAAAGTTAAAAGTTGGTGACTTTTTTAAGCGAGAATGACCTTTTTTTTAGGGGGCAGAGGAAGCAGGGGCTTGGTGATGTGACATGATGGAGAGAGGACACGATGGAGACTGTTTTGTGACTGTAACGCATGAACGGAGCATTGGGATCCCGCGCGAGGACCGGAGGGTGAGCGGCTCGATCGGTTCAGCGTGCATCTAACGAGCGACAGAGTTCACAGGCAGGCGCGAGGGTGCATCTCAGGCACAGAAAATCGAGTGAGCGGAAGCGAAAGAACGCTCGAGTAAGGGCTCGTTTTAGTTTCTCCACTAAAAATTTACACCATATCTCATTGAATATTTAGACATATACATAGAGTTTTAAATATAAACTAAAAAATAAATAATTGTACAGATTACGACTACTTTGCGAAACGAATTTTTAAGCTTAATTATTTTATGATTTGACAATAAAGTGCTACAGTACACACAAGCATGGAGGTACCCGTTGACTTGCCCTTCTCCACGACTCCACCTCCACGAGGCCTCCCTATGCGTGGAGCACGACCTACATTCGCGCTCCTCCATCTCGGCCGCCTTCGCCTAGAGCGTGCTCTGCCGCAGCGGCCTGGACGACTCGGGTCCAGGGCTGACCCTCCTCTTCTTCTCCGTCGCCGCCGCCTCGGCGGGTGTCACGGGCTCGGTCTCCTCAGCGGCGGCGGCGGCAGGGATGGCCAGCACGACGTCGTCGGGGCTCGAGTTTAGGGATGGATCGTTCTCGTCCCCGTTGCCATCCCCACGCGTCGCTTCTTGGGGCGCCTCCCCGCGGCGAGGTGTGTTGTTGCTGCTGCAGTGCACGCGGCATCGCGGCGAGGTGTGGGCATGTGGCAAGTCATGGACTGGGAGGGGAAGTGAGGGGAGGATGATGTTTCATTTTTTTCGAGAAAAAGAAAAGGACAAGCCAGGAATCGAACTTGGGGCCTCGTTCTTTTCCCTTCTAAATTCTAAGTTTTTTTCACTCTTTTCCATCACATCAATTTTTAGACACATGCATAGAGCATTAAATGTTGGTAAAATAAATAACTAATTGCACATATTAGTTGTAAATCACGAGACGAATCTTTTGAGCCTAATTAGTCCATGATTGAACGCTAATTGCCAAATACAAACGAAAGTACTACACTAGCCGAAGTTGAAAAAATTTGCAATCTAAACAAGGCCTGGGGCGCGTTTGAAGCCCCGCGTGATGAGGCGGAGGCGCGTGCAGGGAGGTTGCGTGAGAAGCCTGAGGGCCCGAGGTGAGAATCCGGGTGAGAAGACGGCATCACACATTGAACAATGGTCATTTAGACGTTTTATTAGCTCTTGAATATAATGGATGAATTTATGTGTGCATTTTTCTAGGTGCACAATGATTAAAGACTTTCAGCGGGAGACGTTCTTCTGAAAAGACCTACTATAATTTTGATCGGTCCATTATAGAAGAATAAATAAGCACTCTCATCTAGAAGCCAGATAGGTTACATTTTCCAAGACAGCCAGAAATACCATATGTTATTATATATGTGACCGGAATGCATGACGTGACATTTTGTGGAACATTTTTCTTTTACACATGTTTTCTTCTGTTTGGCTCGGCTGCGAGGGCCACCTGCGAGCTGTGATCAACGACATGGGATGAGCTGGCACGGATCGTGACGAGGACAGTGAACAAGCTGTGGTCGAGGTAGCAAAAGAAATGCTTAAGACTACCCGCACTAATAGACCTCTATATTCATCCTCTATATGTCTTAGTTAGTAAGATTCTCTCCTCTATATTCAATTCTCTCGTGCCCATCCATCCTCTCTATCATTCTCTATCAACTCTATCTACTGTAGGACCCACTTGTCATTTTATCTAAATATATCCATGTGTGATCTAGTTTTGAAAGATTTATTGAGACGAAAATTATGCAATCGAAATTTAATTTGGATTTTTGGTTTGTGAGTTATAGTATTTTTTCCCTTTGTTTAGCTAGTGGGGCCGTCACTATAGAGTATAGAGTAAGCACTGTACTACTCTAAATATAGAGTGAGAGAAAGGATAGAGTATCGTTTTAGAGTACCCACTGCCGGTAGTCTAAGTGACACAAACAACAGAAGTCAGACAAATCATTCACTATGACAAATGTCCATGACTGACAGATGAATAGAACATGAATTTTAGGACAAACAATCCAGAACGACCTGTGATTGAAACGATCAAAGCAAAAGCAGGAGAGACTAGCAATAGCAACACAAGTGAAAAGCACATGATGCAGATATCAAAGCAGTTCGCTGCGTAGGTTGAAGGTTTTCACTATGACAAATTTCCATTGATTGATCGAGTAAACCATTAATTTTCATGTTCAGATATACAAAGCATCAAGCACATATTGCAGATTTTGACGCCAGTATCGAGGAACCCTGCTCACGGGCTCTACGATTTGGAAATCAGTTAAGGGTCCCTTCATTCTGCTCGGATATGATATGCAGGAGATCTGGGTTCTTGAGGGCCGTCTCAGCGGAGGTTTCATGATTCAGTTTTTAATACGTCTATATTTTAGAAACAGTACAGAAAAGTTTTATTCTCATTAAACTATCTCTATTCTCATAAAACTTTTATCATCTCTCTTTATCAATATGATATCACATCAGTATATTTAATGCTCATAAAACTCTGATGAAACCTCATTAAGACTGACCTAGCAAGACGAGACACCCAAAAGAAAAGATTGATTTCAAAGCTTCCAACATTTTAGCAACACCTGCATACTAATGAACCACCAGACTCCCTGATCGATCAAACAATCCTTCAATTTTCTTTTAAAAAAACAATCCTTCAATTTTCTTTAAAAGAAAAACTCAATAAAGACAAATGAAACAGACCAGAATACCGGGATTACAAGTGAGACTATATGGTAACTAATTTTATGACATCTGAAACAACAGAGCCAGCAAGCTCGCTAGGCTATAGTATCTGGCCTCAATCAAAGCGTTACCTTCCATGACCAGGCCGCGAGCAAGGATCGTTGGATCGTCGGTGCCCTCGCCAAATTCCAAAAAAACATGGAGTTCCTCTCCTTCCCGTCGGTCGTCTCGGTGTTGATGTTGGATCCCTGGACCACCTCCCCAATCCTCCCCGTCTTCCTCCTCCTGGTCTTGGTCCTCGTCCTCGTAGAAATCTGAACGACGGACGTACATTCATTCTTTCTCCTACGTACTTTACTTCTTTCTCCCCTTTGACTTCATCCTCTTCGACGTCCGTGGAATCACTGGCCGTAGAATCACCGCTTGTGGAAGAATCACTGGATGTAGAAGTAGAATCATCGCTGGTGGAAGAATCACTGACTGTAGAGGTAGAATCACCGCTTGTGGAATCGCCCGGCAGCTGCTCATTCACGTTTGCTGCCAGAGTCCCTTCGCCGTCACCGCCGGCGCCAGCCACCACAGCGTCAGCGTGCTTCTCGCCGGGCGCCGGCTCTCCCTCCCTCCTCTTGGAGGTGCGCCCCTCCGACGGAACCTCCACACCCCCGGTGGCCGCATCCACTTCCGCCTTCCTTTTGGTGCAGCACGCCTTCATCGGGCCCTCAGCGACCGACGCCGCCGCCTCCGACGACAACCCCTGAAAACCAAACCCACTGGCCATCGCAAGATCTGACCGACCGCCGGCCACTCGTGGCCTCTCCGTGCGTGCGACTCTTCGCTTGATTCGAATTGGAAGCTGGATCGATGGAGATTGTGGATGAGAGGCGGCGGCGGTGCCCTCTCTCCCGGTTATAAAGGTGGCACCGCACACAACCCTAGCGAGGACATGCTCCGGTCGGACTCGGCCCGCGAGTCGAAACGGAGAAAAGGGTGAAGTTCTTGAAAAAACGGCGGCCCGCGGGTTGACCGAAAACAATACGGACCACCAGTGGCCTACGCCCTGCGGGATGCTGTGCCGCGGCCGCCGCCCTCCGGGGCCGTGGCGGTGGCCGGCGGCGCTGCGGCGGCTGTCCCGGCTGGCGCCGCCGGCGCCTGCGGCTGCCGACCCGGTGGTGGTCCGCGTGGACGCCAGCAACGTCGCGCGCTTGGGGGCGCCCAAGCCCGGGCCGAGGCCGCGGCAGCTGCTCTCGCTGCCGCCGTTCCCCGCAGGGCCGGACCCTCTTCCGGGAAGGAAGGCGGCGCCGCGTCGCGTGACGGCGGTGAGCTGGGTGAAGCACTATTTCGCCGACGTGCCGCAGGAGGCTGTGCAGGCGCACTTCAACAAGAGAATGGTATCTCTCTTCCCCTTTTTGGACTGGGCGACTGGCATTCCTAACCGTTGCAGCTTTGATTCAATGGTCACATTGTTCTTTCGATTAGTATTGATTCAGAATTCTTCGACTGCTGATGTTATACCATAATTTAAGCAATTGCTTGTTTCAGTTACTTGGATCAGAACTTGCCTTTCTTTTCTGATAAGAGCAACAGAGCTTCTTTGATATGCCTTTGCCAGAATGGTTGTATCTTCAGTTGAACACATATAACTTTCCTGATTTTATGAAATAGCAGCCTGCACAACCTGTAGCTGTAGTCATCTTTGGTTCAGCATCTAATATAAAAACTACATGCTATTCAGGTTTTCTCTGAGTGCTCTGATCACGAGGTTTCAGTTGACAGCATTCGAACTCAGAATCATCATCTGAAAAAGGTGCCAGTGAAGTGTTTGCTCTATAATTCTTTTTGTATGGTGGTGGTGTTGTACTTTGTGAATAAAGTAAATATGGTCCTCAGTTTATTGCAGATTAAACATAATGATGCTATGGAGCCTGGAATGAGAATTCACCTTCCTGTTTCAGTGGCTGAGGGTGAGATAAAAAAGCGTTATGAGACCATTCCGACTGCCACGCTGCATCCTAATAAAGATGAGATTGAGTACCTGAGGAGGCTTGTCATCCACAGGGTAATTTTGTTTGTAGGTTGTATTGCTAATTTTCATGGACATATATAGGCTACACGACTCCTGCATTAATAGAGAAAACGTTGTTTCCGTGGATAATTGGCCTCTGTATGTCAGTATTCCCCAACTTGGACATATATAGTATTTTGATATGAAATAAATGAATACATCAATCTGTCTGCATATCTGTTAACTAGAAAAGACTATTCATGATTTGTTAAGCTTGTATGTTGATAAAGGTGTCAGCTTGTCATCATTTTACTGCTTTGACTGCTTTCGTTTTACATGATCATCATTTTAATGTTTCAGATTTTACTGCTTTTGTATTACATGATTCAGGTTCAACACAATAAGCTAAAGCTTTTCAATCACAGGACTCTGCTATATTGGTGCTTAATAAGCCCCCCAAAGTGCCCATGAAAGGACATTTGCCAGTACATAACAGCATGGATGTGCTTGCAGCAGCAGCACTGTCATATGGAAACGAAGAGGGTCCAAAGTTGGTGAGCTCACGAGTTGTTTCTGTTTGACTTTTGGTCACTGTGTATAATCTTAGGGTCTCTGAAGTTCTCTTTTCCCTGTGGCTTGTGAGCTCAGGTCCATCGACTGGACAGAGAAAGCAGCGGGTTGATTTTGATGGGCAGAACAAAAGAAAGCTTGACTCGGCTGCACTGGCTTTTCACTAGTGTAAATTTAGCTAAAACATCTTCTCAGGTAATCAACGATTCCTCGATTACTAACATGCCATGTTCCGTCTAAATTATTGTGATGAATTTACCTTTTCTGATTGCTGCATACTAACTAATATCTTGCATTATTGGCATATTCAGACATGGAATAAAGCCTGTGAAGCATACGTGCAGAAGTATTGGGCACTAGTCATTGGTACTCCTAAAGAAAGGGAAGGTGTTATAGCTGCACCTATTTCAAAGGTATTTTCTGATTTATTTGTTAGCTATTACTTGCAACATAAAACAATAAATGATCCCATGTAGGTTAACTTCTTATGTTCCAATCTTTTCACTTAAATCAAACTGGATTTTCTGATTCAGGTACTTCTCGATGACGGGAAAGCTGAGAGGGTTATTCTGGCACATCCTTCTGGCATAGATGGTGCACAAGAGGCAGTAACAGAGTATCGGGTGATGGGACCAACTATTAATGGGTGCTCATGGATCGAGCTACGCCCATTGACTGGGCGGAAGCACCAGGTATCCTCATAATGTTTGGATTTTGTTTGTGCTACATTTCTGCAAAATGTGTGGAGATGATCTACACTTTAGTATATCCTATCATGCCTTTCATTTGTTCTTGGAAACATGGAAAATAAATTCATACGTCTTGCATAGGATTGGACATTTTCAACTGTAAGCATCAATCTGTTCTGTTTGCAGCTCCGAGTCCACTGTGCTGAAGGCCTCGGCACTCCCATTGTCGGGGATTACAAATATGGTTGGTTTGTGCACCAAACGTGGAAGCAAAATCCCCAGCCTGACTTTGAACCGTTTACTGGAGAGCCATACAAGCTGAGGCGGCCAGAAGGCTTGGAGATTCAGAAGGGCAGTGTTCTTTCAAAAGTCCCTTTGCTACACCTGCATTGCCGGGAGATGGTCATCCCCAACATTGCAAAGTTCCTGAGCAGCACCGGAGAATGGCACAAAAATGGTGCCCCATGGGCCAAGGAGAAGCCCAACCTCCTAAGATTCGTCGCACCGATGCCTCCACACATGAAAATTAGTTGGAATATAATGTCTTCATACCTGGTGTAATCTCTGTACTTTTGCTTGCATGCTTCTCTTTTCTAGCGTCTCATGTTAACCCCAAGTTCCATATAGATATAGTGCTGCTTAGGTAGTGTAGTTGTTTGTTCAAGATTCTGAGATTGTAGCCACCATTTCTGAATCAATGCGCAACACTATTGATGTGAGTATAAATCATTTTCCGAGAGTATATGTCTGTCCGTTGCAAACTCCTAGATATATGAAGTTGCTGGCAAGCACATTTTAATCACTGAAATTTTCCGAGAATAACTGCTAATACTGTTATTGAACTGGTTAGCATATCAGTAGTTCCAGAAAACTTGGTTTCTCCTATGCTGCTTCCTGAGGTAGACGCCGAGCAGCTTGTAGTACGTCCACCGCCGCTTCCTAGCGGTGGCCTCCAGCAACACCTCGGAGCTGGCGTGGAAGCCGCCCTTGCCGAACGCCTCGAACACGATGGCATCCGTGGCCACGACGGGCTCGGCGTTGCCGTCAAGCCGGTCGAACGCGAACGTCAGGTTCCGCGCGAGGCGGCGCTCGAGGTAGGCGTCGACGAAGCAGCCGTGCGTGACGAGGTCCGGCGCGACGCCGTCGCGGCGCATGTGGTCGGCGCTGAGGTGGAGGTCCCAGAACATGCACATCTTGGAGAAGGCTGCGGCGCGGATGTTGAAGGTGGTGAGGTCCGGCCGGAACCCGGCGGCCACCATCTCCAGGAACGCGCGCTGCAGGGACTTCATCTTGAAGTTGGCCGCGAAGGAGAGGAGGTACAGGTTCCAGAGCAGGTTGCCGGCGTCGCGCCGTCGGAGGCCGGCGTCGGCCACGAACGCGCCGAGCCTATAGTACTTCTGCTGGGAGATGTACGCGGACGCCACGGCGCGGATGACGCCACGGGTGATGAGCAGCCCGGTCTTCTTGTGCCGGCGGTAGGCCGCCTCCATCTGCGGGATGGTTCCGGCGGCCGCGTAGGCCCGGACGAAGGCGTCCCCGGTCGCGGCGTCGACGCGGAGGCCAAGGCGGCCCATTTCTAGCACGGCGTCCTCCATGCGCGCGAGCTCGCCCGCGGCGCCGAGGCAGGAGACGGCGAGCGGGTAGAGCGCGCGCGCCGCGCCGCGGTCCCGCGCCGAGAGCTCGCGCACGGCGAGTAGGATCTCGTCGAAGCGGCCGAGGCGCGCGTACGCCGGGAGGAGGCGCGGCGCCGCGGCGGGGAGGCACGGCGCGGCGGAGCTGTGCAGGAGCTGCGCCCAGAGGGACCGTGCCTCCGCGAAGTCCCCGGCCTCGGCGCGCGCGACCATTAGGGCCGCCGCGTCCATGGCGTCCGGAGCGGCGGCTCTCAGACGGGGCACGGCAGCGGGACGCCGAGGCGGAGTCTGCGCGCGCGTCGAGACCTGTCGAGCGGAGGACGGAGCAAGACGATGAGTGGATGAGGGGGAAGGAGAGGGTGCAGGAGGAAGCGCCCGACATGGTGGGAGCAGCAGCGAGCACATCTCATCGTCTCCACGGCTCAGTCCTCTGGTGAAGCTGTCAAACCATGCTTGTCCACTCGGGTGTCACATGAGAATGAGGCGATGAGGATAAAGATCATAGACGTCTTGACTTTTGAGAGATGTAATAAACAATAATCCAATATATAATCCCAGTTAAATAGTAAATGTTCTTACTTCTTACTCCCTCATGAAAAAGAGTCATTCTCACTTCAAAAAGTCAGTAACTTTTAACTTGACCAAATATATTTAACACAATATTAATATTTATGGTACATAATTAGTATCATTAGACAAATCATTAAATATACTTTCATATTGGAGATATAAATATTGCACGTATTTTCTATAAACCTAGTTAAAATTAAGAAAGTTTGACCAACACGATTTTCATAGCAACTCTAATTTTAAACGAAGGGAATAGTTCTCAGGCATATCTGCACTCTAGAAAATTCCACAACAAAATAGGATTGTAACTGCTGAGAGCCCGTTCGTTTGAGATTATCAGCCAGATCAGCCAGCCATTTAACAATATTTTTTTCTCAAAAAAAAAACCTAACCAGATCAGCCAGATTTCAGTGCAGCCTCTAACCTTCAGTCACAGGCATATAAGTCTGAATTTCAGCGCGAAACATCCAGTGATGATTGACGTCTGACGGAAAACTGGCAGCTCTACGTTCCAGAAAGGCTCACATGGCATCTCTGATTGCAAAACAAATTCCATTCCAGCGTACTTCCTCCATCTCAAAATATTTGTTCTTTTCATTTCCTGATAAACAACTTTAACAAAAATATATATTAAAAATATTAATATTTATAATATATAATTGATATCATTGAAAAAAAAATCTTTGAATCTAGTATTTTAATAAATTTATTTAGAGATACAAATATTACATGTATTTTTTTAAAAATCGAGTCAAATTTACAGCAAAAAAAACAAAAAACAACAGATATTCTAGGAGAGAGTACTGTATTGACTCAATATGATGACTTTCGAGCGTAAGCCAACATAGGCATGCAACCATAAACAGTAAACTACACATGAACCAGAACACCAGTAAACCATAACAGCAAACTACGGATGACATAAACAGTAAACCTTTCAATGTCCAATCGGACCAGAACACCAGATCATGAACCAGCCCAGCGACCAAAGCCGATCCCCAGGGGAGCATTTTACATTAATCAATCGCAAGTCACATAGAATACATCTCTTACTCTGTTAAAGTGACTACTCAACAGAATTAGACAAGGAAAACGGTCAATGGTACAATAAGAAGATAGTGGCACAATCCCGCGGCGAGAAGAGAAGAACTCTCACACAAATAGTACATGAACCACAAAATAAAAAACAGGGCGAGGATGGCCAGGCTTGCACAAAACAAGCTGAACACTACAAACGCCTTCCTCTTCAACTCTAGTTGTAGTACATAAGCTGCTGGGCTGATGACTGGTTCGGGTAGCCATCGTAGAGGGCCTGGGAACCAGCAGCAGCAAGAAGACCTGCAGAAACCTGACCCGCGAGACCATGCTGGCCAGCAATCTGCCCGGCCGCAGCCTGGCTTAAGGCAAGCTGCCTCTGATAAGCAAGAAGTTCTGCTGCCGTGAAACCTTGCGGAACACCTGGCATTGCTACAGCAGGCTGGTATGGAGCAACTGGAGGGGGTAGGGGCTTGGAAGTTGTCCCAGGTGGAGTTGGTTTGTTACCCCATGAGCACTACAAGAGAACACGGGGCAGTTAAAACCATTAGAACAATTACATAAAGGATCACGTAAGCAGAAGGCATTTAATGCTTTGGATCTTACCTTAATTGGTTTCCCACGGACTACCAATCCATTGCCCATCTGAATAGCTAATGCTGCTTCCCCATGGGTGCTATATCTCACAAATCCAAACCCTTTATCCTGTTGAACACGGATTTCCTCGATTGCCCCGACCCCCAAGTTATAGAAGTGGCGGTGAAGCTCGTCACGGTTAACCTGGCCAATTAAGTGAAAGATTTAGGTGCTACAGTTCTATGGTCTCTAGAGAGCTAGGAAAAAGTGATGAGAAACACATTCACTCTAATCTCAGTAGGCACTAGTAACAGTGGAAAAGTCTGGAAACTAGAGCAAGTTGGGACGATGAAAGTTGTTAAGCAGCAATTTGATTGCACCTCATGTCCGAGGTTGCCAACATATACAGTAGTACAATCAGGATTGTTCTCTGGGTTCTCTTTACTTCCTGCATCCTGGCTTGCATCCATTGCTGCAGAATATAATCAAGCAAATGGCAAAATCAGCAGTGAGGAAGATTCTTATTGGTTCAAATTTTTATCACTAATTATGTGGCATGTTCTTCATCTCATGCCAATAATTCAATATAAACATGGTAAGGTTGACAGCCTTAAAAAGAAAACACTGTTGTTTTTCTGGTCATGAAATCATTCAAAAACACTAACCTGAACTGCTGGAGCTACCATTTGTTAGTACAACTGCATTATGATTGTCAGTTTCTGGTTTCTCTTCTGAATTGTTCTTTGTTGCCCAGTTGCACCTTATTTGTCTGCTTCCAAGCCATTTTCCTACAAATTAGTTTCCAAAATTCAGAAGTTGCAGCAACATAATATCAGTACACTACAGTCATGAAAAAAAGTAGTGAATATCGTCATAGGAACTGACAGCATGCTTACCAGTCATTTCAGTAATAGCAGTTTCAGCTTCCTGCACCAGAAAAGAGAATAGTACAAGTAAGCAAGTGTAACACTGACGGAAATGCCAGTTCATACTCAAACTTCATGTGCATGGTATATGAAATATAAACTAACACAATACAGTTTGAATTTTAACTATGGATGACAAAAGGAGCCAGATAAAAAGTTTAATCAGGTGCACAGCCAATGAAGTCTCACAAGAACATTTTAGAATTTAGACAGTAATGAGAAAACAGCATTATAAAATTATTTCACACAAAAATGGGGTCCAAATATATCAAGAAAAATAGAGATTTGAAGCATGAGAAATTAACATCACATTTTGTCTTAAACTAGCAGTAATCTGCAAACAATTCGCTAATTTAGACTATAATATTGCCTTTAACAGAATTCAGGCACTGAGAAATTCACCAGTACCAAACATTTAAATTCAAAAACAATAGGAAAAGAAATGAACTGAGGTATCAGGGCACATGAATGAAAATGGTGACAGTTCTGCAAAATTCAAGGAAGCAAAGTCTGATTTGTCCGTGCCTGTTGATTACGGAAGGAGACAAAACCATAACCCCTGGAGCGTCCAGTTTTGTTGTCCCACATTACTCGAGCATCACTGCACATAAATGATACAAATGAAAATCTAAAAGGCTACAGACAAGCCAAAAATGGTAGAAGCTAAGAGAGAAGCCATAGTGTCCAAACTCTATCGTTCTAAATTCAATAGCACAAGAAATAGATAGATTTGAGACAGCATATTGCGAAATTTGAATAACAAGTCAGCATTTGAAAGCACAGGCTGTAGGTCAAGCTCGTCAGAGATGCCATCATTATACAAAGAACTAAGGACTTACGAACAAGAAGGATATGCTGAGAAACAGGCATAAAGAGTTGCATCATTCACTTCAGAACTTAAATCACCAACAAAAATATGGAAATGCCCTGGAAATAATTCAATGGGCACTGTTAACCAAACAAGGATTATAATATTAAAAGAAAGAGACAACAGGAATATTTTTTTTTAAGAATATCTCACCTGACGTATCCTCCCTCTGCGTACTTGCATATGCCCAGTTCACCTTGATTGCTTGTCCATATCTGTGTAAGGATTGCGACAATAAAGAACACCAGAATTTAAATCTCTGAAACTTGTGTTGTTCAAAGTAGTATAACAGCAGAACTTACATGTGACGCCCGTGAAGGGTCATGATGGCTAGAGCAGCAGATCTTCGATCATAGTAGTCCACAAACCCAAAGGAAGACTGCAGAAAGAGTTAATGCTCATCAGATAAATGCAATTGACTCAAAACAGTATATATGCTGTGAAATTATCAGCCTGAGAAAAAGATCATAAGACTTCTAGGCGGTAGCATAAAGCATACTGGAAAAATTTACCATCAAGTATTCAAGTTACAACTATATATATAAACCACTAGTGGTACTCGGGGTATCTATGTGCTAACACACCAAGAAAAAAAAAATGTTGGAATATTGTGTTCCTCTAGCGGTTCATAAAACCATGGGCTCAACACATAAGCACATGTGCCTTCATAAAAGTTGGAGGGCTGTTTCAATACAATAATTTCTGATGCAACATCACTTGTACTTCAAATCTTAAACATTGACTGCAGAAGTTCACCTTCTCTTTCCGTATGAGCTTGCATCTTTCCACAAGGCCAGCACTCTGGAAAACTTCAATCAAAAGGCTCTCCGTGACGTTAGGGTTCACATTTCCAACATACCTATTCAGCAAATCATCATGACTTAAAATCACACTTTGGAAAAAGAAGATAACTACATAAAACTTCAAGGTAGGTACCATAAGACTGTATTTAGATTATGCAACTACAATTAGCTACAGATTTTAGCACCAGCATAAATGTGAAACTGTGCATCACCTAAATTTGGTTTTCGTTACCTTTTAAAACTCCAGGTTTTTTATTTTTTAAAAGAACATAGTTGCACAGATGAAAAGGGAAAAAGGAAAAGTAAGCTATCAATCACATATGAAAGTGAAAACAGAGAAGAACACCGAAAGCACTCACACACTGCGACAAGTGGAAGGATCAAACCCAGGTGGAAGGTTGCCATTGGAAATAGGTTCCATCTGCAAAATATAAAATATAGAAGAAAATAAAAAAGAAGATACTTATTGCAAAACAAGCTAATGACAAGAAAATCACAACAAAGTACAATTGTGTACTACACTTATTGTGAAACACGCTAATGACAAGCAAATCAAAACAAAGTACAATTGTGTACTAAAATGAAAAGAGAATATAAACCCAGTTCTTCTAGCCATATTGTATCCCATTGGCCATAGAATCTGTGATTGCATACAATTACTACCAAACATCTCTTCCCAACTAGAACAATGTTGCTTTGCATATGCAGCAATGACTTTGTTTTCATTCCTTAGCTTAAGGAACAAAAGTCAGAGTGCAACTAACTATCAAGAATAATATAATGCAATTAACACACTTTATAAAGCTGGAGACAATAATAGTACAGGATGTATAGACTGCATTATTCCAATAAAATAAAAATACCAATAAATGCACTAAAACTACACCCAAAACAATGGTCTGCGGGGCAACCTAAGCAGAATGCTCGAACTCAATGCGCACAACATTCTAGATTCACGAACAGATCAGGTCATCAGTTTGTGTTACCACCCAATCCACAGCCGATACAAATGATAGATGGGAAAATAGGCTGTAGACCGTAGTGGTACGGGGCAAGCAACGACAACAAAGGAGGAACAAAAGAAAAAAAAAACAACCCTTTAGCTAAAAGCATGAAGGAAGTGAGAACCCAATCCTTCCTATCCATTACGTAGTAGTAGTAACCGTCTTCCAAGCAATCACATCCAAACGCCTTCCTTTATTAACGAACTTTCTTCCAAGTCGCAACAATGGTAGAGGCAGTACGCGACCAGAAACGTATCACAAACAACAATAAGACAAACTTGTGCAGCAACAGCGCTTGCTCCAATTCCACCAAAAAATGAGCTAGAAGAAACCCAATCTATCAAGCTGTAACTTGTGCTGCCGCTAGTCCGCCACCAAAAAAACAAATGTCTAGTAACCCAGCGAGGCAGCCTAAGAAAAATGCTCAAAGCAACAAAACAATCTCCCACGCTCACAAGCAGATCGGCGCGCATTACTGCCGCCCAATGCGCACGCAGACCAGCAGATCGAGAGGAGGCGAGGATCCGGGGGCACGACCTGGGTCATGGCCGCCGCTGCCGCGGCGGCGAGGACGCCGGACTGGTACTGCTGCTGCTGCTGCAGCGCCTGCTGCATCAGGAGCGCCTGCTGCTGCTGCTGCTGCCGGAGCCTCTGCTGCTGCTGCTGGTGGTGGCTGCCCCCGGCGCCGTTCATCTCCTCCTCCGGCGAGGCGAGGACCAGATCGGAACCCCGGGGCGGACCGAGCCCGCGCACGGATCGATCCACGGATCGGCGGACTGGGGAGAGCAGATCGATGGATTCGGGGGCGAATTCCTCGTCGGGGATCGAGCAGGGGGAAACGCAGGAAGAGGAGGTGATATTTTTTTTTCCTTGGTGTTTTTTTTCCTCCTCTGTTTCTTCCTCCCCGTCGTCGCGCTCCCCTATCGAGATCAGAGAGCGGAGGGGCAGGACGGGGATTTTTCAACCCGTGACTAGGTGACGTGGAGCTTTCCGCGTGCCCGCTGTGGCTCACTGGCATGTGGACCCGGGGCCATTCCCACCTGCAAGCTGCTCGCTCAGGCTCGGGGCCGCCTCGAATTTGGATAAGGATTTTGCTAACCGTGTGCCTTTTTTGCCCAAATACCATGCGTGTTTTGAGACTCTTAGATCAGACTTTTTAAAATTCATCCGTTTCCCTTGTGAACACCATGTTTTGTTTGTCAATGTGTGCGTAAGTAGATCTGCAAAATCTTTTTAAAAGATCTAAAATATTTTTTTATGACCCCACTTGTGAACAGTGAAGATTGACGGTTTTTCGTATGGAATGGTTTTGATTCCGCTAGCATTTTTCTTCCCCCGAGCTCCGCTCGGCGTCCAGCTCCGTGTCGACGAGCCACTGTTTCGTCCGAGGAGCAAGTAGATGTTTTACTTAAAAGCATACATTACAAGTGCTTGTTTTAAGTGTTTCTGATGTTTTTTAATGATATGTTGTAAGCGTTTCATATAAATATTGCATATGTTGTAATGGTTGTACACGTATGTTGTAAGGTTCTGTTCCTAAGGTTTCATCAGTTTTTTTAGACGTATGTTGCAAGTGCGTTTATTTGGATATCGCATATATTTTCACACATATGTTGCAAGTGTTTTATCTGGATGTTGTGCATGTTTGTAATGTTTTTCAAGTGTTTCATCTTTCTTTTTTTTTTGTATGTTGTAAGCGTTGCATCTGAATGTTTTAAAAATAGATCGGGTGTTGCACATGGGATGTGTGTGGAAAGGAAGGGGGTATGAGCAGTCCCGCACGAGCAAGCGGGCGATGTTCGGCGGTGCGCCCCCCCCGCATGGCCGCGAGACACAGGCACGGGCAAGCAATGCCCCGCTGGCGTACGTCCATGCGTGGACGCAGGAAAACGGACCGGAGCCACGGCTGTCCGTCCGACGTCGGAGCGCTAGCAGTGCCAGTATATTAATAGGTGAGGTCAGGATTTTTTTTCAAGTGGGTCAAATCAGGTGATCTATAATCAGGTCTACTCCAATCCAGCTATAACGTTTTAACACTTCCCTAGGCCATTCAACGTATCAGCAGCTACCAAACTCCACCAGATCGCAACGTTACCAGAGAGGGCGCATGTTCTGTTCACTACTTGGACATGGGCAGATCACCCACCACACGTCTCCCGCACACAGCAAAATGTACTCCCTCTGTCCCCGATTGTTAGTAGTTTCTAGTTTTTATACCCGCAAGTTTGACTCGATTTGTATAAAATACGTGCAATATTTGTATCTCCAAATAAATTTATTAAAAAACTAGATTCAAAGACCTTTCCAATGATATTAATTATATACCGTAAATATTAATATTTTTTAATATATATTTAATTAAAATTATTTCTCGAGAAGCGTAAAGCGACAAATATTTAGGGAAGGAGGGAGTAGCATATAAGTTTGTCAGTACAGTATTTCACATTAAATGGGTTGACTCTCTCGTGAAGTTTTGTTTCACGTCTTTTTTCTCATCTACCCTACACCCTACTACTAATACTAATGCACCAACCTTTTCAACGCTAAGTCTACCCAATATAATCTCCACCGCTGAGATAGCTCTCTTCCACTCACCGCAAAAAATATATCCAGAAAGATAACACCATATAAATCAACCATCGAGACTGCTCGTGAGTCTTCTCTCCTTCCTCGCTCAGATTCGACGATCAGGATCGAGTGTATCAGCTTTCATCACTCATCCCATGCACGCCCTCCGCCTCCCGCATAAGCCTGGGCAAAATACCCGATATCCATTACCCATACCCGAATTACCTGAATCCGGACCTGAATTACCCGAACCCGAGGTACCCGATCCCAAATTCGGATAGCGATTTTGATTACCCGAAATTAGTTTGGGTAATTCGGGTAATATCCCCCGGTACCCAAACTACCCGAACTACCCAAAGATTTATTTTTGTCTTTCTATTTATCATATGTTGTTAGTTAAACACTTTCACTTGTCACTTTATTAGAATATAATTCTCTCTATTTGAACGAGTGACTGTAATATATTATTCTCTGCAAATTGTTGTTGAAATTCTATACAAATTGCTGCTGAAATTACGTATAGATCGCTACTGAAATTTAGTGTAGTTTGTTGTTTTCCGTAAATTTGGTTATATCGGGTAATACCCGAACCCAAATCCAAATTATCTGGTACCCAAATTTACGGATAGTATTTTTTCAAAACAAAAATCGAATAACAATTTTCATTACTCAAATTTTAAATTACCCGAATTACCCGACCCTAACCCGGCGGAGGGCACTGCAGATTCGAAGGCCTGCTCCCCGCTGCCAAAACCCTAACCCTAGCTGCCGCCCGCCGCCGCCGCGACGACGACATTTTCGGAGACAGAGTCCAGCAGCAGCGGTGATGGAGGTTTCGGAGACGGAGGCATCGACGTGCACGTCCGCCTGCTTCACCGCAAGCTCGTCGGGAGCCGCGTCCTCTCCTTCGACGCGGGCGAGCCGCGGCGGCGTCCGTCCCCAGCGCATCTGCGCACAGACAGGATCGGCTCTCACACTTCACCACTGGCGTCGACGTCCGCCTCCTCGACTAGCTCTGCCCGCGCCGGCGCGCTCCTTCGTTCTGGTGTCGGTGGCCGCGCTGCGGCCGAGCCCATCGTCCCAGGGTCTGCCACGGGCCGCGCTTGTGCCGCAGGGCAGGAGCGCCGCCGCGAGGTGCGCGGTAGGGGTAAGATGGGAGGCCGCAAGGCGGAGGATGGTCAGGGTGAGATGCGGCGCCACCGCCACCGCTTTCGCTGGATTTCGCCGCGAGTGGCTCTGCGGCTGCTCACCGATGACGAATCCCGTCGGTTCAGGGGGTGTGGAGTAGGAGCGCTGCCTCTTCGAGAAAAGTCTCACCCAGTCACCCCTCCTGCTGCCGCGTGCACCAGTGAAGGACCTGCTTGAGGAGAGGAGGAGGCAATCGAAGGCGAGAGCATCCAGAGCCTCGTCTTCGTTGGCCCTTCTCTGCTGACGAGGTATGCCATCTCTTCTTTCTTCCTGATGTGTGGAACTGAATCTTCTTCTCCCCAAAATGCTTGGCTCACTGCTCTCCTTGGGTGTTAGTTGTCTCACGTAGATTCAGATCAGGTTGCAATATTAAGTTAATTGTTTAATCTGTCTGTTGGAATAGCTAGCAGCAGGATATTCAGATCGGGTTGCAATGATTAAGTCAATTTTTTAATTTATCAGCTAGAATAACTAGCAGCAGGAGGAGGCTATACCAGGCCACAACACTGATTTAGGATGACGCCGTTCTGTCCGCTAAGCAGGTTGGTTTAACAATGTATTTTTTGGAATCCTGTACGCTTCCGAGTATGTGCAGATTTATTAAAAGGCTTTGTGATGGACTTAGATTACTCATGTAGCTACCACCAGTCTAAATCGGTCATCCTGGCAGATTATCCTTTGTGTTCCTCTTCTTGCACACAAATCCATGCTTGGTCATTTATCAAATGATATGAATAAGAAGACGTAATTATGCAATCTGCGATTTTGCTTCCACTGTCCTTTACATTCTATATCGAAGGTTGATTTCTGGAAGTTACATTATTTGTCCCATGAAATTTAAAATCTGCAGAAGAACAGTCCTCTTCGATGGCTAACATGCAACCTATATCAATCAAACATATCTGACACATTTTAAGTCGGGAGAGAAGAACAGAGAAAAGGTGTGTAGGTACTTATAAAAATTTCTGCAAAGATGTAGGAAAGATGGAATATATTTATAAACATTTGGTTCTGGAAGTACCCTTTGCAATGGAATGAGGTCTCTATTTGTGTAGGTGCTGCATATCCTTTGGCCATGATTCCCATAAGAACACTTTGGTTGTTTTGATGTATATGTATGAAATGTTGCTGGGCGTTAGCACAGCACATTTTTTTTTCCTTTGACCTATTTTGTTAGTTTGTTTTGCAAGGTCCACAGAATCAAAATCACATGTAACTTATGGTAGTATCATCTAAGTGCATCAGCTGATTCTTTCAAAAAAAAATTGATAGAATTAACTTTGGGATTAACGTGACCCATAGCATTAGCATGGGCAATGTACTAGCAGTCAAGTTCTTGCTTAACCAGCAAGGTGCGGAAATGGTTGATCTGGAGGCAAAGAACATGGTACTTAAGTTGCCACATTTCTTTTGCAGGTGCGGAAATAGTTGATCTGGAGGCAGAGAACATGGTACTTAAGTTGCCACATTTCTTTTGCATCTGATTGGGACATTGGGTACTCTGCCACACTTCTTTCATGCATCGAGCTTAATACATATACCAAATCTTATTTTTTGACAGTATGGAGAGACTCTGCATATGGCAGTGAAGAATAGTTCTTGCGGATCAACAAATCTACTCCTTCAACATGGTGCACACATAGAAACCAAAGCCAATGTATGATCTACCTGTTTTTGGTTCTTCTCCGGATCTACATCTCTGTGATTAACTTGTTATGTCTTATGTCATTCAATCATTGAATATCATGACTTGCAGCAATCTCAGGATTTTTTGTTCATCGCCTTTATGTTAGGTTATCAAGTTGTGAGAATCATGTTTTTCAGGGTTTCGAATTTTGGATACACTAGCCTGTTCGTTTCGCTGGGTTGTTGTGGCTGAAAGTACTGTTCGCTGGTTTGTTGTGAGAGAAAAACACTGCTGGATGGCTGCTGATTCTGCTGATAAGCTCAAACGAACATGGTGGCTTGATAGTACGCAATGGTACGAAGGTGGTAAGTCATGTTTTGGTAATGTTTTCTGTACTTTGTACCGTTTCTTTGGGTTGTGACCTGTGGGTTGTAGCAGTGTGCATGCTGACAGCTCAAATAAAGCGTGCAAAGGACGGTTGCCTATCCATCGATATCTTCATGTGTCCGATGAAATATAAGAAGCTAGGTAGTATAGGAGTACCAAGTAGTCTTCTTACTTGTAGATTTGTATGCATTTCCTACCTACTCATATTCTTAGTACATATATGGTTTCTCACTTTCTCTAAGAATCTTAATGTTTGAATAACAATGTTGACTGGTTCAGCGTGATCAAACATCATTCTCCCCCTTTTGCAAGAAAAATATTGTCGTTTGGTTATTTTCATGTGCATCCCTGAAATGAAGCCGTGGCGTTAGCACGGGCGCTGTACTAGTACCCTTTAGAGCAGCTTCAGTGTGGTGGGAAACCGAACCATGGGGAGGGAAAAGTAGCAGGATTGTTCGATTTTAACACCGGAGCTAGCGAACCGTGTACATCGATTTCAGAAAGCGGCTCTTCGTTTTGGTGCGAACCGAGGGAATAAAAAAAACTCAACGAGTGGCATGATTGTCGTCCTGCATGCAGCAGCGTGGATAGAAGAGAGCAAAAGGTGTTGCATTCTTTCCTATTTTTTAATTGGCTATGGCCCCACCAAATGACACACTGCAGCACCCAAACCATGCGCAACAACCGAACTTTGAAATCCATCTCAGCACCAAAACCGAACCGAACATTGGAGCTGCCCTTAATAAAAATGTTACGATTGTTCTTTTTTTTTTGTCACGTTTGGTTTTTTAAGACATTTGATTTTTGTTTGACATTGGTTCATTCTTTGTACAAAAAATTTGAATAAAATGAACGGTTAAACAAAATGTCTGAAAGTCAAAAGCGTCGCTTATTTGGCAACAGAGGAAGTAGAGGGGAAAAAACCGACATGCTTCATGGAGAGAGCACCTCCCGAGAGAGTATAGGCAAATCTCTAGCATATGACAGGGCAAAAAATAAATTCAAATAATAGTAAAATGCCAAGATTGTGATAAAAGGTCGCAAGTGTTGTAAGACAAACGATTAACCCAACTAAAATGTTCATTGATATGGCACTCAACGTTTTTCAGCCATCTAATAATGTCCAGTATGCTCCTTGTTTTTCATGTACGCGTGCAGAAATGCAGCAAGGCCATCATTCACTCCGATTTGCTCTAGGTAATCATGCACCGCGCTTTGCATTTCCTCATCTAACTCACTGCACACCAGAACAAACAAACTAGTTATCAGTATACGCTCCAAAAAGAAAAGAGGAAAAGTCTCTCATATTGGCAGGAAAGAAGCTGATTTGTCAGGAATAAAGAACAATTAAATCAAAATGGCAATGAACTAGGTCTATTGGTTCATCCTCAGTTTTTTACTTTAGTCATCCCATCGTACATAATTGATGTAATGAACAGAACTTGTGATAAAAAAGAACAGGAGTTGCGATAAATAGTTTCTCCTTGTTGTGTCTAACAAGTTCACACTAGTCATTTTCAAATAATATAATACACATACTCCATTTGTCCTAAAATAAATCAACTTCTAGCTATGTACCTAGACAGTGCCAGAAGTCGATTTATTTTGGGGCAGCGGGAGTACTTGGGTACACTGAATTCACACCATTTCCTTTTGCAAACAGAATGCAACTGCATTTGACATTTTCTTGAACATGAATTGGGAATGGAAAGGGATTCCGACCATTATTCCCACACGTCCACACCGTCGTTAGTTCACTAAAAATAGAGCACGTGGCACATTTTAGTCACTAGCAAGACGAGTACCAACGCCCTAAGCAACAATTACGAGTAACATAGCATCCAAAAGTTTGTCAAAAATTTAGAGATGTTTATGAATTCCCATCATACAATATCACCTGAATTGGTGGCCAACGGACTGCTGCATTGGCGCTGGCACAGGCCCACCGCGGCGGACCGCGGACGGGAAAGACCCTCCTCATCTCCATCTCGTCAGGCCACGCGGAGCACTCGAAGGTGAGCGCCACAGGCGGAGATAATTCTCTTGTTAAATTTAGTTTGATTGATTATTATTACGATGCAAAATGTATTTGATTAATTAGATTAGATAGAAGGGTTGTGTTGTACTGAAATAACAGCAAAGCTCTACTTGACATCAGTGGCGGAGGAAGAAATTAAATTGAGGTGTGGCGATTGCCGAAATAGCTAATATAGGTAGCATATAATTTACAAGTTTTTATACAAATGCAAGATAATTCTATTCGTCAAGTACAAAACATATAAGCAAAAACATATAAAAACTATATATATATATATAAATAATATATATAGAAGAAAACAAATATTAAGGATAAAATACTAAAAAAATGCAAATGAATTCAATGGACAAACCAAGTGACATTGAAGCTTCAGTTACATCTAGAAGACCCAGGTAATTGCACTTTCCTATCTTTCTACTTTTGAAATGCTTTCTTAATTTTCTCAAGATCAGTTCCTTTGAATCTCTCTCTTCTCAATGTACTGGTGTTAATCGTGTGCCTTAATAAATGGACCCCTTGCCGGTCTGCACATACACTCAAGTCCACAAGCTGGAAGAGACCAAGATCCCAAGTATGTTCACGTAGAAGCACTCACCCTTCAACGAGGCTTCTTCAGAACATTCAAAGTAACAATTTAGAGTAGAAACTCGATCTACTAGAAGCGCTAATGGTAGAAAGTAATTTAGGAGAGGGAGTCACTAAGAAATTGAGGTATGGCAAGCGCCATACCTTGCCATATGGGTGGCTCCGCCCCTGCTTGACATGCTGTAACTTTAATAGGAAGGATACATTTAGTTGTCAGAATCGACACAGTTAGAAGAGGCCAAAGACTCACAGACTCATAGTAGATTGAATGTTTGAATTGAACAAAAATTCTGACAAAATAAATATCATAGGGACAATTTCTTTTTACGTCTGAGAGGCGGGGCTCGTACAGCGTATCATGTCCTTATACAAAAGAACAGTCACAAATTTTGACTGTCACGATGGCCTGAGATGAACAAGGTACACAACAATGTGCATTTTCTAGCTTGCACACAAAGGATGCTTTTGCAGCCGCAGGCTCACTTGGTGCTAATAGGTAGTACTTCACTACAATCTGAGAATGCCATGTCCCAAAGATAATCGCGGTATAGATCATCCAAGGTTGTGTAGTTGTTTGACGGCCATTTTAAATATAATGCCTTTCCTCCAGGCCATGTGTTGCCTTTTGATCTAGCCCTAGATAAATATGGCGCTAAACGCCTCCTCCAGTGCTCTTCTCTTACTCAATTCAGCAGTCCATCCGCCAGCTCGTGCTGCTCGCTCTGCGCGTAGTCTCCTGGTCTCCTCGTCATCTCCTTGAAGAGGATCTGACCGACTGCCGATTAGTTGGGGAGCCATACCTGTGGGGCGAGGCTGAGCCACTCCCCCAAGAACGGCGGCAGGTGCATACTGGCCCTGAACTCCTACCCCACCACTAATACCCTGAGAACTCCCAGCAGCCTGTTACAGATTGCAAGAGCACCAAGTGTTGGCATTTACCAAGAACACAATATCAATGCATCAACCTCAAGAAAAAATAGTATCAAAGTAAAGCAGAACAGTATAGAGAAACATAATGAAAGGAAAAGGAACTTTGCAGTAGTTTTTTAGATATGCGTGAG
Source organism: Saccharum spontaneum (assembly GCA_022457205.1). Lineage (NCBI taxonomy): Eukaryota > Viridiplantae > Streptophyta > Magnoliopsida > Poales > Poaceae > Saccharum > Saccharum spontaneum. Next base: position 51,295,186 of record CM039604.1, read on the forward strand.
TCAAACCAGACGAAAAACTGAACATGATCATACAAGGATACAAAGAGAAGATGACAATGTCATGCCTTTACTAAATTTCATTTGCGATCATGTTGGTCGGGTAGGGCAATATCTAAAGATGCAAGACATCTATCTATGCATAACAAAGGTAAAACATGCTGGCAAAGGATTTAACTTGCTAAAAGATTGCCCCTTTGATCACCAAATCAGCACTCCTGCATAGGTCATTTTTTTTCTAGTGCAAAACATGCAGCCAATACTGTGATTATGATCGCAATTATCAACAGAACATGTTGATAAGATGTCAAGGTGATAAATCTGAAAGTTGTCACTTCATGATTTAGCATTTCATCACTACTATATTCTCATGATGTTTATTACGTTCAAAAAAAATCTCATGATGTTTACTAGAAGTTTGCCTGGTTGACCTACTAAATGGTAGTGCCAAATATTTCCCATGCAAGCAGCTTACCAGTGACACCAGCATGATGGGATTGCTCATGTACTTACACAACCAGGTATCAGACAATCAGAACTCTAAGTTGAAGAAAACCCATATTTTATTTTATAACCTTCATACTTTTTTTTATGAAGAAAACATATATCTTGAAAATATCTACTGACCGTATCATTGGCCTCAGCCTTTACAGGGTTCATCCTGCTTGCTTTAAGTGCTGCTGCAAGATCTTCCGCCTATAAAGGAACACATTATACATAAAAGATAAATCTTTATCGATCAGATATATGAATATGTCAAAGGTTAGGGTAAAACATTTCAACAGGAATTTCAGTACTCCATAAGACTACATCAGGGATCATGACAAAACACACCCTTTTAGCTCTGGACAAGTATATCTGCTCCGCATTTTCCTGTTGGTATCTTGCAATTTTTGCTTCAATCGCCTCAACATCTATCCCTTCGATCAGGTTGAAAGCTTGAAAAGAAAAATCAAACCTGCTAAGTTTTTCCCAATTGGTATAATTCAAGAATAACAAATTAACAAACAGAGGGTGTTACTCATATCCTCAACTTCTTCCAGATAATCGTTGTAGTCCTTCAGAGTAGGGAAATGTTCCTGCGTCTTGTTGAATCTGAACCCAACATACAAATAATGGTAGTTAGCATCTTGATAGAAAAGAATCCCTTTTCTTACACAGAAGTAGAGAACAGAGAGATTGCTTCAGGGTGTGGAGCGCACATGCTGGCTATCCTGCGGCGCATGGTCATCTCCTTCGCCCACGCGTTCCCCCCGCCGCCTGACACCATCACCATCTCACCGCTGCCGCCTAGACCGCAGGATCAGCTCCCGCACTGCCTGGACTCGCAGGCACCAGTCGTTACCCACTGCAAAAAGAACAACACACAGAATTATTAGACCTGCGTAGGGATAGGGAGATGCAAGAGGGAGAGGGAGATGGAGACGGGGAAGCCACAGGAAGGGAGCGTGCTCGAGCCCGAGAGGAACGGGGCCGGACGCCGGAGATTGGGAAGCATCGGAGAGGGAGTGCCAACGAGGGAGGGAGGGAGCGTGAAGAAGACGGGGAGACAGCCAGACAGGGACTCACCGAGTCACCGGGAGGGAGTGAAGTGACGAGCAAATGGGGCAGACGGAGCGAGGCAGCGGCTGGCCGGCGGCGGCGGCGGCGGCGGCGGCGGCGGCGATATTTGGCGCGGAAGGCGGAAGGGCAAGGCGAAAGGGTCGAGCGCACGGAGAGGATCGTTTCTATGTAGTGGAATTTGGTGGGTAATTTTTACCAGTTGCAAGGGGTAGTTTGGTCAGTGGGAAATGCTGCTGTGGAAAATCTGGTCGTTTGGGGCCGTCCGTTCGATTTTCTCCACCACAAGGCAGAAGCTGCTGAGAATCAGTTCCAGACAGGGCCTAGACAATTTGTAACGCAGACCAGGCCATAATAATCATAATCATATTCATATCAATGATGCTCCACATTTATGCCTCCTGACGATGGCACTAAACCTATATAACATTTGCAATAAACTCATCCTGGTTGACTCTTTTTTTTTTCTGAGGGACTCATCATAAACGTATTGGAAACATCACAACAGATAGACATGGCCACATGGGGATGCTTCACCATGCCAAGAATGAAGGTGACAAGCTCGTTGAGTGACTTCATTCTCACATCTGAATGGACAGAACGGCATCCTGATCATCAGTTAGACTCAAACCATTGTTCTTGTTGCCACATACTGGTATGCCATTGCTTCTGCCCTGAAATCCCGAAAACAAGAGGCGATCAGGCATTGTTCTTCTTACAGCAAACGAGGAAATCTTCTGAAAATACCTGAGCAAATTTTACCTGCGAATGACAGTGGAAATCTTTTATCGGCCATTGCATTAATCCATTAGCTAGACTATCTGGGATAGGTTTAACAGAATAGTCTGTGATGTAGGCATATTTCCCCTGTTACAGATCAGTAGTCAGTAGACATCGTAATCTTTCGCAGTCAATACAACAAAGTTTCTGAGCAAAACCAGTGTAATGGAAAGCACGGTTTCAAAATCATTTCCGAAGCTAAAATAAGAATTGCAGGATCCATATTCTGTTCTGAAAATAATTCAAGCATCAATCTAAGATTGACTTCGTAAACTCCAGGTCAACTAATGTCTTGATGAAAATTTACCATATTGTAACTAGCCCGATGAAGATCAGGAGCAAACCAGATCACTTTGAGTTAGTCTTAGCAGTCAGCATGTGCCATTCACCATTGCACTGGCAGTGAGCTTAGAGAAATCATGTATAGCCATCTTGTTGTAAAAATTGTTGTGCACCCTAAATACCAATTGTCTAGTGTCTGTATGAGGTGCGGTGTGTACATCGCAAGAAAACATTCCTCTTTGGTGACAAGTGATTTGCCCTCTGAATACTCAATAACACTACAGAACAAGCATCTCTTTTTTTTTTTTGTTGTTGAAAAACTGAGGTATATCAAACAGTGAATCCAGTGGTAGTGCTTGAATGCTAATATAACCATCTCAGCTCTTAGCAGTTGACAGCAAGTATATGGAACTGTCTTTGTGGAGGCTAACAGAAACAACACTGCATAATGACTAGGAATGTCAAAATTTTCTTATATGTTCCAAAAAGTCCCCAGTTAATTTCCTCAATTCTGTCAGAAAATGTCCAGAATCACCAGTAACTTTGGTTTCAATCGGTGATACTGTAGCAATAAGAACAAGATTCTCACCATTACCAACATCTATTTCGTACAGTTCTGAGAAAACTTGGCGAAGAAGATCAATCATCCCTTTGTAGAAGGACCTATCTGCAGGAGGTGGAATCACATTCAGAATCAAAACTCCGTGACGATGTAGGATTGTGCGCACAGAGATAAGGACATTTCCATGAGTCATCTCCAATGGTGGCGCGCTGACACCACACATAGCATCAGAGGAGTCAAGATCCACCATTACTGCACTGAAATTCATATCAGGCTCCCCTTGCCGAGCAAAACCCTCTATCATTTGTATAGCATCATCGACATGGACATGGAGAAACTCATCCTCCACCAGCCCAAAATGATTCCTTGCGACATCCAGGACAACGCCATCGGCCTCTATTCCGATTACATCGAACTGAAGCCCCACTCTGACTGACATGAGGAGTGATCCACCTCCAACACCAGCACACAGACACCTAGGTCTAACACCTGACCGGATACTCTCCTCAACGGATGGCGCAATCACTGCGAGACCAGCAACCATGGCTTGGAGGTAAGGCTGGACCAACGATCCACCCACCTCCGGCTGCAACAGCTCACCTGAGCCTTCCAGTGCTTCCAGCAACGGCGACGAAGCAGCAGCAGGTGACTGACATAGGCGCACCTGCGTCTGCACAAGGCAGGGCATGCGCTTGAACCGCATCCTGCGGCGCAATTCAGCTGGACCGGGGCTGCAGTCAATGGCCACATCCTCGACAACCATCTCGCCAACAACAGGGCCAGAGACGAACTTGATAGGGGCAAGCCCGAGGAGGTCATCCTGGAAGACGAGCAGCGGGACGTCAGGGACAGCGTTGTCCCGAAACGCGGCCATGGGGCAGAGAGCAAGGAGGAGGGGGAGGAGCCGAGCGTGAGCAGGGTCTGGGTCCGGGCGACGGACGCACGAAACGACCCTAGGAGAAGGCGCCGAGAGCTCAGGACCAACGAGTACGAGACGGGAGAAGCGGGTGGCGGAGAGGAGGAGGTGGAGGTGGCCGGCGCGGGTGGAGAAGATCCAGTCGCGGTGCCGGCCGGACGGGACGAGCATCGCCGCCGTCGCCGGGACGGCCGGGGCAGGGAGGGGCGAATCGAGGACGGCAACCCGGACGCACTCCCACGCATCGCCGTCGCCGCCGCCCCCGTCCCCGTAAGGATTGGAGGCGTGGCCGAGGAAAGGGTTGGGGAAGGCGAAGGAGACGAAGCGGGAAGGCGCGATGCGCCGCAAGCCCTCTAGCTCCGGGCTCACCGCCATCGCGCCCTGCCACTGCCACTGCCGGCGGCGGTTGCGGAGGCGGGCCGGGGTGGAGTGGGAGGGCGATGGCGACCCAAATTCTCCACCTGAAAATTCCGATATGTTCTCTCCGATCAATGTATCGTGGGACCCACTGGCCAGTGAGTGTACTTTCGCAGCACTATTCACTGATGATGAGCATCGAGTATACTGCTTTTAGCAATTCAATTAAAACAGTTCGAACTCAAACTTCTCAGCTTCAATCATAGATAAAAATAATCTTTCTTGAAATTTTTTTAACAACAATAATTAATAAAACTAAATTTGGAAAACCATTTGCGATCTCCCAAATTTGCATACGGGGATTTCGATTTCCACCTAGCGTTTTGAGAGGAACTGAACAAATTAAAGGCGATCAAGGTAGGCTCACAAACAATGAAGCATATGTAAATTAAATTCAATTCTCCACTCAGATCTGTATCTGTGGCAAATTATGAATGGCTGTACTTGTACCTTACAGCCTCTGGGTTTCAGCTTTCAACTAAGTTACAGCAAACGGATACACAGGCCGATACATTTATAAATATATAATACATACATAGGCAGGTTAACTGTAGTATATCGATTGTAAGGCTGCCAAAACATAGCACAATAGAAGCGCTATATCTACGAGACTACAACAGAGACAGACCATGAAGTACATTTCCTGTAGGAATTTCACTGAATTGCAACATTTTTTTTAGAATGTCAACTGTTTGCATGATCATCTAAGTGTAAAGTTTGTGCTCAGACATCTGGACCCTAGATTATCATTGCGGATCATGTTCTTGCTATAGTGGGACGGATTATACCAACATTGTGGCGCCAGCTAGTGCAGAGTGTTGACAGTGTCTGCTTTCTAGTCACCGGTGACCCTCCACGGGTGACCCCCATCAGAACTGCTGCATGCTTGGTTACCAAGAAAGCTGTCTCCATAGTCACTGGCCAATCTCATTTGCCTTTCTTCCTGTGGCGAAAGGATCCGGATGCACCGCACGCAGTTCACGAAGTCCCTGCAAATGCATGGACACCAATCTTTAGCAACCAATGTGGCACAAAGAAGTCGAATTTGGAAATTGGATATGGTTGAAGAATTCATGAAACCTCAATCAGATGAGACCATGGAAGAATTTTGCAGTTACACAGTCAAAACCCAGAACAATTGATTTTAGAGTTTCTCCACATATTTTTATCAGGAAGTGTGTTTGCTCAAAGTTAAAGTTATCACTCTACTCACTGAACCATATGAATATCACAAACTAAAGACTGAGGCGTCAACCAAAATATCAAAATGGTTTCAGGTATTGCATTGCCCCACTGTCACCATTGATTTTACTGTTCATGAGCCATTCAATTGCAGAAATCCATCATGCTAGCCACTTTTCTTTTCCCTTTCATATGCTAGTTATTTTTTTAGACAAAGGGAAATAAAAAGCTTAACTGTTCATGAGCCATTCAATTGCAGAAATCCATCATGCTAGCCACTTTTCTTTTCCCTTTCATATGCTAGTTATTTTTTTAGACAAAGGGAAATAAAAAGCTTAAATGACTTACTCCCATGGGTCATCACCAATTAATAGAACATCCTTCTCGTGATCTTCATACACTAGCTTCCAGCCAACTCTATTTTGGTCACTGAGTTGCCCCTCAATACCAAACATACGGGCAATATCATGCTTCAGTTCATCATATCCAGAATATCTGTTGATGTCAATAGATCTTCCAACAGCACCACGCTTGTGCACCTGCAGATAAGTCCCTTGATCAGGAGCTCAGTACAGTCCTTATGCAAAGAGTGAATGTTACATATGTTGTGAATGACAAAATTGAAGCTAAGCCAAATAACACACCTTGGTGTATGTTCGTATCCGTTGATGAGCAGGACCTGGAGCCCGGGAATTTCTATTTAAGAATGGGATATCATTGATTGATGAATCTATGGAATTGAATGCAATATCAGCAACACCAAATGAATGTGAAATCATTGAAGATGATAACTCTTGTTGAGAATCCTTTGATGAAATGTAGTTAGATATGCCATTTCCTGGCATCTGATCCATGTACTTCTCAGTTTCAAAGGTAGTTCCAAGCAAGGCGTCTTCATTAAGAGGCTCCATATGGCCATCAATGTTTGCCCCAAATAGAAAGTTATTTCTGGCATCTGTAACCTCAAACTCGCTATCTGGAACCGTTTCTCTCAACGGTTGATGCTGATTGAAGGATGAAGGTGGAAAATTTTGTTGCAGTGATCCGTCAGCCTGAGAAAGGCAAACTGAAGTCGCTGATGAGGACGTATCCAAATAATCCATCTGAGTGCTGTTCATGTAGTCTTGTCCAGTAGCTGGCCTTTCTTCAGCCATCTTGGGAATCACCATTGTGTGCTGTGTACTCTCAAAAGGTTTCATACCCTGTTCAAGTGTAGAACCCAATACAACAGATGATTGAGGAGCCTTTGCTGCAGTAGGTAAACATTGGTTCTTGGAGCTACTTGGAGTTGATGGCAAAATAACAGGATTATTGTTTGTGGATGGTGATTTTGAAGAAGAGGGAACATTATCCGTCTTCATTGACTGCACTCCGCCAGGCACATGCAAATAGCGAGCACCCATGGAGGTGACAATTTCTGATTTTACAATAGAAACAGCATTCCCAGGAAACTCTTGAATTGGTTTGTGAGGTTGAGTCTTTTGCTGCGTCGGGTACTGAATAGTGCTACTGCTATGCAAACCTACCACTTGGGTAGCTACCTGCGAGCACTGCTGAGCAGTTGACTGAGAATTTACTGCTTGTTGCTGCAAATCCAATATCATTTTCTGCTGTTCCATGGCCAGAGTCTGCTGTGGTTGTAGAGCCTTCAATAATTGTATTTTCATCTGATCAGATAACTGTGTTACCATGTTTGCGTCATTAGGTACCTGAAAAGGCTGTATCTTTATTTGCTGTTGTTCCTGCACTGACTGCTGAACCTGCTGCTCCTGCAGATGAGGATGCTGTTGCCGCAGAAGCTGGATTTGTTGAAGACCACCTTGTATGGTGGTGTGATTTTGAACCAGAGGTTGCTGTTGCTGTAGTTGAGCTTGGACAATGACTTGAGGATGCTGAGGCTGAGGCTGAGCCTGGAGAATGACTTGAGGTTGCTGGACTTGAGTATGGACAAGTTGAGGCTGTGCCATACTAATCATTGGTTGGCTGACTTGCAACTGTTGAGTTACCGGATTCTGTTTCTGTTCAGGACTGCAATTTTGAACTACCTTTTGTTGTACTATAACACTTCCCAATTGGTTTGGTGTAGCTATTACGTTTGCTAACTGTTCGGTCTCCTGGTTTTGGGGAGGTAGCAGCGAAGTGTTGAACTGGATGTTATTTTGTTGCAGGAACTGGGGCTGGAAGCTAATTTGCCTAGATAGATCAGCTGCAGCCAGAGTTTGTACAGGTTTTCCAGCTAACGAATTTAGCAATTCTGGTTGCATGACTGTGTTGGCAAGAGAGGAGTTCTGTTGCAAGTTCATCCACTGAACTAAACTTAATCCAGGAACTAAACTGTTTTGAGTACTCAGATCTTTCTTGCCAATCTCCTCACCAAACCATGGCATGGTCCGCTTAAAAAGATTGTCCATTTCTGAGCTATCATCATCTACAGATATGATCAGAATATAACAAGAATTAATCAAGTACACAGACAAGGAAATTAGTATTATCAATTTGAAAGAAAATGCAATTAAGAACTTCAATGATACATGCATTAATACTATTCATTAATAGAATTGAATGCTGTTGGGCCAATAATTGTACTTCTGTATTTACCTGTTATCCCAGGTTGTCTCGGACGTTTTGCAGTGAACAATGGCGAGGGATAAATGAAGAATGGAGCTATAACAGGTTCAACTTCCCAAAGGGAAACCCTGGTGCGTCTCTCACTTGGCGCTGCTTCATCCCATGCAACCTACAAACACTTACCTTAAAAATCAAAGGGAGATGCCGCAAGGTTTGAGTATTTAGTTTGACTGATCAGGTCAAACCTGAATATTGCGCCATTGGGAGTTTTTCCACCTTACAGGATCCATATCACTTATACCAGTTATTGTTCCCATGTACCTGCAGGCAGTTGACAAAAGATCCTAGTTCAAAGAAAGAACTGTAAAAATCTAGGTAGAGAAAACCACATGCAGTTCATAACATGATACACAAGTATTTTAGATGCACCAGAATGCTAAATTCTAGAGTAGCTAATTGTACTCAAGAGGATCCACTAATATTTTTTCTAAAGTGATTTCGAAGTTGATAGGACAGCTACACAGTCCAAACATTAACTAGAGCTGGAAATTTATACCTTCTTGTTGCAGATTCTTCAGTTTCAAACATCATTCTAAACCGCATGCCAAGTGATAGTTGGTTGCTATAGACAGCCTTCTGGTACTTGGCAAAAGGAATAACAAATTCTGAAGGACTAGCCCTGAAAGAGATAAAAGCAGTCTAATTCAAACTTTCAGTACATTACTTCTTTATATATTACAGAAGATGCTATTTACCTTGGATTATAGAATACTGTGAATTGGCTGTTATTAGCTGCTGCATGGGCTGCAGCAGCAAGAATTCCAATATGCATACTGTCACTAGACAAAACAGATGATGAGAGGTTAACAGGCTGCCTATTTGCCCGCCTTATCCCCAAGAGGAGTTGCTGTCTTCCGTCCCTACAATCACAGGCAGGAAGCTCAGCAGCTTTAGTTATACTCTCTGTAGACTAATTTGCTATACCAACTGCCAAAGAATACCATAACAGCAATCAGATAAACATTCACAGAAAGACAAGGTCTTCACTCTCCAAACTTTACCTAATAAACAGGACTGAGTCGCCAGCAAGGAGTCTCTTTCCACTGACAAATAGGCTCCAGCCAGTAGTCAGCAAATGCCTTTTAGGCTGGCCTGATGAAGGAAGAGAACTTTTAATAAAATATGAAACAATGTGTTTATGAAATAACAAAATAGGTCTATTATGAGTACATGTACTAATAAAATTATGAAATTAAAGAAGATAAGTGATAGGACTAGACGAACTTTTATTAGTTCCTTTCGTGCCCAGTAGGAAACTTGGTGCAGTATTTTTTTACAGACTTGCCTCGATATATATGACGGAATGTCCAAATTGCATCGTGCAAATCCCTGGCCTGCAGTTCCTGAGCAGGAGGCTGCATTGAGAAGTCCTGTACAGTGCAGCGCAGACAGATCAGAACAATTAAGAAAGCCAACAATTCAGCTTTTAACCATTATAGGATGTAAAGTATCCTTACAAGATGGGGAAAAATTCGCTCTGCAGCACGCCGTGGCACAGAGAAACCTCCATGAGTGCTTGTATCACTTGCAGTCAGTGTTTTACAAAAGAACTCTGTCTGTGGTCTGGTTTGTTTCAGTGCAAACTCTGATGCCAGCAATGTCTCCTTGTCACAATCCGTCACCTAACAGTACCAATTCTAAATTCAAGGTGGTACAGGTACATCCTATAATATAGATGACATAATTGAAGATAGGGAAGTATGACCTACATTGCTAACTGGCTGGAGAGTCATTCGAGCGTAAACCTCATCTGTGTCAGGATCAGCCTGTCAAATTTTGTTGAGAGATACATTAATCAAAATCGTTCACATAAAAGAGAACTAGCACAACAGCAGTTATTTTTCATATACTGTATTGAAAGAAGCATTTCTTACAAGCATAGTGACACTACGGAGTATGCATATAAGTTTAGATGGAAGATTTGGATAGCTCGGAATTTTGGCATCTACATCCTTTCGCATAGATGCTGCTACCTGAAATTGGCATCAAGGAATGAGAATTGTTCACCATGGAATTCCAGACAACTTTCACAATTATTAGCAAATAAACAAGCGAATTTTTAACTGCTTTATCTTTTAGCTTTTATGTAACTTTATTATAATATAAAACTGGCACACAATCACAGGCATTTCATTATGAAATTCCATTTTAGTTGGGCAAACAAGCCAAAGACAGACGTAGATAACTAAGTTCAGGCCCTAATTCCCTAATTATTTTGTTCGCACTAGAACATGATCAACTAGAACATGATAACTAAGTTCAGGCTTAATGGCAAAAAAAAGTTTACTGCTTGTCTAACCAGTAACCACTCAAAAATGTATATTATGCTATACATGGCAAACGAGAAATCAACATCACAGACAATAAATATAGAACTATCATGTGAGTTAAGCATCAGCCTTGGCAAAGCAAATGATCAAGTATCAACGAGCAATTGTAGAACATCACGCAAGCGGCATAAAATACTTTGTGTTCTGTTACGTCGCCCCAAAAAAGCTAAAATTAGTTGGAATACAATAACATTACTAAACAACCACAAAACTAAGCATTAATTGTGAGCAGACAATTTTCTCGCGCTGCTGTACAAAAAGCCACCTGGGAAAAAAATGTTTTTGTCAGGAGACAAATGGAAAGCAAGCATTTGGCGGCGAAGCTCAAGAACCAATTGCCGCCGAATGGCGAACCAACCATGGAATGACACGCGCGCGGCGCACATCTCCGGAGAACACGAGGAGGCGACAAGAAAGAGACAAGCCGAAGTACGCCACAGAAAATCGCAACAAGAGAACAAATTTCATAAATAGAAGGAGCAATCTCGCTCATCGGGAGCTTGGGGGGTTGGAAATACGGCAGCTTTGATCAAGAATCGCCGCAAGGGAGGGAGGGAAGGGACCTGCTCGCTGTGTCCCTGGGGGAAGTAGACGACGAGGCTCCCCGCCGGCGGCAGCGTCACCAGCGGCCCCGCGCACGCGTACCACAGCTCCTGGTTCACCTTGGTGCCCCCGCCCCCCTCGCCTCCGGCCCCGCCGGAGCTCGTCCCCGGCACCGGCGCCGGCGCCGCCGCCGCCGCCGCCGCCATCCCCGTCTCCGCCGCCGGCGACCACCAGTCACCAACCTGGAGCTAACTACTTCCTCCTCCTCCGCCACCAGCGCCGATGACTGGGAGGCATCGCCGGGCGGCCGGCGAGGAAGAGGGCGGGTTTGAGGAGCAGTTTACAAGCAGGCAAGCAGCCGAGCCTCAAGAGGAGAAAGCAAAGACGCACCCTGTTCGTTTCGCTGGGTTATTATGCTAAAAATACTATTTATTGATTTGTTGTATGAGATTACATGGCTGCTGATTGCGCTGATAAATGCAAGCCGGTAGCGGCAGAGAAAGGAGCAATAGAATAATAAGCACTAGCGACGGCTGCGACGCAGTGTCGCTTTGCTCATGCTGCCCACTGGGCACTGGCCGCCGTACTGTTAAACCACTTGTTAATTGCCGGTCAGTTGCTTGGCCTTGCTGATTAGCTCATTGATTAATCAGAGCACATCTGGAGCACTGCAGGACTCGCACGCACGAGCGTGTGGTGTGCCTCTGCACGTGTGAACCTTTCTGTTTCCTTTTTTTACTGGCTCGAGAAAACCATAGCCGCAAGAATTTTTTCAGTAAAATTCCACTTCCACGTGTGGTAAGCATACTTACTGTAATAAACAGCAGGCCCTGTTATTTTTTTTCAGTAGCACGCGGTTTCTTAGGCAAATCAAATAAACAGTAAAACATATTGGGTTTTGCAAGATCCTACCCGTTTATTATGACGGAAAAAATTTAAAAAACACAATGTATTTTACTTTAACAAATGTCTTTATGGTGGAATATGCTTTGTGTTAACCTGATTTTAGTGCCTATGGAATGATTGTTTTTTCTTTTTGCAGTTTGATGTTTATAATCATTGGATAATCATGGAGACGGCTTGTAGCATTAATTGTACTTTACAACATTTGTGACACTCTAACCATTGTCGGCTCCACCCTTTTATCTTACTTTTTTTATTTTTATTTCCCTCTTTTTTTCTTTTGATTTTGCTGCTAGTACCCTTTTGTTTCTAGTTTTGTGACATTAAGAAAAAAATTGAAAAAGTTGAAAACGGACATTATTTGATCGAGCAAATGAGCTTTCTTGGGTTTGTGACAGTGCATGTACAATGTACTTGTACTGTTTTCTGCAACACAAATTCTGTTAACATAAAGCACACACTTGGGACATATTGATGGAGTAATAAACTAATAATAGTATTGTGCGTAAGTGTGCCTTTTGCTGGATTGGAGCTGTTGTCTAGTTGATGGAACACGTCAACTAGAGGACCAGAGAGCTTAACCACTGTTAGGCGAGACCAAACTAAATTAAGGCTGCAAAAGCAAGCGCTTAACCACTACGACCATATATGTGCAGCCACATTAGTAGTGCTGTCTACAGCAGAATTATTTGTGCAATAGTGACAGGTGGGAAACATATACAACACACCTGTGGATGATGAGTGATATGTACTGCTTCTTGGTCCAGTCAAAATAAAAAGGGTGCCTTCTTGACTACGCACAGAAACGATTGGGACAATTATTCTAACAGGAGTACATTATTGTGTATATTTTATACACGAAGAATATGATATTCTGACTTGTTTTCCAAAAGCAAGTATACATATAAATACTCTGTTGCAAATTGCAATGGTAGACCAGCTTTTTTAAGGCTTTCCACTCTTTGATCTTTTGGCGTTCTGGGCTCTTGAGGAATTCAGATGATGGTATAAATGTATTAGAAATGCTTTCCTACAACACTATATTATTGCTTCTCGTCGTTTTGTGTAAACGCGTGGAAAATTGCAAAGCAAAATCGTTGCTAATGGTCAAAGATACGTACCAGCAGGGGAAATATGTAGGTTTCTTGTCCACATGATCACAAGCAGCTGCACCGCGAGTTCAGAAAAAAAAAATGATGGGAGCAGCTGCACCGCCAGTTCAGAAGGAAATACTGACCAAGGAGTTGCAGTTCTCCTCAGCAAAGCTTTGGCAAGTCATTAAAGGTGACCTAAAGCATTTGTCAAAAAAAAGGTGACCTAAAGTAAATGTCAAAGTCTTCTCAACAGGAATTTACTATTGTTTAGTTTGAACTTTGATGTATAACCCTCATTTTTAAGGTGTTAGGAGCAAGCCCAATACAACAGCATAGTTCTATTTGTCTGCTCAACATTAGTTTCATAAAACCTTTACTAAAGTGGCAACTAATCACGTTAATATGGTGTTCGATCACATAATAAGCTCAACTCAATCGGTATTCATGAGAGAACGCAACATCCTGGCTGTAAGGGTCTGTAAGGTGTTTTGCTATTATGAATAAGACAATACATGAACAAACTTCACAAAAAGAAACTAAACAGGGTAATTTTTAAAATAGACTTTGAGAAAACCTATAACAAGGTTAGATGTTCTTCTTTGCTACAAAAACAGTGTATCAAAGGGTTTTTTTTTTACCCAAGTGGATCAAATGGGTTGAACCCCTTTATTACAGGCGGAAGCATATGAATTAATGTGAACCATAAGATTGGTTACCTATTCCAAACAAAGAAAGACCTTTGTCAAGGTTCCTATCATTTCATCTTTTGTTCAACATTGTCATTGACATGTTAACAATCGCCATTAATAGAGCGCAAGAAGAGTGGTGCCACATCTAGTAAATGATGGTTTTATCAGTTCTGCAATATGATGGCATAATTGTCTTCATAGAACATGATCTGAAGCAAGCTTAAAATACAAAGTTACTCTGTTTATACTTTTGAGCAAGTATCACGTCTTAAAATATTTTTTTCATAAAAATGAATGTACTACTTTGACGAGGCCCAGGAAGTAGAGGACCTATATTGTGCTTTTATGGGTGTAAATCTAGATATTTTCCTATGACATTTTAGGGTTTCAAAAGGTGGAGGACAATTTTGAGATGAGATCAAGCAAATGGAAAAGGAAGCATTCGTCAATAATAACTAATATCTCAGTGTTGTGTAGTCTATAATTGTACATGCTGTCCTTCTTTGTAACCCGAGAGGATTGCTAAAAAATTAGACTAATTTTGTTCTAGATTTTTTTTGTAAAATGATAACCAAATAAGTAAGTACCCCCTTGCCAAATTAATGGAGCATACTTTGTCAGCCAAAAGGTAAGGCACACACACATGTTTTTTTTTTGAATTCATGACATGGATATTAAAACACTGCACTTCTTATTAGTAAATGACTTTTCAAGTTACTTATAACAGATGAAACTTTGCATCAAATAATTTAGAACAAGTATTTAGGCTCTAAGTCTTTATCTTAGGCTTATTACAAAAGTGGAGACTCACATTTTCGATCAAAGAGGTTAGAAGTTAGGTTCATGATTATTTTACAAGCGATGTAATTATCGTTAACTAATAGTCCTTACTTTATAAAAAAAAAATGGAGGCATATAATGTGTTACTACGATGGTTGGCTTTCGCAGAGTTTATCTCAATTCGTTCCAAAATACCAATCACTGCTTCTTCGCTTAGCTTGTGGATACATCTGATCCATGCGTATCCGGATATGCCCATGAATGATGAACATTCAGAGATGCAGATACACGCACACGTACAGTGTCGGTTGCAAGCTCCGAGCAACGACGACGATGGATTGATCGATTTCCCATTACAGGCGTTGCGCATGTTATAGAGCATGTCAGCGTACGTGCCAGCTCAATTAGTCGAACACTTACGTCATCATCGCTGCAGCAAAGATTATTATTCCTAGGAGAAGAGCGTCTGCATGTTGTTGAACTTTTTTTTTTTTGACGGTCACGGGGGAGAGGCTCCCCACCTGAATTTTATTGGATCAAGTTGCACAAAGCAGCTGTAAAAATGATGTTTACAAGATTTACACCTTTAAACTCTCATTTGCAGAACACCTATTTGTTGAACTTTTAAGATCGTCCGGTGGTAGATCTAGCGGGTACAAAACTTTGCATTTCGGGTAGAAAAGTAGACCATCCTAGGATATGAACTAGAAAGGGAGAGAAGGGTGAGGATGCCTAACCGTCGGGCTTGACGAAGAGGAAGTCAACCATGGTAACCGGTGAAGCAGTGGAGGCACTGGTGGGGCATCCCGCCGCTGGCAGTGCCGCCCTCGGGATCGGCTAGGGCTAACGATGGGTAGGGGCCATGGCAGTGGAACTCTCACTCTCAGCCCGTGGCTCCCACCCCCTTTTATATGGCACTGTGCGACGGGGCCCACCAACCGCTAATGGGTTGAGCGCCCCCGATCAGGGCGCGAGTCAAGGCCCAATTAGGCCGTTGGGCCTAATCGGTGGGAGATCAATTCCAACATTCTCCCTTGATCTCAACTTACTTTAACTTTAAACTTTGACTTTAATTTCTTTTACTTTTATTTGTTCCATCACAAATCAGTGTATAGAGCATGCCTCATCGTCTCGGTCAGTCGCCGATAGATTCAACAGCTACAATACACATCTCTGATCTGAAACAGATTCTTTAACTTTGGGCCCTTTTGTTGTCCGGAAATCGTAGGCTATACCATAAACCCATGTCGACTGTGTGTTCTCTGAACACACTGGGTGGTAAGCCTTTGGTAAGCGGATCCGTAAGCACTTTCTTGTCACTTATATGTTCAATACCCTTTGGTATGATTCCGGACTTTCTCCTTAACAACGTATAACTTTAATGTCAATGTGTTTGGCAGCACATTTGACTCGTTGTTATAGGAGCAAACCACTTAAATGGTCATTTCTGTTGACAACCATTATCAATTCCGGGTACAAGTTCCTTAACCATTTCGCCTGTCCCTCAACCTCATATCATGCTATATTATAACTTTACATCACTGATGATACTAGAACTGTTTCTTTTGGAGCTTTTCCACAATAAAACTCCAACTGCGAGTGTTAGCTACTATGTGAGTTTCACTAAACATCTCGCTAAAATATAACATTTGTACCCACAACTACTTGAGAGTACTTGTTCTTTCCTTTTTAGCATAAGGCCGACTTTTTAACTCCATTCCAGTGATCTATATCTGGACTGGACTTTTGCCAAAATAACCCGGATATGTAAACTGTGTCAGGGCAATGTCTTATCTTTGTACTCATTAAGCTTCCAACAGCTGAAGCATATAGGATGTCCATCTATAACAATCTTGCATTGCTTTTGGAACATTAAAGTTCTCAAAACTATTACCCTGACCATGAGAACAGGCGTATGTTTACCCGCATAGGTACTTTATTTCTTTAGAAACTTTTCTTAGCATGCCTATGCGATAGTCATAATACCCATTTTCTTCTATCTCAGTGAATTTCAATTCTTTTAACAAGATACATTTCACCGAGAATTTTCTTATTCAACCTTGAGGACAAAAACTTCTTCTCATGCAGTAGATTGACATCACCATTAACCATTAAGGTGTCAACCACACAAGATTAGGAAAAGAATTTCCCATTCTATAACTTTGTCCAAACGCAATTGTCCTCTCATTCTCTTTAACCCAAAATTTCTAATTGACTCTTCAAATTTAAATGCCACTGTCTAGAGATTTGCTCTAGTTCATAAGAGATTTCTACAGGTGGCATCCCTTACGTTCTTTTCTTTTCATGACAAAACCTCTGGGTTGTGCCACGTAATTATTTTCATACAAATCCCATTGGGAAATGTTATCTTTACTTTCATCTGATGTAAATCAGATCATGATGTGCCACTAGCACTCATTGTAATCTATTCACTCGCTTCGCGCAAAAACCTTTGATTCAAGTCGCGCTCCACATCTTTACATATTCCCTTTGGAGTCACATTTTGTCTTGTAGACCCATCACAGCCTACTGTTTTGGCTCCTTAGGAATTTATTCTAGATCCCAAAATATTGTTGGTATTATCAATTTCATTTCATCTTTCTTTGTTTCTTGCCACTTAGACGAGTGAATGCCTCTCATGACTTCTTCAAATTAGGTGGGATTACCCTCCATTTGAATTTCACCAATATAGACTTTATAATCATCAGAAATATCTGACTTTCTTATTCTTTGAGACTTTCTGGGGCCTTAGCTACTAGTATTTCTTGACCTTTATTGCCAAAAGACAATTGATTCTATAAGGTCCTGTGTAACAAGATCCTTGTTTACATTATTCATCCTCCTTGCGGAGTCAGGTTTCTTTGTACCATGCTCCCCCAGATTGTCCCATCTTTAATTTTCTTATTTTGGGTTCAATCTGCTAAAACTCATATGGTGCATTTAGCACCACCTTTAAAACTCTGAACACGTCCAGTATAAATACTGGCTGACTATGCTATCTTTCTGTTGGAACTGTAAAAGGTCCATGAATTCAGCTATATCTTTACTTTAGGGGTATCGATATTATGACCGTCTTACTCCCCCGACGATCACATTCATCTTTTATAGATCACTTTAGTATGCATCGCATTATCTGAATTATGGGAAAATATCTTTCTTAAAACTTTCTCAATTGATCTTATCTTTCTCCCCCTCGAAATGTGGTACGAACTTTTCTACCACAATTTCAAAAACTATTCAGAACTCAAAACTATTCAGAACTCTTGTGAATGAGGAAACTTTGATTACTTTCTTCATCCACATGATTACATCATGCAAATGAAATTATTTCTTAATTCATTAGGAGTACTTTTTTCTCATTTCACTTCAAGAACTCAACAGAGTCTTTTATCATTAATACTTTCGCAAGTCACGCTTGCATGTCATTCTTATCTTGAGGTTCGTCTGTAGCTTTCTGTTCTCCTTAAACTTATACTAGGATAGCATAAGAGCTACCCTAAACTTTTTCCCTTGTGCGGAATAGACTCAAAGCACATGAGTCATCACAACTTTCTCCCGCCATGCAGGATAAATACTATGTCAAATTTCTCCCGCCATGCAGGATTGATTAACATAAGTACTATGCCAACTTTACTCCGCCATACGGATATTTTCTCAAACTTTTCCCGTCATGCGGGTACTATCACAAACTTTTTCCCGCCATGCGAGATAATTTCTTGAAGGGACATAAATATCAATATTGGCTCATATTCAATCAACAAATTTAGAAATAAATCCAAATACTCTTTGTCACACATGCTTAATCCGACGTTGGTCAAATTAAACATGCATGTCACTTATTACATTTGAAATCATGATGATTAAGATTAAAAATTATATTACTTATTATTATTATTTTAAAGAGTACATAAAAGACATCTCTTAAACTAAGCTCTTATTGCTCTATTTCTTTCTTGGATCAATATCCTGGAATTCTTTCTTTTGAAGTCATTCTTTAAAGAGACCGTAGTCCCTTACACAATGGTCTTCTTTCTGCAAAAATTACACTTTTATCTTCTGAGTCACAAGTACCCAGCTCATTTCCTTTTCACCCTTCAAGAATAAAGGCACGAAGTTCTTGTCTGAAAACATTAATCAATAATCAACAATAATAAGCATGAAAATAACCCTACATTGGTCTGGTTAAAGACATGCACATTAAACATTTAAATCTTTATGTTCTATTCTATATCACCGTTGGGCAGAAATAGAATAAAACAACATTCCTCTACATTAATTCCACATCACCGTTGGGCAGAAATGGAATTAACATATGAAAACTCAATTATTTTATAATCCTCTTCAAAATTAAATTCTCCCGTTGGTTCGAATTTAATTATGAAGATCGTCATCATCATTGCAGCGGAAACATGAAAATACATTACATTCTGCTCGCTCTTGGAGCATCTTTTGTCTCTCATCTATTCTCTGAAAAATTGTTCACTTTGATGCAAAATTCATCAGAGATTTAAACTTTAAACATAAAACTCATAGAATCATAATATTGTTATCATCAACGTTGGTCAGAAAATAACAATATCATAATTTTCTTCAAACATAAACTCTTAAATAAACTTATAATATTGTTATCATCAACGTTGGTCAGAAAATAACAATATTATAATTTATCTTAACAACAAACGGACTATTCCTCCAATTAAAGTTTTACTGTTGGTTCCAACTTTAACTGGAGGATAAACTTTTCATCATTCATTGAATTGCTATAATTGCTCTTCAAATTAAATCCTCCCGTTGGTTTGGATTTAATGAGAAGGCAATAAAACTTTAACCTTTGCAGCGGAAAACGTAAAATATGAACCTATTTACTTTTCAGAAGCATTTCACTGTATTCATGTACTCTCTGTCAAAATTATCCCGTTGGATCAAACTTTGATAGAGATTTAAACATGAAATCTTAATAAAAATTCATCCAAAAGATGCTTCTGAAAAATAATAAAACAAAACGCATCTTCAGTGCAGCTTGCGGCCTAGTGTGCTGCCGCGGCCCACAACTCATTGCTCGGCGTAGTGGAGCAGGCCGGCCCAGCGAGGCCCATGTGGCCTACGGCTGGCTGTGCACTAGGATTTGTAGGTGCAACCTGGGCCTGGGCCTCACAAGCCGCTACGGGCCGCTTCTCCCGCAGGCCCAGCTTATTGACGAGGCGATCTAGTCCGTTGATCAATATCGGACGGCTGCCCTTCATCCTCGCGGGAACAAAACTGCTCAGGCGGCTCCCCTTGAAACCCTAAGACCATTTCTATTCCTCTGCCTTTTCTCTCGCCGCGAGCGGCGGCCGAAACCGCGGCAGCGGCCATGGTGGCCGTCGGCGCCCATGATGTCCTTCTATCTTTACCTTTCTTCCTTCTTTCTCTGTCACTTTCCCTTCCCTTCTCTCCCACCGTGTTCTTCCTGAGCGCCACTGCAGTGAGAGCATCAGAGCAGCCGGCCATGGTGGCCGGAGAAGAGAAGTGATGGCGCCGCCGCTGGCCCCCTCTTTGCTTTTCTTTTCTTGGTCTCTCCCATCCTCTTCTTTCCTTCATTCTCTTTGTTTTGCGCCGCACTGAAGATGCAGCAGTCGCCATCCATGGCGGCCGACGCGGAGGGAAAAGGGGCGGCGCTGTGGAGCCACCATGGCACCCCTCGCCGGAGCTCGCGTGCGGCCAGAGCCGCGCGCGGCGCCGTCGAGTGGCGCTATGGTGGTGCCTTTGAACTATGCGCGTGCAACACGGCGGCGAGGTGCAGGTCGTCTCTATCCCGTGCGGCGTCAACCGACAGCCGGCGGTAGTGAGGTTCTTCCCGCGCGCCGGGCATGGAGATGGCCCGGCGGCGTGGTCTCCCTTCCTGTTAGGGTTAGGGTTCTATTTTCAAGAGCCGATTCAAAATCGGTTGCTTTTCCCTTCTAGGGTTTCTGTGAATCTTTCTTGATCTGATCGAATCGAATCAACTTCTTTTGATTTCTTATTTCTTTCCCCGAGATCTAGATCTACACACTAGGAAAAACCTACTGCTCCGGTACCATTGTTGAACTTTTAAGATCGTCCGGTGGTAGATCTAGCGGGTACAAAACTTTGCATTTCGGGTAGAAAAGTAGACCATCCTAGGATATGAACTAGAAAGGGAGAGAAGGGTGAGGATGCCTAACCGTCGGGCTTGACGAAGAGGAAGTCAACCATGGTAACCGGTGAAGCAGTGGAGGCACTGGTGGGGCATCCCGCCGCTGGCAGTGCCGCCCTCGGGATCGGCTAGGGCTAACGATGGGTAGGGGCCATGGCAGTGGAACTCTCACTCTCAGCCCGTGGCTCCCACCCCCTTTTATATGGCACTGTGCGACGGGGCCCACCAACCGCTAATGGGTTGAGCGCCCCCGATCAGGGCGCGAGTCAAGGCCCAATTAGGCCGTTGGGCCTAATCGGTGGGAGATCAATTCCAACACTATTGTGCTAAACTAACAAAAACACCATGCCAAACATCAGCGATTGCTCTATCTCTTTTTGGAAGCCTAAGGCCCCAAAGCTTGGTGTCCCTTGCACAGGCGAGCATAGTTTGCCTGATCGTGGCGAGTTCAGACCTGAAGACGATACTGTTGCGTCGCTTCCAAAGGTGCCAACAGCATAGCGCAATGAAGGTGTTGAAGTGTTTAAGAGGAACACCTGCAGGGCGGTTGATGTTGGGCAGATCGTGCACCATCCCGGCAGTGTCCGCAGGCAGAATGACTCCTAATTTTGCCCAGAAGGTCGAAGCAAATGGGCAACCTGCGATGATATGATCTGCCGATTCAGGGTGCGTGCCACAAACCTCGCAAATATTTGAGTCCAGGATTCTTTTCCGCACAAGGTTGACTCGGCATTGGATGCGACCCTGAGTGAGTAGCCAGATAAAGAACTGGACTCTTGGGGGTGCACGGCTGGTCCAGACAAATTTGGCTTCGGGCACAGAGTTTCCATCTTTTGATTTCAGCAGGCGGTACAAACCACCTGAGTCGAACTTGCCCAGCGGCAAGCAGAAGGCACCACGTCGGACATCAGTAGTCGCTGTCAGTTCAGTGTGCATCATGATGTCCCGGACTTGTTCTAGATCCACCGAAGCTTGCACCGACAATCTGTGAGCCCAGAGGCTTGGATTATCAACACCAATCGCCAGGACCTGTTGGACTGAAACACCCTTCTGAACACAGTGGCTGTAAAGAGCAGGCAGGCGATCTGCGAGCGCTTCATCCGAGGCCCAGGCATCGTGCCAAAATGATGTCCGAGCACCATCACCAACGGTGACTGAGGTGACCGCCTGGTATAGAGGGAGCAGTCCACGCAGCACATCCCAGTGCGAGCCTGAGAGGTCGCCATCCAGATTAGCAAGGCTTGTGTGTAGTCTTGCCCAGCTGGCCCAAGCTGAATCATCAGCAACATGAAGACGATGTAGTAGTTTCAGCATCAAGAAGACGATGTTGAACATTTTGGCCATGTGGCTTATTCCCAGCTGAATTATCTGCATTCCTAGCTGACAGGCACCTCCTGCTCACTCACCAGTATAATGGATCAGTAGTGGACGAATCATCTCTGCATTGCTTTCTTCACATTCAGAGGCATGATGTGCCGAAGCATACTACGTACTCCTGCATGTGGCTATGTACTTGACAATTGACATGCAAACTTGTTAAGTGTGCATGATAATTTGATATGATAATAATGCTCCTGTTGATCTTTTGGTTCTCCTCGTTGGCACACATGGATGCATGCACAACATTTAATTTCGTGTATAGATTTCAATTCCCAATGCACTAATAACACTACAATGATGAAGACAACGATATCACGATTCATTGCAGATGGAGATAGGGCCAGGCATGGTCTCCGTCTGACCGTCTCCGATCTCTATCTGAAAGCGATGGATTCTTATCTCGTGTCCCTAGAAATCTTGTCTTAAATTAGTGACTTGTTTTAATTAAGTTAAATTGTGAAAAAATAATTCCTTTTAAATTCTGCATGCATGCACTATCATTTTTTTGAGAGAAAAATGAATTCATTGGGATCCATCAAATTTGTAACGTGCCGCCGGCGGTAGGCATGTGGCCATGTCGATCGATCTCCCATACAGGACGATCGATGAACACATCAGACTCTTTATGTTCGATCGTAATGCGATTGAAGACCTCTCTTCGGACAATAATTACGCCCACTGTTGTGGTGCTTCAAACATACAGTAAATCTTGGGAATAACGAGAGGGTACCTAGCTAGCAGTGGCGGAGCCACGTTGGGGCCATAGAGGGCCATGGCCCCCCCTTGCCTCCGTGAATTTTTGAAGGAGCCCATATTCAATCCAGCTCAAATCGTCTAGCACAACAGGTCAGCAGGCAGCAGCACCCAAACACTCGGAACTCGCAAGCCACAATTCTCTGCGAGACCGTCATATCCGTCTGCCTTCTGCATCCGCACAAGCGGCTAGTCAGTGAGTCAACGCCTCATCGAGTGACCGGCGAGCCGGCGGGGCAGCGAGGCCTGGACGGCCGGCCGTCGACCAGCAGCTAGTGTCAGCTCCGTCCCCCCACATAGCAGTCTTCTACTCCTCTGCATCTGCCCTTTGCTGCTCTACGTACAGGCTACATGTTTACAGCCATACTTGTATGCTTTATTTCTTATTGATTCTTCTTCTCCTTTTTGCTTCCAGCTAGACTAAAATCGATAGGTTACATATACTATAAGTGGCTGATTGAGTGATAGACCACACAATCAACTGTATTTTGTTTACTGTGGCCTGATTATAAGTAGTAACTAGTAAGATTAATTTCTCTACTACCTATGTACTTATGGGTTTAATTGGCA
Source organism: Saccharum spontaneum (assembly GCA_022457205.1). NCBI lineage: Eukaryota > Viridiplantae > Streptophyta > Magnoliopsida > Poales > Poaceae > Saccharum > Saccharum spontaneum. Next base: position 51,318,706 of record CM039604.1, read on the forward strand.
AATTGGCCCCCCCTATGTTTTGGTTCTGGCTCCGCCACTGCTAGCTAGCTAGGGAATATATGGCTGACCAAGCTCCTTTTTCTAACGATTGCAAAAGTTGGCCGGTGTTCTTCCTAGCTAACTGCTCCAATAAACGTGTGTGCCTACACCCTATTCTGTCTAGAAAATGATATGATTGACCAACAGTACTTATGAAACCTATCGAAAAATCAATTTATATGGAAGAACAAAGCTCCCCCACGCGTCAAGTTTTTCGCCTGGCTTCTATCGCAAGGCCGAATTTAGTACAAATCCAATTTGCTGAAGAAACACATAGTTGACAGTGCCGTCTGCGAGGTCTGCAATGCTGGGGAAGAATCTCTGGCACACGTCATCTTCCCCTACAGCCCGGCGAAACGCTACTTGGGATGCTCCACTTCAGGAGACTCGCAGGTGAATGCTCTGATGCACATTCAGCGACCCAAATCAAATACCGTCAAAGCATTTCAGCACCTTTCTTCTTCTTTGCTGTTGGCGCATCTGGAAATGGAGGAACAACGTTGTCTTCAGAAATGATCGCTCTACTCTTGCCGGTGCCCTTGCAACATGTAAGGCAGAGCGAGGCCTTTCTTTGGAAGGCAAGTCTACCAGAAGCTGATATACACATCGCTGAGGCTTGATGCACCTTCATTGCAAACGCAATGTAGCAACCATTTAAGAGACAAAGTGTGTTGTGTGGCGGCTATGTTTGTCGCTTCGAAGGACCGAAAACAGCAACTAGAGGAGGTGAATGGGAGCCGCTAATTTCTTTCAATATATTTGGTCACTGTCCCAAAATCACCGTCAAGCACCCAAACCAAACACCATGATGTTCACGACCCAAATGAGTGGGTGGATATTTCCTAGAAACACAGCGGGACACCACAAATCAATCCGAACGAGAAGCACACACCGAATCAAGGAACATAAAATAGGATACCTAGCTCCGCGAGTTCCTAAATCTAAAATACTAAAGTCAACTGGTGACGAGAGTACTTAGATAGGTTACTTAGATCAATGGAAGTCCAACGCAAGAGACGAATCACAAAACGGAGTTCAAACGAATAAATCGTAGACAAAATAGCAAGCTCGGGAACTTAGACCGGAAAATCCAGGGACCAGGCGGCAGCTGCAGGGGTGGGGCTGCACACCCACTGCACAGAGAGATCACCGGATTCTGCAACTCGCTAATTAAACGTCTAGCAAGAGCTCTAAATAATAATAAACAAACTATCAAGCTCACTAGACAAGGAACGTTCCGGCATGCAAGAATTAAATAAAACAAGTACACTGTGTATGCAAGATTTGATTCAGCCACGGTAGTAAAGAAATTGAAAAGCAGTTAAGTTACTGTACACGACCATGACAAACTTAGAGCATGTAGATTGATCAACGCTTGAACTCTAGAATAAATTGTACTGCTGGAACAGAGCAACATACAAACTAGATGACATGTCAAGCAACATCTAATTTAAATTCACAGGAAATTAGTTTGTGCCTTGCTAGTGATGCAAAGAACCTAAGATAAAAAGTTCTAGCTGCAAATATTGGTTTTGTTCATCCGGCTTATAATCCGTCTTTTTCAGCTTGTTTTTTCAGCCGGAACAATATTTTTCTCTCACAACAAATCAGCCAACAGTGTTTTTCAGTCGGCTTATCAGCACAGCCGAACGGAGCCATTAAATAATGATCAGGCACTGGCATTTAAAAATCCGAACCTGCAATATACTACACCTGCAAGACAAGCCATACGGCAAAGCAGTGCATTGTTGCTGAACCTGAAATGGAGCCAGGCAAGCAGAGTTCATTGCCGAAGTGCAGTTGCTGAGCTCCTGCCGCTATCTGAGAACTTGTGAGACGACACTGCAGCTGTAATGCAATCAAGGATACCGTGGGTCTGCTGCAGAAGGAACGCACGTAGAGCGGGGAGACGCCTGGAGCCAACACTGCTCGGTCTGCCACACAGCGAGCATCGCACGGGCAGAGGCGCTCGGCTCTGGGCCCGCTGCCTGACTCCCACACGGCCACACACGAGCAACGAACGAACACAAAGCAGACTGCACGAACAGAGAAACCGAGCAGGACGGGGCGGCACCAAAAATCGAATGAAACTCGATCAAAACCGCATGATTCGTTGCCAAACTTCGCACAGGCAATCACCACGGAGGAGATAAGCTATTCCTTAGGAATCATCGCTCAATTCGAGCTCTACCTCCGGTAAATTTCAGATCGAGCAACAACACGAAAAAATCTCAAAAACAAATCGACTCGATTCGTGGTGCTCAAGTGAAGGATCTGTCAGGGGATCCCCTTGGTCTTATCACACATGTCCTAGCACCAAAATCCCACAATAAATTTCACCCCGTTCGCAACCAAATCCTACGAACCAAAAATCACTAAATATGGTTCCGAAAATAAAATAAAAAATCTTCATATTTGAAGAGGAACTAGCGATGCACGAATTTGATCAAGATGTCAGATTACAAGACACTCCTAACCAAATCAAAGCTAAAATGGCAAAAAGCTCAAGAACAAGAGTCACTTCTCTCACTAATTCTAGCCTCCTCTCAACACCACATAAATGAGAGTGACCCTCTAAGAATGGTTGCCCAACCAGTCCTTTTACACACACACACACACACACACACACATATATATATATATATATATATATATATATATATATATATATAGACGTCCGTCAAAAGATAAAAACGTCCTCACATGAAGTACTCATTCCAAATACCCTTTAGGGGTAAATCTGAAGTTTTTCTGCATCGATCCAACGGACCCGGTGCCTTCTCGACATCGGTTCGCCTGGACACAAGCTTGAAGATGCCACCATGTGTCTATCGATCCGCCACTCTCCAGTTTTGAGGCCCAAACCAGTCAAATCCGTCATCGATGGTTTTGAGGCCCAAACCATCAAACCGTTTATGCCTGGTTTTGAGGTCCAAATCAGCAAACCGTCCTCCGATGGTTTTGAGGCCGAAACCACCAAACCCCTCCGATGATTTTGAGGCCAAAACCATCAAACCCCTCAGATGGTTTTGAGGCCGAAACCACCAAACCCGTGCACGCCTCGCTAGGCGTGACTAACCGATGTCGACGCGTGTCCAATCTCTGCCAAGCTTGACGCCTTCGCCTTTCTTCTTGACTTGACCGACGCCATCTACATCATCCATGTAGATACGTGTCCAGCTTTTGCCAAGTGCCACGACGTCATCGTCCTCCTCCTTGACTTGATCGACGTCGTCTTCACCACCCATGTACTCTTGCACTTGTCGATGTCCCCAAGTGTCAGCCACCACGGCTGGTCACCCGGCCTTCTGGTCCCTCGGTCCAAGCCTCACGTCCGTCATTCACCACTCTTAGTCCATCGGCACGACACGTCATGTCCCTACTTGACCTTCACCTCGCCATCGACCACCGCCTTCGATCTCCACACATGCGCACCACAAGCTAAGAGACATGTTGCACAACACACTTAACGCAACACAATTCAACACAACACCTCCGGTTAGCCATTAGCGAAATCAAGCACATATAAAATATGACTCAACCAGAAAAGCCTCAAACCTTTTCACACATGTGTCAATCATTCATCACACACACGTGGGCACATTTGCACCATGTGTTCACACATTTAAACCACCTATGTAATTTGAACCAATTTAGCCTTGGGGCCTGGCTTCTTAAAAAAAACCATCGCAAGACTAAGGATTTAATTTGCGACCTCCTTAACCTCACACTGCTCTCTTCGGTTCAAGGCCAAGATGAGTCGTTCATTCCACTAAAACACCTTTGAATATAGCACTGGAGATATCATTGCTATAAATTGGAAGAATAAAGTGAGGGATGAATGATGAGATATTAAGCTAGATTGATGAGGTATTAGGCTAACCATACCCTATAATTAGGATAACCTGAAAAATATCGCTGATGGAAGGAAAGGAGAGAGATAGCTTCTCTCTGCCCATTCAGGGCGTATATATTCTATCTGCTGCTAGCTACTCCATTGTTGATAATGTTCCGTGCATCATTCTTATACTATTGATGATATGTTGATTCCATTCATTGTTCTTAGTACACGCAGGAGAATCATATTCCTGAAACATGGTCATATTCTTGGGCTACCCCATATACGTATGCATAACGCATACATCACACGTACGCATCAGCATGTGTGTCCATAAACTGCTTTATGACACTCGTGGATGCCGAATAATTAATGTACGAGTAATATTGTTACGAAACAAGAAGGAAATAGTTTTATATATATATATATATATATATATATATATATATATATATATATATATATATATATATATATATATTACCCTACAGCTGGCTACAAAATAACTTATTCTGTAGCCACTTTGAGTTACGATAATTGCTATGCTAATTTACGAGATTATAGTAACTCCTTACTATATGATTTACTATAATATTATGGTAAATATCCCCATATGTTATAGTAACCCAGCTATCGTAAATATGTATTAACATTATCGTAAATTAGTATATAAAATTATCGTAAATAGAGGTGGCTACAGAATAACTTATTTTGTACTCCCTCCATCCCAAATTATAAGACGTTTGACTTTTTTGACACCAAGTTTGACCACACGTCTTATTCAAAAATTTGTGTAAAATATCAATTCTTTTATCGTGGCTTGGTATATTAATAAAAGTTCCTCAAGAATGACTTAAATTTGACTATGTTTACACAAATTTTTTTGAATAAGACGAATGGTCAAACTTGGGATCAAAAAAGTCAAACGTCTTATAATTTGGGATGGAGGGAGTAGCTAGCTATAGAGTATACTCTCCCTATATATATATACACGCACACAGAGTATACGCACGCGAGCGAAGTCCGGTGCGGACCTGGCTAACGGGCCCGTGTTGCTAACGGGTTTGAAAACAATCCAATTGTATCTAACTAATGCGGGCGTATCTACAGGAATTTAAATATTGAGGCGTTAATCACGGGATGTAGCAGTATAGCACGCGTCTGCATGTGTTCAGTTGACGTCAGCTGCCGCTATACATACATCTCCATGATTTGTGACCGGCCGCCGGCGCCGATTTGTTTGCTTCATCGAAAACGTGTATACTTGTTTTTTTTCCTGCCCTATACACTAGTTTTTTTTACTGCCATATATGCATCCATGTGAAAACAGCTAGTATGGATGCATACTTGTTGAGTATGAGTACATACGTACTCCTATAGTAGGGAGTATGTGTACGTACGCATTATTTGAGAAAGGGTATGATTAGGTACTTGTTTTTTAATTAATGATGAGTACAGCCAAGGAGAGAATGAACACATACATATTTAACGGGGACCAAGCAATGCAAGTATGTCATTTGGAGAACAGAGTATATATATGTATACATAGAGAGTAGGAGAATATACTCACTCGTAGGAAAGTATACAGGTTCGGTAGTATGTTTTTATACTTATCTGACACATGTCATTATACTAATAGTAGTATTTATCTCTCATAATGTAATATCACAGAAGTATGCTAAGTATGGGTACATACTTTTTGACAAACGAGTATATGCAGATACCTTTCCTAAGTATAGGTACATACTTTTTGATAAACGAGTATATGCAGATACATTTCCTGGCACAGGAGTATCAGTTCATACATTACTATAGGAATATGTACTAGCATTTATCTCTCAGCTTGGTCACCGATCCACCAAATTCCGAATGCTTTGTGGTTGTCGCATGGGACGCGGAGTGTCGAACGACATCAACGATGCAGGCGTGTGGCTCACCGAGGTGCAATTTGCTAAAGAATACGAAATCAAACGGTGCCGGAGTAAACTAATCGATTTATTATTCCACAGACAATCTGATCGAACCTGGATGAAGCAAAAATTATAAAAAGAAATCATATGTATGTGTATCTGTACCAACATGCCTAGTGATAGAAGCTGCATCTGGATCTGCACCTGCTGAAAGAAGACGAGCAATTCAATTAGATCTAAAAAAATACTATGAACTAGCTAGATCAGTGAAAATGCAGAACATGGGCACACACTGAGGAGCTCCGTCCCGCACCTGCACGTGGAGCCGGAGAACTCCGACCAGGGCCACAACCTGCGGGATGGAGGCGAGAGAAGGCCAGGAGCGCACTTGGCTGAGAAGGTCCGGCCTGCCGCCAGCCGGAGAACTAGGCCCGAAGCCGCCGCCTGCGGAATTTCGGGAGGGGAGGGAAGGTCGGGAGGACGAGGAGCTCCTCACCGCCGCCAGCCAGAAAGCTTTGCCCAGGCCGCCGCCTGCAGGATCTAGAGAGGGGAAGGAGCAGGAGGACGAGGAGCACCACCCCGCCGCCGGCAGATGTAGGTGAGGGCACGCTGCCGTCCCTGTGCGATGCGACTCTGGAATGGAGAAGGCGCCGCCGCCGGTTGGGGAGGATGCGCCTTCATGGCCGCAAGTCGAGGAGGCGTCTGCGCGGCCGCAAGTCGTGGAGGAGGCATCAGCGCGGCCGCCGGTAGGGGAGCAGACGCCCGCGAGGCCGCCGGTTGGGGAGAGGATACGCCGTGTGCCTGTGTGGCCGGTGGATACGGTGGATGACATGATGAGAACCGAATTTTCTAATATATATTGTACATTAGTTAACGGGTGCGCCGCTTTGACCCGTTAATCAACTGGAGACGGTTTGGTTATTACGGGAGTTGATACGTAGGTAGCGCGGAATAGACTCGGTGGGGGAGGTCGGAGTAACTGCTCGTACGTGTAGAAAGGAATTTTCCTATATATATATATATATATATATATATATATATATATATATATATATATCCAAAAAGTTGAGGACATCTTCATCAACAGGATCAATCTCACTATCGAGAGACTGGAAGAATCTTCTTACATATATATTTTCTTGTTTAGAAAATGGTCTATATCTAAAGGGTAATCATCTCTTTAGTAAAAAAAAAAACATTTCAAAGTTGTGCACGCACGTGCAAACATCTAAATTAAATTAGAGTAAACTAAATGAGAGGTTCGTGAAACTTGTCTAACAGATCTTATCTAGGTCACCGACTCTTAAATTGTCCTTTTCATGTCAGGGGCGGTGTCAACAGGGTCCAAAAGTCTCAAAATGTCATGCCACTATGGATCCCCATGACTTCGTGTCTTAACCTTTGGATCCCACATGAGGGTAGCTAGGGCTCATATGTGGACCTCTGGCGCTTCATTTCCATGCTTCTCTTTACGTGCTTCGCCACCCCGCCGTAACTGATCTACTAGTATGTACGTGTCATCGATCCGCTTAAAGCCGATGGGGAGAGATGGAAGTAGAGCACGCAGATAAGGAGCGCCAGTATGCATGGAGCTCCAGTACATACAGCCCCTGATCTGCTACCACTACCACGTGTACAAACAAAATAATCAAAAGCTCATGGTCTTCCTCCGTCAACCTATACAGATCCGTAGTTAGCTTGGTCTATGTAGGCCCACGAAAGACAGCATGATGTGAGCTGTTGGATCATGAGGTGAGGACGTGTGACATTCATCCACGCAATGTATGCATGAAAGGCTGGGCATGCATCACGGCGTGGAATGGGGTGGGTTCTGTTTTGATTTGGATGGTACCCTATGACACATCCTACGCGCTTCGCCTCCTCCCCGTGCATCGCCTCCGCCCGACACTCGCATACATGACCCAGCTTGCCAACAGAGAGAGCCGAAAGAGCGGGCCAACACGCAGACGAAGATAGTATTTTTTGTAAAACTAAATCAAAGTTATATTTTTTGTAAAACTAAATCAAAGTTATTCGTGTCAAATCAAAGCCTTGGTAAAAGTTTCACAATTATACAATATCATATTGGACTATAGAAAAAAAACAGTGTTTCGTACTAAAAGATTAATGCAAAATTTCTAAATATAATTTATAATTTATCATTTTTAAAGATTATACTATTGACAAATTTGTCAGATTTTTTGCCAATAAAAAAGAAGACAACTCATCAAAAGAAACTCTGACAGATAATACACATATAAATCTGTCAACAATTTTGTTGGCTTTATATCTGTTGAATTTTGTGTTTGATTTTTGAATCTAGCAGTACAAACTTTATAATGTGATAGTTCAAAATTTTGAACCTATTAGTACAAAGTGTGTAATGTCATAATTGAAAGTTTATGAATCATGAGTGTAAAGTTTGAATCTAGCGGTGCAAAGTTTGTAATGTAATAGTTCAAAGTTTTGAAGCTAGCAGTACAAATTCAGTTTTTTTTGCTGAGTTGTCATCTTTTTATTGGTCAAAATCTGACATATTTTGACAGAACAAATCTATCAGCTGATAGCTAGAGAGTCCGTCTAGAGGACAGCACGAATCTTCAAACAAAATAAACGGTCCAGAATATGACAGATATGAATCAACATTTTCTGTCGACAGAAATATAGCATTTTTCTATACTATTAATGCCATCTCCAATCTTGTTTGTGTTTCTGTAATTAATATTGGTATGCTGGTGTCGTTATATTTAAGCTAATTTTTTTTTTGAAACTGGGCTTTTCATTACTCAGCTGCTGCAAGATCAGCAGAAACAATTACAAGTACATGACTAGGGATAGAACTAGTAATGTGTTCATCCCCCTCAATACACTCATAACCCAGGTCTGCTAAAGCATGAGCCGCTCTATTAGCCTCCCTACCTTTAAATACACACTCAAACTGCAGAAAGTTAAAGCAAACAAGTGATTTTAACTCTTCAACTAGTACAGCTTCAGGTCTAGCACATCTCACATCAGAAGACAACTCCTGTTGAACCAACAACGCATCTGTTTCCAAGATCAAATTACTGATCCCCAACTGGAGAGCCGAATTGACACCATGCAGGCAGGCAATAAGTTCTGCTTGGAAAGCGCTCAGCAGATTTTGCACCTTGCTTCTCCCTGTTAGGACCACGTCCCCTTCACTGTCACGGATGATGAAACCCCAACTTCCTGTACCCGATTCAGATATAAAAGAGGCATCGCAATTCAGCTTCAGGAAATTCTCTGGTGGTCTGCACCAGTGTGCTTTGTGCTGTTCCTTACGTTGCTTATCACCCTTCTGGAAACTAAGCACTTCATCTGAATAAGTACGAACACATCTAGCAATCCCCTCAGCACTCCTTCTCCGGTTTTCTTCCCTGATGGCGTTTCTTTCAGACCAAAGATACCAGATAAGAATAATCATACGCATTCTGGTATCCTCCTTGGCTCCCAGAATAAATAAAACCACATCGATTGGTGAGAGTTTTTCAGCTAATTCCAACCTCTCTCTTTCCATCAGTAGCAGACGCCAAATCTGAACTGCCAACTTACATTTGAAAAAAAGATGGGCACCGTCCTCATCGTATCGTCCACAAACTGGACAGATGGTGTCGAGGACCATACCCCGCCTCGCCAAATTTCTTCTTAGAGGGTGACTATTATGGACCATACGCCACAGGAAATGCTTAATTTTGTTTGGACATTTGAGATCCAGATTTTGTCCAAATCAGATTGTCTGCAGCTGTACTCCCTCCTTGCTCACCATTTCTCACTGCTCTTCTAATGATATCATCCCTGCAAACTTTATTGAGGAAAAGGAAAATTAGAGGTTTTCTAAATAAGCAATCTACTATATTGAGGAAAAGGAAATAAAATCAAATCAACGCACACTAAATAATAGTTACAAAGATCCACTTACCAAATCCCCACGTAAAGAAAATGAAAGCATATATAGCACACTAATTAATAGTTACAAAGAACCACTTACCAAATCCACGTGAAGAAAATGAAAGCATATATAGACCACTGAAGTATGTATTTGAATAGGAGGTTTTCTAAATAAGCGATCTACTAAATTGAGCAAAAGGAAATAAAAATGAACCAAATCAGCGCACACTAATGAATACTAGTTACTATGAACCACCTACCAAAACCACATGCACAAACAAATACACAGAAGCAAGGAAATCTCACTAGCACACTGACACTGAGGCTTTTTAACATAACTGGTCCACCCAGTTCAACCAATAAATGTAGGCAACTCAGCATCAGTCCAAGGCTCTTGCACGCACCATCCATGTAACCTCCTCCCAAGAGATTTACAAATGGGGCATCCATGAAGCAGCACTTCATAGGGTGGACAAAGGGGAGAAGCACAATATCAATCCACCTAGAATTCAAGGAGCAGGGCACATCATCATCGAAGATTTGAAATCATCCTACCCGAATCTTTAGAGAATAGACCCAGCAAAAGCCCGCTCCCCTAGATCGATCGACATCACCATGGATGGCTCACAGGCATATCCCAATCATGTAGAACAGAAATCAGAGCGGCGCAAGGGAGATGAATCGGTAGCTTCAGCCTGCCAAAGAGGGATAGCACAGCAACGACACGACTGGAAAGGAGAGCACTTGGGAAGCGCACGTACCTTACCTCAGGTGGCCGGCTCGGCGCTCTTGGTTATATTACCAAACGGTATTAAGGGCCTGTTTGGTACAGTTCACAACAGTTGTGAGTTTTTTTTTCAAAACACTTTCATAGGTGAAGCTGTTTTTCTCCTCTCACGAAGACATGAGTTAGGATGAAACTGAAAATAGTAGCTTAACCCAGCTTTATCAAAAGACTGAAAAGACTGCATCTGCCCCTCTGGCTCTTGAGGAAGGAGAGTGCGGGGAGATCTCGTGACCGCCGAGGCGCATCCCGCTGGGGGCACGGCTGCCGGCACATGGCTGGCTGGGAGCTGAGCTCGAAGATGGCCCGTTGGGTCGTGTGAAGACAGAGAAGGATGGTGGGGCATGTGTGCGTGATCGCCTAGGGCACAGCTGCTGCACGGGGCTGGGTTGCCGCCGGGGGGGGGGGGGGGGGGGGGGGCAGGACGCGAATGCTATGAGCCGGGAAAGCGACGCCGGAGCACAGAGCCGGGGACACCGCTGCCAGGGTGCGGCGCGAGGGGCGTGGTGCCAGGAAAGTGTCTGCCGTCGGGGCGTAGGGTCAGCACTCCGCCGCCTTTGGGGAAGAAGATGCGCCGTTGCAGACGCCGCCAAATTTGATAAACTTGAAATGCTTTGACTCTCAAAAAAGTTGGAATAACTTATAATTTAGGACGAAGGGAGTACTTTCCAAACTAAGAACTTGCATTATTTTTTACGGATTTTTTGAAACCATTTTGAGCTAAACAGCTTAGCCCAAAACTCAAATATAGCGTTCCGAAAAGAATTTTAATTTCAAAAATAAAAAGTCAATGATGCTAGATCCTTGAAAAATGAGTCGTACTTGTTTTTTATTATATACTCGAAAAGTCACAAGATTTTTAGAGATCTCTAGGTCCTTCATTTTAGAACGACAAAAAAAATAGCTTAACAAATATTCAAATATAGCATTTTAAGAATAATTTAGTTTTAAATAAAACTACAAAAGATACAATACTAGGTCGAGGCAAAGTGGGTTGTATTTGATTTTTAGCATGTACATAAAAAACTACAGTATCTTTGAAGGTCCCCTGGTCCTCTGCTTTTGGATCGTCAAAAGAAGGTTCGCAGAATGAGTCGCTCACTGTAAAATCACGCCAAATTGAAAGACGCGACTCAACCATTTTAAACAGCAGGTGCGTTTTCTGATCGATAAGATGTCGCTGTCTCGTTAGCTACCTGCTGCCCACTGGTATTGTGCTAGTTTTCTTTCCTTCCGGCACCATATATGATGAAGATATGTCGCGCACCATATATCCTCGCCGGGGAACACGGAGTCCATCGTCAAGAAGCTCAAGAGGACGGACGGGTGGAGACCCACGATGGAGAAGCGGCAGAACGCGCATCTACTTCTCGACTCCGACAGGGATCCTACCTGGGACATGACATAGCTGGAGAACAAGCGGTAGTTTCCAAGGTAGAGCGTGAAGAAGAAGGCTCATTAGCAGGGATATCTATGGTTCCTTTCGAATTTCGATGCATCTTCTCGCCGATTTCGAACGAACAAGTTTGCCACCAAGACCAGTACCTGCACTGCACCAGCACGTATTTTATCTTTCCTTACCATCACGAGTTCACGACTTGACCAACCATCTCAACGACTTACTCTCCATTGTCTCGTATGCTCCCTCCGTCTTAAATTATAAGTTATTCAAAAAAATTTTAAATCAAAATATTTTAATTTTAACCAAATTCATATAATTAAATAATAATATTTATCTCAAATAAGTACTTATAAGTACTTTTAGATTGTCATAAATCTTTGTAATCTTTCTATAATTTTGGTTAACTTGAGATATGTTAACTCTCTAAGAAAGTTAGAATGACTTATAATTTGGACCGGAGGGGTAGTTTTTGTTTCTTTTCAACGCTTTCTTTCATCAAGTTTAAAAAAAGCTTCCTTTCATCACTTCGATGTTAGATTTACGTCAAATGTGTGTACAGTTTGATTACGCTACGACTTAAGTTATATCTGGAATAAAGTTGGTATCAAACTATATCTAGGGGTTGTAATATGAGGCAACCCAATTGTAACCCTGAGATGACTTGTCAGCTAGTTTGGACACAGTAAGGCCGTGGGAACGCCTAGATGTTGGTGTAGCTGTTGTTTTATGGGAAGGAGCGTCCATGACGGCTGGTTTGGGCGGCGATTAGGCTGTAGAAATGCCCGGATGTCAGTGTAGCTATTGTTTTATGGGGAGGAGCGCACATAGTCATGCCCCGACGATGTAGACACATCGCTGAACCTCGCTAAAAAATATTGTGCCTCGGTGTCATTTTTGATTGCATATTTTCCTTTATGGTGCTATGCTCCCATGTTCTTCGATTAATATAGATCTGTTTGGATTTGGATTTAACAGTGCACTGCACTCTAACAAGTTGTATATATTAGAGCCAAATTCATAGATGAAGATAGCATGAAGGTGTCATGGATAAGTTCGACACCATGCAAGGCTTGCACAGGTCTGTCCAAGGAAGGACATGGTGCAAGGTGGAGTAGGGTGACGACCGATGACTTGATCAATGGAGTTAGAAACTTTGAGCGGGTGGCTTGAATCGTCTAATGGGCTACAATCAACACGAATCCATCCAAACGTGGAGAACGGGTTGTGGAGAACAGTTTGATGGCGATTGTTGGCTACTGTACAATAGGAGTTGATCAGACATGACGGTCAGGTTCGATGGTACGGCTAGAAGACGTTGTGGATAAAGACGACGCTTTAACTCGCGGTCAGATTGATGGGAGTTCGATCTTGATTGAGGGTGGCCCTTGCTGGGTTCAAGTGAAGTAGCAACGAGATGCGCATGGACTCGTGTTCGAGTTAAAAAAAGAAGTGAAGTAGCAATGATGTTAGCATGGACTCGTGCTTGAGATAAAAAAAATGATGACGACTTAATTTAAGTGCTTAAGATCAAAAGAAGACGACGATTTTTAAGTTTACCCACCGACTGATTCTTCAAAATACTTGGAGCCTCAGGGGCTAGACCCGCCGAGACCAATTGCGCGGCCTCCACAAACAACTACCAAAAAGCACTCAAATGCACCGGATTCTCCAAATCGCACGGTCTCAGGGTTGTTATCGTTATTATGGTAGTCTCAAGGAAAAAACCGTCAAATACGAAACTAGCTACGCAAGAGACCCAAACTTCTCAAGGAAAAACACTCAAATAGTATGGGGTGCACCGAGCAGGCTACGCAAGAGGCCGAAATCGAACGAGGTACCCTGTCTACTTGGTGGACAAGACATAACTAAATGTACTTAGAAACTAGCTCTATCCAACTAGATTTTACTAGATTTTCTTGTAACACACTAGAAAACCAACATGTGAACCAATCAGGACTCTATATATAACACTGCCCTAGACTACATAAGGAGGGCTAGGGAGTCCTTGATTGGTCATCTCGAATAGATCTAGCTCATCCTCCAGATAGCTTGACCCATAGACACATTATTGTGATTCCCTACTCGCAATCGACCCCAACTGCATGTCGCATAAGTAATAAAGAACATCATCTATATTGACGTAGGATATCCTGTACTGAACTAATATAAGTTTGTCTCATGTGCGGTCCCGGAGCTCCAGCGAGACCCTATCGCGTCTGCGGCAACCTCTTGCTTCCTCTTCCCCTGCCACCGCCTGGCCATATGGTCACCCCTGCCCCAACCCCACCTGGCTGCCTCCTCCGCGGCCCGTTCTGACGGTGTCACCATCGCCTACATCTCGTCGCCGTCTCTCCTGACCCGTCCCCACTGCCGGACCTGCCTGCCTTCCCTTACCCTCCTTTTAAGCCTACCGGAGATGGAGAAAAAGAGAGCGAGAACGTGGACGCGAGTTGTCGATTAGACTTTTGGCATACTGAAGTCTTTATTATTATATATAAAAGAAAGAGCGAATGGCTGGAGACGGCAAAACGTTGTATGACGCGAGGTAACGTGGACTTTTTCTTTTTTATCTATATAAATCCATTGGCTTAATTAGGTTTAGCTGGGCCAGAAAGCCCTAGCTAGCGTACGTTGATTGATTCGAGAGTCCTAACTGGCTAGTGGAGTACGTTGATTTGATTCATCGGCTTTGGCTTGTTGGATTTGATTGGCCAACAAACCTTGAGGTTGAGGCGCTTCCATTACATTGTCCTTCCTCCTCTGTTCCCGAACAAGCAACATTGTATTAATATATCCTCAATCTTGATTGTTTTCTTACCATATGTCATTGTAGTAACCACATGCTCATAGAATGGTGATAAAAAGCACAAAATAATTATTGCCATATCTTCATCATCAACTGTTATCTCTCTACGTGCTAGATTAGCAACCATCTGATTGAAGATGTTCAAGTGCTCCACGAGATCCGATCCCAACTTCTGCTTCATATACAACTTGGAACATGTACTAAGTAGCCAGCTTGTCCCATATTTTCTTTGTTGAGGTTAAATCCATGACATGGAATATGACCTGATCTGAGTGACATAATTGTATGGGTTACGGCTATGTGTAATTGTCACTGCTACACATATTCTTTTGCGAGGCGTTTCTAAATGGGGCTCCGAGGCAGCTGGTTGCCTGCCTTGGTTATTCGAGGCTGGGCAAGCGGGCAATGTAACGAAACCGCCTCAGTTAATGCTTATTAACCGAGGCGAACATAGTAAGAAAACTGCCTCGGTTAATGCTTATTAACCGAAGCGGGCATTATAAGAAAATCGCCTTGGTTAATGCTTATAGACCGAGGCGATTGCCCTAACGCAACCGCCTCGGTTAAGCGGTCGCTACAAAACAACCGCCTCCATAAATCAGGCGCGCCCGATTGGAAAGAATTGTAGTGCGCAGTTCGATCAGCCGATGCCCCGGATCACTGACGTGGAATCCTTGGACGGTTGGATCGGAGGCCAGGTGGAGTCATCTTGACTGTCAATTCATTTGTGCTTCTTCACTGAGAATGACAAACGGGCCCCACATGATGTCATCTCCAGCCTAACTGAGAAATATCTCCCCTCCCTCTCGTGTACGTCCACACTCCCTCCCGACGCCGTGCATCTCCCTCTCTCCCTCAGCGCCCTTCTCTCTCCATTGGCGCCCCCTACCTCCATCTGCGGCGCGCCCTCCACCTCCGGCCAGCCCCTCCCCTCCAGAGCTCGACGACACTCCTCTCCTCCCGAGCACGATAGCGCATGCTCTCCCTCCCGAGCACAACAGCGCTCCTCTCCATCACGGCGCGGGGAGGCTGGATCCGGTTGGGGTGGAGCGGGGAGGCCGGATCCGGCCGCGTGGTGCGGAGCGGTGCGGTGCGGTGGTCGCACGGTGCGGGCCGCACAGTGGCCATGGTGGCGTGGGATGGCGCGGTGTGGGGCGCGAGGTGGCGAACGGCGTTGTGGCCATGGTGGCGCACAGGCCCAGGCGCAGCCTCCCTCTCCTTTGAGCGCGGTGCGGCGTCCCTCACCTCTGAGCATGGCACGCCGTGTTCTCCCTCTCCTCCGAGCTCCCGGCGCGGATTCGGCCTCCAACCGGCCGTCGATGGCGGATCCGGCCACCGGAGGTGGTGGGGGCGCAGATCCGGTCGCCAGCAACAGCGGATCCGGCCAACTGCGGCTGTAGGTGCATGGATCCAGCCACTGGCGGCTACGGGGGCGTGGATCCGGCCACGAGCAGCAGCGCGGGACCGGGCTCGATGGTTTTTCGTGGATCCGGCCACGAGCAGCAGCGCGGGACCGGGCTCGATGGTTTTTTTATTTCCTGAAATTATTTACGGAGGCGGGCTACTTAACTCAACCGCCTGCTTCGGTTAAGCCTACGATTAACCGTGACCTTTCGACCGAGACGGTTGGCTTGCCCACCTCGGTTAAATTTTGTACAGTAGTGTGTATCTCCTCTCAATCTTCATCGTCCATCTTGTCTGGCTTCTTCTTTGCAGACCCTCCGAGATCCCTTGCTGAGTTAGCACATCCTTGACCCTTGTTTGCCACAGACCGAAGTTATCGCTGCCATCAAACTTTACTTCCTCCAATCTGGTACCTGTCAGGGCCATCTTGCCGACCCGCGGTTTGATCGAGCTCTTGACGATCTCATCGCCAGATCCATATGCCTTGACAACCGGCTTGGACAGATTCCCCTTTTCTGGGATATCCTTCCTGGTGCCCCCTCGCCAGTCGCACTCCTTGTCACCGCCGAGTTGAGCATGCTAAGCTCTCACCTGCACCGACACTAGTACACAAAATATCATTACTGATAGTACTTTTCATATTTCTACTAGCGTTTTTACCAACCGCCAATATGAAAGGTCAGTAAAAATCAACAAACTTTACTGTCGTCACCTAAACCGCCACTATAAATATTTAAACTAGAGGTTTTCCAAAGTAAATGATTTTTCAGAAATTAAGGCCCACACTAGGCAACTACACATGGTTGTTGTTGTTTTGGCATTTTTTTTTTTCAATTTCACGACAAATGCATGCATATGCAGTTTCCTAGAATCAAACTCAAAATCTTAGGCCTCGCATGTTATACCCCTTACCACTGCAGCCCAAAGTGACCTGTGACTTAACAACAAAACTATTCCCTTAGTATTCACTCCACTTAATTTTGAAATGGAGATTTAAAGCTCTAAACTGATGCACATGACAAAAGTTTAACTACAAAGTTTTAGATCTCATCAAGATCTACAACTTTGCCTTTGATTGTTTTTCCATCCAAGGTCAATTGAGAATTCAAAAAAAAAAAAAAAATTTTGGAATCATTAATCTTAAAACATAATTTCTGAGCCCTAAATGATTTCAAATGAAAAAATAGCCAACTACAAAGTTGTAGATCTTTTCGAATATTATAACCGTTCAGACCATTTCTCCTTCCAAGATTATCTAAAAAGTTCAAAAAAATATATAATTTCAAATTATCTGTAGTTGCGCTAAGTTAAGAAAACCGCTAGTATAAATGCATTTTATTGGCTGTTTTCTTAAGTCTATCACCAGTAAAAGTAATTTACACCGCGGCTCATAGCCATGGGCCCATAATTTTATTTCTACTGACGTCTATACATTATGAACTGTCAGTGAAAAAAATCGCAAGCGTCAACAAAAATTGATTTTTTACTAGGGCCTTGTTTAGTTGCCGGCCGATTCGGCACTCTGCACAGTGCCGCGTCAAATCAGCGCACTGTAGCATTTTGTTTGTATTTGGTAAAAATTGTCCAAATATTGATTAATTAGGCTTAAAATATTCGTCTCGCAAAGTACAACAAAACTGTGTAATTAGTTTTTTATTTCATCTACATTTAGTACTCCATATATATGTCGACATTTTGATGTGATGTGGAATCTTCTTTTTGCATAGTGGAATTTGGAGTGATTTTGGGTATCTAAACAAGGGCTAGTATCACTACCAATTTTTTTTCTTGATAGTCCTGCTCCGTGGTTTGACCGAACTGGCCCTCTGCTCGGTGATTTATTTCAGCGTGCGAGCTACGTTATTCAAGCTGCACCTCATGAGCTACTCGAGTCTCCTTGACTTGTCTTTTGCACTGGCAAATACTTCCTCTGTCATCCAACCAGGTGCTGTGTCAGAAAAAGTAGTTCACGTTTGACTAAATTTCTAATAAATATATTCATATTTATAGCTTTAAATCAATTTATTATAAAAATACATTTCAAAATTAATCTAAGGATATTTATTTGATATCATAAATATTGATATTTTTTATCTATAATTAGTTAAACTTAAGATATTAAAAGAGAAATGTGATATTACGCTAGAATTGCGTGTTTTTTCTCGACTGAGGGAGTACACCATGTGTGAACACGGTCAGCTTGTGTAGAAATTAAAGCCTTGACTTGACCTTTGTATTTATTTTGGACCGAAGGAGTAGCAACCTGCAGCATGTAGACTCTCATTGAATGCATGCAGTTCATATTGACCATGGTAAACCGTGCATGGTGTTTAATTCATGTTTTCTTCTTTTCCCACACACTTGACTGCTACACCCATGGCATATCTCCTTGTACGGCCTTCTTTTATAGGGTCCATATCTTCGGAGGCATGGAAACGACTTGGGAAGTCTTGGGCTCCTCTCAAGTGCTTTTCTCTCATAACATATCTTTCGAGACATGGAAACTACTTGCAAAGCCTATTCGCTTGAGCTTTCAGCCGCTTATTTTCAGTTGGTCAGCAGTATTTTTCTCTCACAACAAATCAGCCAACAGTACTTTCAGCCGCTTATTTTCAGTCAAGCGAACAGGTTGGGTGGCTTGTGATTAGAAACAAGTGTTGGGCAGTGGATGGCTTAGCATATTCTTTGTGATCCCGATCGGCAATTATGGCATAATCTGTTAGCTCCTATTGGCCTACGACACACTTTAGGCTTTGTTTGAATATCATTGGATTCACCTCAATCCATATGTGTTGGGGTGAATTGAGATAAAATTTAGTTTAAGTTATACTCCAATCCACACTAACACATGTGGATTGATATGAATTCGACTACATCCGAACAAGACCTCAAGGCACCATGACGCCACGACGTGTGCTTCGCTGACTAGTGGAGGAAAGCTACCAAAAAAACAATGGGAAGGTCTCAAAGAAAAGGGTTCAATAGTATTCTGATCCTCGGAGCTGGAATAGACGTGTCTTTGATGGTGTCTCTTCATCTTTGTTGGTTGCCCAAGATTTTCAATGAAGAGCTGCGAATGTGATGTTTTGCTAGAGCTTGGAAACATCAAAAAATATTTTTTGGTCGTGTGGAAGTGGTAGAATAATTTTTCATAATGGTGGGGGTCATATTTTGTTGTTTGGATTGAATATAGATCTTTTTTAAAATATTTTCATGACCTTCTTCATCTCCCAGTTGAGGAGAGTAGGTTATCTTGTATGGGTTTATTTACTCATTTTCCTCCAATACGAAAAATACACAGCTCTCCTACGTGTTTGATAAAAAAACTTAATAGCATAATCAATTTTTTAACCGTGATGTTTTATTTAGAAACCATGGTTCTTTTAACATCAGACCTTTGCGCGCCATATTTTATTTTCTTTGCACATCAGAAACCATGGTTCCCAGTAGACGGCGAGGTGGGTGCGCGCAAGCAGCACCACCGCCGCTCGGTAGGCTGATCTCTCTCCAATGTAATAGCATATCTTGCAGTACGCTATGGAGAATCCGAGCGTTCATGTACAACTTAGTGACCCTCTAAGACGCCTCTAAGACATAATGTATTGAACATTTTCTCTACCCTGATATAAAGACATGCAAACTTTTTACGTGTTCGAGTAAAAAATTTCCTTTTACTCCGGCCTGCTGCATGCTTGCTAGCTCAACAAAGTTGTAGCGCCCACAAGACAAAAAACCACGAAAACACTGCTTGTGCCTGAGACATAGGACACGTTACACAGAGGCCCAACTGTGTATCGACGTCACAGGCGTTCACACATATAGTTAGGTATATATACTCTCTCTGAATAGGTAGATTCTTTGAGTCATCTAAAGTCAAATTTTTAAAAGTTTAACCAAATTTTTAGAAAAAAATCATCAAGATTTTTTACATCAAATTAATATCTATCATTAGATACACAATAAAATATATTTTCATATTATGCTCATTTTATATTATAGATGCTGTCACGTTTCTATAAAGTTAGTTAAACTTAAAATAGTTTGACTTGCACAGATTCTAAAAATTGATTTATTTGATGGAAGGAGTATATTACTTAAGTATATATATATAGAGAGAGAGAGAGGTAGGTAGAGATATATATACAGTATATAAGATATAGGTAGGTATGTATAGTCGTATATGGTATAGATGAACAGTAGCACTGCGTGTGAATGAATGAATAATATGGCCCTCTTTGGCACGGCTCTGGACGGCTCCAACTCGTGCCTGCAAAGTACTGTAGCAACTGCCAAAATACTGTTTACCAGAGCTAAAACTCTCTCTCCTCTCTCTCTTTGGCTTCACCTGCTCCGGTTAGGTCTGTGTGAGGGAGAGGGAGGAGAGAGAGTTTTGGCTCTAGTAAACAGTGTTTTGGCAGGAGCTGGAGCCGCCCGAGCCGTGCAAAAGGGCCTATATAGCGCGCAACCTGGGGCTCTTCTCTTGGCTTCACAAGCTACTAGCGGTGCCTCCTTTGCATTGAAGTTCACGTTGCGCATTGAACTTCAATTCACAAGCTACTACTGTAAAACGCAGCACGCATGGCCACATTCTTGACGACGTCGACCGCCGGATTGAAGTTCACGGTGCGCAGGGCGCCGGCAGTTCTGGTGGCGCCGGCGGCGCCAACTCCGCGCGAGCTGAAGCGGCTGTCGGACATAGATGACCAGGAAGGGCTGCGGTTCCGCGTGCCCGTCATCCAGGTGTACCGGCGGAACGCGTCCGGCGACGGCCTGGACCCCGCGGCAGTCATCCGGGACGCCGTCGCCAGGGCGCTCGTGCACTACTACCCACTGGCCGGCCGGCTAAGGGAGCTCGAGGGCCGCAAGCTCGCCGTCCACTGCACCGCGGAGGGCGTGCCGTTCGCCGAGGCTGACGCCGATGTCCGCCTTGACGACTTGGGCGACTCCGTGCACCCGCCCTTGCCGTGCCTTGAGGAGCTCTTTTTTGACGTCCCTGCCACGTCCTCCATAGCCAACTCCCCCCTCGTCCACATCCAGGTATATATATATATATCATATACTATGTCTGCAGTCTACTGCACATCCATGTCTGTCGACACGGTTTTTTTCACTTGGCTTGCACTTGCAGGTGACGCGGCTGGCATGCGGTGGTTTCGTCCTGGCGGTGCAGATGTCCCACACGGTGGCGGACGCTCTGGGCATGCTGCAGTTCCTGGAAGCGGTAGCAGAGATGGCTCGGGGCGCGGCGGCTCCGACGGTGCGTCCGGTGTGGGCACGCGAGTTGCTGCTGGCGCGCGACCCGCCGCGGCCGAGCTTTGCGCACCGTGAGTACGACGAGGTGCCGCTGCACGACCCCTTCGCGCTGCCGGCCGACGAACTGGTGCAGGGCTTCGTCTTCTTCACGCCCCGGGACGTCGCCGCTATCAGGGCCCAGCTCGCACCGGGACTCAGGGAGCGCTCGACGACGTTCGACGTCATCATTGCGTTCCTGTGGAAGTGCCGTACCATGGCGCTGCAGCTCCCAGACGCCGACGAGGAGGTGCGGCTCGGGTTTACCGTCAGCGCCTGCCACGGCAAGAGAGGGCTCCGCCTGCCCCGGGGCTACTACGGCAACACGGTCGTTTTGGCAGTCGCCGTCTCCACGGCCGGCGAGCTGCGCGCGAACCCGGTGGGCTACGCCGTGGAGCTGGTGCGCAAGGCCAAAGCGGAGGTGGACGCGGAGTATATCCAGTCAGTGGCTGACTTGATGGTGCTTCGCGGGCGGCCACAATTTCGCTTGTACCTGATGTCTGACCTGACTAAGATAGGGTTCGCCGGTGTCGACTATGGATGGGGCCAGCCGGTGCACGGAGGGGTGGCCACCATGGCCCCACCTCTCCCTGGGATGAGCAGTTTGCTCATACCATGCAAGAACGCCAAGGGCGAGGACGCCATCATCG
The DNA here is from genome assembly GCA_022457205.1 of Saccharum spontaneum. Taxonomy (NCBI): domain Eukaryota; kingdom Viridiplantae; phylum Streptophyta; class Magnoliopsida; order Poales; family Poaceae; genus Saccharum; species Saccharum spontaneum. The sequence goes on from CM039604.1 coordinate 51,340,737, forward strand.
TCCCGATATGGTTACCTGGCCGCGCCATGGATATGTTCACGGAGGAGGTGGGCAAGCTGATGCGCCCTCCACCCAAAATGTCATCGCTCTGAATCAGCAACGTAGTGTCTGTCCCACTGTCCGCTATACACGCTTGGGGTGTATATGTATGGTACTAGTATTATATAAATAAATAAATAAATGTCCAAGTTCTTTGACTAGCTAGGAGTTGGGTCAAAGATTAAAAGTTTAAATTCGCGTGGGTACATTAATCAAACTCCTGTTTGGATTCTGTGGTTTAAAATTTAGTTGGTTAAAACTAAAAACTAAACCTTTTAGACTACTTTAGTTAACTTTTATGGTTTAACTAATGAACAGAAGTCTTTTTTTATTCCCAAAAAACGAATAAAAGTCTTTTTGTTTTTCAAAGTTGGCTAAACTTTAAATACAACTCACTTAAACCACATGTTTGAAGCCACAAAAACTACAGTAGTCTAATGTTTAGTGGCTATACTTCAGACCCATGAGATTCAAACAGACCTAAATCACCTCTCCTATATCTCGGATGTCTAGCTTTTTTCACTAGTACAAAATTGATTTTTGCTAATAATGCTGGCGGTTTTTTTCACTCGCGGTTGATAATGTATAGGTGCCAATAAAAAAGAATTTGGGGGCACATACTATGAACCGCCATTGTAAATACATTTTAATTGCCTTTTTTTTTGTTAAGTCTATCGCTAGTAAAAAACATGTATGTCTATTGACGGTAGACTTAAGAAAACAACCAGTAAAAATGTATTTGTACTAGTGGTTTTCTTCGCCTAGCGCACTACAAATAGTTTGAAAATAATTTTTTTTTGAATTTTTCAAATGATCTCGGATGGAGAAATGGTCTCAACGAAAGTTGTAGTATTCGAAAAGATTTACAACTTTATAGTTGACTACTTTGTCATTTGAAATCATTTAGGGCTCGGAAATTATGTTTTAAGATTAAGGATTTTAAAATGCATTTTTTTTGAATTTCTCAAATGACTTTAAATGGAAAAACGATCAAAATCAAAGTTGGCGATCTCGATGCGATCTAAAACTTTGTAGTTGAAACCTTTTTCATTTGAATCCATTTAGGACTTCAAATCTCCATTTCAAAATCTAGTAGAGTGAGTACTAAGGGAATATTTTCTGATGTTAAGTCATAAGTGACTCACAAGTGACTTTGGAGCGCAATGAAATGGCGTGTAATGCATGAGGCCTGAGGTTCTTAGTTCGATCCAAGGGACCGCATATGCGTGAATTTCTCGCAAAAATGAAAAAACTGCTAGGAATCATGTGTGGCAACCTAGTATGGGCTGCCTCGGATAATTGTTTTGCTACTTGTTAAGCCTAATTGGTAATTTATGAAGAATCATTTACAGTGGCGCATCAATTTGTTGCAAAAATGAAAATCTTCTAGGAATCATGTGTGGCAACCTAGTACGGGCTGCCTCGGATAATTCTTTGCTACTTTTCAAGCCCGATTTGTAATTTATGAAGAATCATTTACACTGACGGTTTTCTTAACTGCCAGTATAAATATTTATAGTGGCGTTTCTTAAGTGACGTCATACAAATGCCAATAAAAATATGAAAAGCACCGTCGGTACAAATAGTACCGTTAGTATTTTCTACAAACAATTTGACTAGCACAAACACATAGCAACACTTAAAAGGGACATGCAGGATGTTTTAGGGGTGACCGTACCAAATCTTTTTAATAATCATCTCCAGATATGGAATCAAAGCAAATTCAGATGTTGTAAAGGTTTTAACACACTAATTTTCAGTTACAGCATAATCAATTACTTAATAAAAGTTACAAATCGAGTGCAACTGTTGCAAATATAAAACAGTTGTAATTTGACCATAAACTAACCCTGAGAGGCCAAGGCCCACCCTCCTGGACGACGCCGTGCGGTGCGTGCGACGGAAAGACCCACGTACGTCACAGACGGGCCCGATGGAGGCCTAGTCCGGGCTTTGGATGCTCTTGCTCCATCCAACAAATCCCATCAATTGAGACCAAGCCGTAGCTCGGATGGCAGGCGCCGCTGGTTGTGACGCAGCCCACCAGCGTTCGAGCGTCGCTCGACCTGGTGCTCACCCGGGGTTTTCCCCGAATAATTTACTGATGTCTCGCACGGATGCGCCACAATGCGTGTGTGGTGTGAGTTTAGAGCGTTCTAGGTGTGTGATGCGCCAACAATGCGTGTGTGGTGTGAGTTTAGAGCGTTCTAGGTGTGTGCTTGTGTGGTGTGAGGTTAGAGCGTGAGTTTAAATACTGCAACCTGTTTTTGAAGTGTGAGGCAATAAAAAAACAAATCCCATTAATTTTCTTAGACTATCCGCACTCATGGACCTCTATATTCATCCTCTGTACGTCCTAGTCAGCAAAATTCTCTCCTCTATACTCAATTCTCCCGTACTCATCCATCCTCTATATCATCATCTATCCACTCTATCCACGGTGGAACCCACTTGTCACTTTATCTAAATATATTCACGTGTGATCTAGTTTTGAAGGATTTATTGAGACAAATTTAATGGTGCAATCGAATTTTAATTTGGATTTTTGGTTTGTGAGTTATAGCATTTTTCCTTTATTTAGCTAGTGGGGTCCGCCAATATAGAGTATAGAGTAAGCATTGTACCACTCTAAATACAAACCCTGTTCGGCAGGCTGTTTTTTGGCTTATAAGCCGGCTGTGACTGATTTGCTGTGAGAGAAAAAACACTGTTCCACGGCTGATAAGCCGTGCTGATAAGCTCAGCCGAACAGGGAGAAAGTAAGAGAAAGGATAGAATATCGTTTTAGAGTACCCAGTGCAACAGTTTTTACTCTATATTCGTACTCTAAATCTTTAGAGTATCGTTTTAGAGTATTCACTGCGGGGTAGTCTTAGCCTAGGGGCTGGGGGCTGGGGCCGGCCGGAAGAGTCATAGCTAGCCAGCAGCAGCAATTCCGTCGTCACGACGTCACCTCAAGGTGGTCAGGACTCAGGACCGGCGAGATCGATTGGAGATCGAGCCCAAAACAGATCGATGGCTGGCCGCTTCGTCTTCCAGAAGCTCGCCTCCTCCGGGATGTCGCGATCGGCAAGCCGCCTCGGCGCTCAAGCATCTGCTTTGTCTAGGGCCACTGCTCCGGTGATCACACGTGCCCCGGTACGTACTAGTACTACAAAATAAATTTCTTTCGGTTTCCTAAAAGGAATTCTGAGGGAATTTAACATCATTTCAACAACTGAATGAAGTTCTCTACTTTTATGCAATGTACGTATGTATCTCCTTGTCAGGAACATGGCATTAGAAACCTCAGGGTGCCTTTGGCAACTACGTGGTGGGAAGAGGCATCAGAATTAGTGGTGGGAGTTGATAGAGGAAATTAAGGTGGAAAATTAACTTTTAGTCCCAAACTCTTGTTTAGTTCGTGAAGAGAAATAAGAGAGAGAATTGAAGAGGGAATTCATATTCCCTGTTTGGTACGAGAGTTTTGAGGGAGAAATTAAAAGGCAAATCATGATGGACGGTGCGGATTTATTTTTCTTTTATGAAGAACACAACTCCCACCCAATTCCCACCCCTCCCCTAGCTGCTCGTTTGGTTAGGGGTAATTGGAAGCAGGAAATGGGAGTTCAGAGATAAGAGTTTAGAAATGGGAGTTCAGAGATAAGAGTTTATAAATCTTTTGTTTGTTCTGGTGGGAAGGGGAGTTTAGACGGGCCCGATATAAGGTGTTAAGCATGGCGTACAAGATGTCACGCATTATTAGATTTGTGTTGAGGTACGGAGAGGAGGAAAGCTAATACAGATGCTGAGTGCTCTGCCTGCTCACCACTAGCGTTAGAGAGGTAGTGCAGTGTGAGTTGAGCCGGTCGGTCGCAATCGCAATCTCTCACATTCTCCCAATGCAACAAGTCCAGTCCCAACACAGCTGGTGCAGCAGCCACCAGCCAGAACCAGAGCAGGGAAAGCTCACACAACACAGAGCTCCCAGTCCCAGCACGAGCAGCAGTAGAATACATACATGCCCATTCTACATACATGCCCCACTGGCCATCCAGATCCAGATGACCAGACTAGTATGCTGCCGCTGACTGCTGGCGGTGGAGGATCCATATCCATTGTTCCATCCACTGTCCAAAAAATATCTGAATACGCCACACTGAAACCATATCTGAATGAACAACCCAAAAAATGAAAACAAAAGGGAAAGAAGGGGGGGAAAAAAAAACCACGGTCTCAGTCACAGATGCAACACACGTTCTCACTTCTTAGCCAACGACACAACAAACACTTGAGTGTTAAGCAGCTGCGCAGATCACAAGTAAACTACTCATTCAACCGAACCATCACTGCCACCACCAACAGCCAAATTAGGTACAAGACTAAAATCATTCGAAATGACAGCCTAGGTTCCTCGCCTGTTTCTGCACTACTACAACAGGGGGCTTTAATTCTTCTGTTTCTGCAGAATCTGTGCAACAACAGGAGAGGGGGTGGGATTCTATTTGTTCATCGGTGGGTTGCAACCCAAGGGTGTTTAATTACCATTACCATTACCGGTCCTGCACGAGAAAGCAGGACCAAGGAACAGGACATATAGCCACACCCTACCGCCTCAGCACTGGCTTGTAAAGCACAACTGTCACAAACTTGGCCTTGAACCGGTGCGTGATCCCCAGAGCAACCACGGATCTTGTGTTCTCTTTCTCAATGTAAAGGTGGTTCAGAACCACGGTCTGAGGTTGAGGCAGCGGGCTCGATTCGTCTTGGCTTGGTGGGAAGCTCAGCAGCGTATGCTGGAGATGAGGTGGCACCAGTGGGGGTTCCCGGCCTTCATCTTCATTTCCAGGAATAGGGTTGTTGTAGCTAGAATCAGGTGAAGGTGGGACTTCAAATCCAACAACGTGGACCCCTTCCTGAATCATGGTTAGCAATCATAAATTAGCCTAGAAATTTGGGTACCTATATATGCAAGGTTATAATTCTGAGAGATAATTCTTACATGGCCATCCATGCCTTGTTGGTCCATATTCCAACAGCCTGTTGTTTGTCCTGGAGAGGTAATACAACATGTTCATGTTAGCAAAGAATTTAAAGAAAAAAAACAATCTGGGCAATGGGCATTGCAAAAATAAATTGAAACAAATGGACATTGCAAAATAAAGTTCAAAAGCTAACTTAACATCAAACATAGCTATAAATGGTGCATAATTAGTCATCCACCAAAAATGCATGGTCACGGCGGGGAGGGGGGGGGGGGGGGTGGGGTGGGGGGGGGGAGAGAGAGAGAGCAAACAACAAGGAATAAGATTATGAATCGAATCCGCGCCCCGAAGCCCCCGCCCCATCCAGCGCCGACACGCCCTATCCTCCATGTGCTTGCACAGCCACTGTCCAGCAAATTTGCGCAACTGCTGGGGGCGGTGTAAGCAGATGAGTGCGGCCGTACCTGCCGGGATGGCGCAAGTGACAAGACAGCCGGCCCTGTAGCTTGCTAGGATGAGCTTTGCTAACTGTTTTTGCATCCACTCGTTTTCTAGCAGCACCGAGATTTGTCCTTCCATCAAGAAAGGTTGGAATAGATTTGTACTTCTATTCTATCATCTTCCTATTGACAACATGGTTATCAAGGCAGTAAGGCAAGGCGTGGTGACTGACTACTGCCTTACACTTAAGCGAGTAAGGTGTAAGGCGAGGCAACGCCTTAAGAACTTAAGAAAATTTAAAACAGCAGCTCAGAGCAGTAGAGGGTGAAGAGAAAAAAAAAGGAAAAAAGAAAAAAAAAAGGAGTAAGAAGTGGTCTGGCCCAGCCCATCAGGCAGCCCATGTGCCCCTCACCCACCAAGCATGTCTTCATCTCTCTCTGCTCCCAAACCCCAATCCTCTCCAGACTCCAGCGCCGCCGCAACTCTCCTTCTCACTTCCGCCTCCAGCCTCCGCCCCTCTCTCCGTCTCTTCCCCCCTCTCTCTTCTGGATGCGGGCGCGGCTGCATGGCTTCCTGAGGGGGAAGAGGGCGCGGCTGCATGGCTCGGCGGCGGGCAGCCAAGCGGCAACTTCCCCCGGCGGCGCAGGTGAGCTGCGGCTTCCTCTTCCTCTCCCGCTCACTGGGGTCTCCCGCGCGCCACCGCGTTCTTGGGTGAATTCTTGTGTGGTGGTCTCCAGTTAGAGCTAATGTTGATATTGTAGAAGATCACAATGACTTCGTTCAAAATTCTAATGTATCTTACATGGTTTGGCCACTTTTGAATTATAGTTAAATACCTATTAAATGGCCAGTGCGAGAGATAAACCACAAATAGTTACTAATTTTGTCCTTTATCAGACCAACATATTTCTAAGCTTATGTGTTATTGACTGTTTTCACAGGCTTACTCATTACTAGGTGTAGTAGTGAAAGTGTGCTGTAAGGTTGTGTAGCTGATCAATGATTCCATCATCAATCATGCAAACTTGGGAGAATACAAACAAGCAGAACTCATTTCTACTGAAGAAAGGGCATCTCATGGCATCGGATCGATCACCAAACATTTCATCAGAGATCCACCATTCCAGGTACCCAATACCCTACACTGCTGATTCATCACTATGTAGTTAGAATTGGAAATAATCCAAAAAAAGGCCTTCACAGCTGTGCATTGCAGAGAGATTAATTGCTTACTATGGAGGAGGCTATACAAAACTACTAGCTGTGTTATAGCATCGGCAATGCAAGGATTCTATTTGGTTGCACATTCAGACTAACTGCACTGTACTCAGCAGTAATGAAAAATTCAGAGCAGATTAATTGCTTGAGACTGCAAGTTGCTACTTCGTGTGACAACGAGGCAGCAGCAGCAGTATCTGGCTTCCATGAACTGGAATACTCGATGGTCTGCCATTCAACGCTGGTACACCATTTGTTTTTGTTTGCCAGCATTTAGCTACTTCTTTGCATGCGACATGTACTAACTATTATATATAACTATCTGTATTTGGCATTCCAAACTTAAGTAGATCCTAATGTCTAACGGCCTTGATTGACAGCTGAAATGGGCGTGTTGTAATGAATTCCCATGCAAGTTTCGTAGTTGTGGATTGATGGGATCAAGATTGATTCATCCTACATATAGGTTTTGATTAATATTTCATTTCCACTTATATCAGTGATGCAAATTCTAGATCATGTGTCACTTTAACTTCATTATTGGTGCCAACATTGTTTTGAAAACCTTTCTTATGACAGCAACAAATTGGATATAACATTGTTGCGTCACCCGTAGCAACGCACAGGCATTAGCTAGTACCATAAAAAGAACAGCACTAAGCTTTGTGATGAAGATAAAACTATGAATAAATATCGACTTCGATATGTCAGAATCCGGATTTGATGAAATGCAGGCAAAATTGATTCAGTTCTTTTGCTGTTCCCATACAGATCAAGTACAATTGAATGACATTTCACCAGCTATCATTTTTAGACTTAGGACTATTACTAAATGGAATGATCATACAACTAAAAAGATTTGAAGCAACTATAAGAATCCAAATGGTATTCCCATGGATCAATTTTAGCCTAAAGTACTTGGGAAAAGTTGAAGGGCAGGCCTGGTGCAGTTGGTGAGTGCTAGCTCGCCGAGTCACCAGGTCCTGGGTTCGAAGCCGTCTCTCTGCAGAATTTCTGCGGGGGTAAGACTTTGCTTCGGTTATTCCCTTCCCCAGACCCCACTCGTGTGGGAGCCTCTGGCACTGGGTCTGCCCCTTTTTTTTTACTTGGGAAAAGTTCATGGTCATATACTAGGAAAATATTTCAGGCAAGGTGTCACAACCCTGTATATGGCACTCCCTCTCCACCTATATTGCAGTTGAGTACATGAACCATCCTTGTAAGGGCCTGCTTGGCAATTTAGGAAAATTATCTTCATAGGAATATTAATGCCTAGGAAATTATGCGCACATAGGTCTAGGATCTGGATGATTGTTTGGCAAACATGATTAGTATCCTAAAAGCAGCCACGGACTTCCCCATGTGCCACCGCAGGGTATGGCGGCTCCTTGCTGCAGCTTCACCGCAGGGGCGGATCCAGTAAAGGGACATGGGTGTACACATGTACACCCAATAATTTTTGCAGAAACTTCGAAGTTAGAAGGATTGTCAATCAAATTTCAAATAGCTAGATAGCTTTAGGTTAGGGTTTCGGTGCTCAGCTTCGCACAGCATGAAGGGAAGGGAAGAGAACGGGTGGGAGTACCTGGTGGCTGCTCGTCGCCGGCGAAAAGACCAACGAAAGCCTTAGCGCCTGGCTTAGGGCGGCGGCGGCGGCGGCGGCCGTGGCCCACCAGTCGTCTGAGAGCGAGAGGGGGACGAGAGAGACAGACAACGCACGAGGAGCCGAGGAGGGATGCAGCGGCGGAAGGAAGGGGAACGCAGGTTAGGATGCATCGACGGCGTCAGAAAGATCGCACCCGCACGGGCCCCTTCTTCTGGGCCGGTCTGTTTTTTTTTTTCTCTCCCGTTGCTCAAAAAACAAAATTCTTTCTCTCCATTTTAAATTTTTTATTCTTGTTCATTTCATACTTATTCTCTACGTGGGACAGTATCAATGGCTAGTACGTGCTCCATTCTAAATTATAAGTCGCTTTGATTTTTTAGTACATCAATTTTGTTATATATCTAGATATAACGTATGTCTAGATATATAGCAAAATCTATGTAAAAAATAGTCAAAACGACTTATAATTTGGAACGAAGTGAGTACAATATTTGTTTAAATAACTAGAATAATAATAATGGTATTTATGAGTACTCCCTTTGTCCCTGAATAAATAGATTTCTGGAGACTTGAGTTGTCTTAAGTTAAGTTTTTTAAACTTTGACCAAATTTCTAGAATAAAATGTTAAGATTTATGATATCAGATTAGTATCATTAGATTTATCATAGAACATATTTACATAAGGTGCTCATATGGCATAGATGTTGCTACTTTTTTCTACAAAGTTAGTCAACACCGATTATAGGAATTGATTTATTTGGGGACGGAGCTAATATTTTGTAAATATAAGTAAATGGAACTTTTATATTTTATTAAGGTTGAATATTTTTATATTAAAGGAAGCCAATTTCATAAGAACATATAACAATTTCACAAACCAAGAAGCTATAACAACATTTTCTAAAATAAAAACATTTTTGTCTTTGTGACAATTTCTCAAATAAATGTTAAATATTTTTGTGCTAAACATGGAACAATAGTCCTTGTGAACAAGGAACATTGCTATCCACAATAAAAAATAATATGAACTCATAAAAAATGTTTTCCATTCTCCACCAAGAACTAATAAAAGGTACTGACACTTCAATATCTCGTGCTATGTAAGTTGCTGCTAAAACTCCCGTGCGTGACTTGCTTCAATTTTATTCCTTAAATCTTACTTTTGTTCTATTATTTCACTTGTTAGTGATTATATATTACACCATTGTTGTTCAATCTATTTTGGTAATGAATAAACATCTCTCGATCGTAAGCAAGTGCGCATTCTGACTCCTAATCCGGGCGTGCCTAACTTGCTGATGCAGGGTGCAAAGTACCGCAATACACTCCCGTTCTCCCAGTCTCGGGTGACCGCTAAAATTCACCGGTTGAAAGCTAGGACTAGGATGTCACCAAGTATCAATATTGTTTCCATAAATAATGAGTCTATAGTGTTCAACCATGTTTGTTTTCATGTATCAATATTGGTACTTTCTGCTTCTTGTGTTACCTTCATTAAATTCACTCACTTTGAGCTTGTTCGTAAACATGAAAATGAGCTCACTTAATTTTATTGTTTTGGTAGTTATAGAATTTATTAGGCTTGGCCCAAACGAAAATCCTGTACGTATGAGGTAAACAATATTAATTAAACAAGTTTGAAAACATTAATAATGACACCAAGGTAGATCATTATTGGCATTATACAACCTAATAGAAATTTTTGCAAAGTTACCATGAGTGTGTAGTTTATTATAAACAAAAGTGTTGGTGCAGATTATGTACGAGGTATATTGTGATTTCTGCTTTGTATTAATTAAGAAATAATGAAAAGAAGAGGCTATAAGTTGGTTTGCTGAAACTATGTCATTTAGGGCTCGTTCGATTCTCTAGGAACAAGTCTCTAGAACGATTACCAGTTGGAATAATTCAATTTGTATAGAGCTAAAATGGTTCCTAGCTCCAACCCAGGATAACCGAACAGACCCTTATTCTTTTATGAACGGATGTGTACTAGACAAGTAGTTTCATTTCTCTTCCTTTTTAATTTGTTGCTAGTTCTGTGAAAAGGCATAATATTGTTTTTTTCCTAAACCTAAGTTGCATCCGGTTTGTTCTTTTTCCTCAAATACAGTTGCATCATGTTTTGAAGCAGCAAGGTGGTTAAGGAATATGCTAATTGAATATTCATTTTTTTTCCCCTGATCTCTAGGATTGATGAAGATACTATGTACGGGTTGAAGTTGATTCTATTGTGTTATTTTATTTTACGACTCTTCTTGTCGTCACTTGGCCTACGGATGTACTACAAGGTTTTCCCCCTGATGCAACGGCCTAAAAGTGTTGCAATAGGCCAAAAAATGTTGCAATAGACAAAATTGCAACACAAAAATTTAGTTGGGAGGCGTTGCCACTGATGCGGTAGCAATAGGTTTGCGCAACACTTTATTTTGGTGTTGCAATACATTTTCTTCTATTGCAACACAATGAAGTGTTCTTGCAACACCATGAAGTGTTGCAAGCCATAGTACAAGCAACCACTATGGGTGTTGCAATAGTAACTATTGCAACACACCCGGTGTTGCCAGAGATATCTGTTGCCACATGCCCAAAGAGTAGCAATAGGTACACAAGCAATGACAATGAGTGTTGCCATAGATCCTATTGCCACGCATCGATAGCAATGCAATACATGGACCCTCTATTGCTATACTATCTCTGTGGTTACTATAGGTAGACCCTCTATTGCCACAACAGATATTTGGTTGCTACATATGGCCTCTCTATTGCCACACTTGTCTATGTGGTTGTTATAGGTGAAACCCTCTATTGCCACGATGAATATTTTGGTTGCTAAAAGTGGCCTCTCTATTGCCACACTTATCTATGTGGTTGCTAAAGGTGGAACCCTCTATTGCCACGACAAATATTTTGGTTGCTAGAGATGGCCTCTCTATTGCCACACTAAATAATGTGGTTGCTAGAGGTGAAACTCTATTGCCACACCCATTGTTTCATTAGTATGAGGTTTTTGCCACACCGTTTGTCTGCTGCTATAGCATATATTGCAACGCCAAATGAATATGCCAATAGTCCATATTGCAACACTTTATTTGGTAGCTACAAACAATAATTGCACGCCGAACAATATATGATGAATGAAGCATTTAGACATCCATTAAACCAAAATATGCTTTGTTCGTACAAAACATTAATGAAACCGAAACCATCCAATGTCAAACTTAGTCGATAACACACGCACAACTGAAACACAAGGTATCTGACACAGATCACTATCTAGTTTGATCACATCAAAATGTAGTGAGCTATGCAGCACTGCAGCAAAGGTATGGTTGCCTTGATGTTGATCATCCCATCAATCGTGTGCTCCACTCAAACTCCATCTTGCTCCTGAAAAGAATCATTAACAATTGGTATATGCATCAGGTAAACTTAGATTGTATTATTTTGGCAATAATAGCATAGAGTCGACAAAGTAAGCAATTTGGAATCTTAGACTAAAGACTAACAGGTTTGCAAATAAATTTGCAGAATCATTCAAAAGTAAAATTCCCCATGAAAAGGCTATATGATCTAGCCTAGAAGTCAATCAGGTAGTGGATCTGTACCAAACTGGATCCAAACTCCAGCAAACAAATTTGCCCAAAAGACAATTAGGAATTTCTCAAGGCAGTGCGTAAGCAAAGCAATAAGTGCAGACTAAGAAATTCAGTATTGAGCCAAGTAACAAATTTAGTATACAGCGGAGTAACAATTTCATTTAGTCATTCAAACTTTAGAATTCAGCAATTCCTTCTATCGAATATCCAAATAACCACATCTACCAATCACTTGAGTATTGTATTTTATAAGCATGGATAATTAATAGACTGCACATGTAGTATACAGATGATTAATATTAAGTAAGAGGTGTCTGTAAGGGGGAAAGATAAACTACCAATTTGGAAACTGAAAGAGTATCTTGTCAGCGAGCTCAAAGGGGTGCCAAGATCCAAGTATAGATGGCCTGCTCCAGGATCCTACAACAGCCATAGTTTCTTAGGAACAAAATGTTTCAACAAACATTTCGTCATATAGACAAAATAACATTGTGGCATACCTTGAATGTGTTACTGCTTACTGCCTGGAATCCTAATGCTTTTTACCGTCAGCCACAGATGCACAACTCCTGCAAACAGAGGAGAGAAATCAAAGAAATTTAATGGCAAAATTGATGGGTGGTGGCGTGGTGCCTAGCATTATGCTATGCTCTGAGAGTACCTTCCCCACTACCAAGGCAAGCCCAAGGATTGACCCATAAAACTTTCAGAACCGGAAAACATATTACAAAATAATCTCAGCTACAGTATGGAAATTAAGGTCTATTACGCGACACATTCACAGCTATCATCATTGAAGCTATGCCCCACCAATCAACAATTGTTAGTGCTGCACTGCTGCCTAAAAACAGTAAAAATATATTGTAAAAGCAGCAGGCCGAAATCCACTACAAGAATACTGAACTTTTGTACATTTTAAATTCAGACAAAGCTTTACTGAACTAGAGTAAGACAAATTAATCAAGAAAGTATCTATTAACATCTAAGTAACACCTCCGACTGAAAACCACTGCTGCAATATTCATACACCTTCATTGACAATTCATACAATAAGGTGATGAAGAAAATCATTTCATGAAACTTCTGCTCTTTGTTGCTGACTTCGAGCAAGGCACTCTAAATTTTCAAAAGGCACTCCAACTCAAATATGTATTCGTTTCACAAAAACACTGATGCAACCAAAATCATGTATTTACTGAATCTGAGTTTTCAATCATTTTTTAAGATACTGCAAGGTTCAATCTGAGTGATTAAAATGACAAAAATGTTTCTTACAGTTAGATTATGAAATCAGAGTACAATTCCCTGATGATGACATCAAGATTATATCATGCGTCTAGATAAAAACAAAATTCAGGCTATTGACTAATAGGCTAAGAATGCATATATCCTGAACTCACTTATAGCATTTTCTTGGTTGGTTTTGAACTCACTTATAGCATTTTCTTCCTATATCTAGCAACAACTTACTAGCACGGTGGTGGGGTTACTTGCTAACTTCCTATGGGTCTGAAGTTCTTTTTTTTTGAGGGGAGTCTGAAGTTCAATTCTTGGGTATGACACTTTTTATCCTTTTTGGTGGGCCTTCTTGAATGCAGGAGATGGTCAAGAGCGGCGTTGCAACAGGCGGGCCTTCCGAATTTTAACTGCTACTGGGCCACGCAGGCATGGAAGCAATGAAAGAGATGGGCCAATAGCCTAGCAAATATGCGACAAATAATAGGCCACACAGATCAGAGGCAGGCTAGAATTTGTATATATAAAGTAAAGCGCTATAATTATCAAATAAGGGTTTATAGCTCAGTGGTCTTTGAACACTTGAGAAGTTGGTCTGAAATTCGAGCTTCTCATGGAATTTTTTATATATATTTGGTTTTATTCATAGAAACACCATATCCTATGTTCGATGTTTTGGTAGGCGGAAGATGCTGTCGGGACTGGCTTGCATATCTTAGTTTAGGGGGCCTTAGTCTGGAATCAAAAGAAATGGAGAAGAGATGAAATATAAATGTAAACAACTTATAGACAAATTCAACAAAACAATTGTAGCCTAGTGGTAAGGTTGTTTGGGCACATGTGATTTCGATTCTTAAATATGAGCTCTTTAACTGTATATTTTTTAATTTTTTCCTTTATACTTAGGTCTAAGACCAAATGGTTTGCAGGATGCTAAAAATTGCTAAGGACCATGTGACTACATGGTCAAAGCAATGTTTTTGAGACGTTGCGGCGAGGCGTGGCGCTCTACCCCCTTCACAACGCCTAGGCGTTTATGGCGGATGCCTAGGCGACGCCATATGCACATTTTAGGCGCCATGGAGGCGTTGTATAAGCTAGAATTATAGATACTAGTGCAGCACATACATACCTTGTTTATTCCCAATTCTTGAGGAGAGCACATACTAGTACAGCTAAGTATTATACTAATCAAAGGGGGAAAAAAACTTCTACTTTGTGTTCTGTAAAAGTGTAAGATTAAAGAAAGAACCCAAAATGGTCAAAGAAAATAACAACCCAAGCACAAGCAGGCATTAGTCTACTACGCATGTGGGTATGTGACAGGCCAATAATATAATATAAAAAGCAGCACATTGTATTCAGAGCAGAGTACACGCACCGTTATGAGCAAAGGCAGAGCAAACAAATATGAAAATTGGCAGACAGCTGGGAGATCTGGTGAGCCAAAACACGAGAGGAGGCAGGGGGCATGCAGGTGGTCAGGTGCGGACAGACTCGAGCGGACGGACAGGTGCGGTGCACATGGATCTGCGGACGGCGACGGCGACTCGAAGCGGGCGGACTGCAGACCTGTGGACGGCAATGGCAACTTGAAGCAGGCGGACCGCGGACCTGCAGACGGCGACATCGACTCGAAGCGGGCGGACATGTGCACTCAAGGTGGACGAGCACAGAGACTCCAAGCGGAAGGTGCAGAAGGCCGAGCGGAGATGCAGGGCGGCTCCGCCTCTGCGACAGGGACGAACGGCCGGTGGATTCGAGCAGAGGAGTAGCCAAGCGGAGTTCGATGTCCGCCCGCCCCCTTCTCTCTTCCTCTCCCCTCGCTCGCCCCCTTCTCTCTTCCTCTCTCTCGCCCGCACTCGCGGTAAAAGCCTCGAGCGGGAGATCTCGCACGCGAAAAGCAGTATATGCCCGGTCAATTTCCGCCCTTTTGCTTTTGGCGCGAACGCGCGGTCGATTCCCGCGGGGCCGCAGTGATTTTTGGCGTTTTCCCCCGCGAGTTCACATCTGGCATCTGCGGTAAGGCTCTAGGTGTCCGGCGGACGCCATTCCTCGCCTAGGCGACGCCCAATCGTGTGAGGCAGATGCCATACTATCGGAGGTCGTGGCGACCCTGATGCCCAGCACCCCTAGCACGCCTTGTCACCTAGGCGACGACTAGGTGACGCCTCAAAAACAATGGGTCAAAGACCAAATGGACAAGCTGAAGGATGATGTTCACAGAGGTTCTAGAAGCTATACGAGGCATTCCTCGAGCCGATGGATTTGGAGGAAGAAGCAGCGTCCAAGAAGTGCAACAAGAAGAAATGAAGTGTGTGCTGATGGGGTGGATATTTTGCAAGTATCACCTGATGACTGGTGTTTAGTTTGTGGTTATCTTTTCTGGTGGCTTGGTAGTTGCTATGAGCCTGTTCACCCGGCTTATAATCCATCTTTTTCAGCTTGTTTTTTCAGTCAGAACAGTATTTTTCTCTTACAGCAAATCAGCCAACAGTGTTTTTCAGCCGGCTTATCAGCCCAGCCGAACGGGGCCAGATATATATGCTCATGTATTATTACTTCTCTTTTTTTTGTTTTCTCTTAAGTTGGCCTTTGGTGCTAGTATTTTTCAATCGCTCATTTATAAACGTCTCAATATGACTATATGATGCGCTTAGCGTAGCAGAGTATGAGATATTTTGGCCACAACAACTTATTGTCGGAGCTTCCTGATGATGGCCATCGTCCTCTCCTTGACAACAAGACCGCCGGCCCGGCTACTAGCTGGCCTCCTAGGAGACGACAACTAGGGTGCTGGCCAAAGGCTATTGGCTGCGCGCGTCCGATCCAGATGATGAGCGTGGTGCTGGTGCTAGCTGCACATGTGATCGATGATCGACCAAATCATTGGGGAGAGCTGCCGCGCTCTGTCGCTTCATTCTTCCACGTCATCTGGGTCGCGGCGTGTGTGTTGTGTCAGGGAGAGATCGATCGATGGGGAGAGCCACGCATATCTCTATCCAACATGACGCTCATGTATGCTGTTGGGCCCTAGACAAAGAAATGTCCACCTAATACATTAGTATATAGCAACAAAAAACTGTGGCAATAGTAACATGATATTGCACCCATATTGGATTCTAGTTGCAATAAGTACCTAACAAATGCAACGCCGCAGAACATTATTACAACCCCAAAAAACTGTAGCAATAGGAACATGCTATTGCATCCATTCAGAATTCTTGTTGCAATAACCACCTAGCAATTGCAGCACCACTGAAGATTATTGCAACCCAGAACAACCATAGCAACAGTTACAAGAAAAAGCAACCAAATCCAATATAGTTGCAATAACACTAAGTAATTACAATGAAAATTAATACTAATGCAACTCCAAAGCGTCATGGCAATAATGCCAACTAATTGCAACACAATTCTAAAATGGTTGTAGTAGCACACGTCTGTTGCAACGGCTAACCACATATATTGCAACACATTTAGTTTGTTGCATTATAGGCATATATTGCAACCATTTTACAGAAAGGTTGCAATACGACCCCCCTATGGCAACGAAATTAGTGGTGTTGCAATCGAGTGTCGTGACATTAGAGGTGAATCCTTGTAGAGCTCGTCCAACCTTTCATTGCTCATGTTGCTGCTACTGCCGCAGCCATCGTTGAAAATCCAAGTTGTAGCGGTAGCATGAGGCGTGGCGTGGTTTCTATTGTTTGTTTCATTCACGAGGATGCTTTTGGCTTGCTGTACTTAGACCTTTTTAGATCCAATTAGTTTTTGGCTTGCTGTACTTAAGACCTTTTTAGATCCAATTAGTGCTAATAGTTAGCAAATAGCAAAGGGAAGTTAGGTAATAACTTTTATTAGCAGGGCTTAACAAACATATTAGTTAAGCCATGTTTCGATCCTCCATGTACAAATAGGTAATTAGTAGTACTTAGTTTAGGAAAATTGGTTAATATTTTCTATTTTGAGCTATTAATTGGACTATTAGATAGGGTGTTTGTATCTCTTTTATTAAGTTTAGAGGCTAACCATTAGCAATGATGGATCAAACATGACCTTAACCTACATAGACTACCACTACTCATGACTAATGGGAGAAGTGCTATAATCGGCTTGACACTTGGCCATTGAGTCACTTCTCGCACGGGCGACTAGGGCACCTCCATCCTAGGCCGCCGCCACACCCTCCCCACCTCACCATCATCCCTAGGAAGGAGGCTGTAGGGCCTTAGCTTCTAGAGGAGTGGAGGCCCTTCAGGCCTGCCTCATGCACTACTGGAATCAACAGGTTTCCCTAGAGCTTTTTTCTTTCCTAGAAAATTTTTGAGTACCCTAGGGAAATATATGTTTCCCTACGGTTGAAAGTCCTATGTTTGGTGTTGGTAATTAGTGACAATACCTAGTACTAACCACATAGCAAAGACATGTGTGTAGCTATGATGTGGTTGGTGCAACGACATGGTGAAGCAAGGATCAAGCAATGGTGATGTGATCAAGTGCTTGCCATGATGGAGTTAGATGAAGGTGCAAAGCCAAATCATGGAGCTCAAGGCAAAGGTATATGATAGGGTTTTTCACTTTGCATCCAAGACACCATAGAGGGTGTGGATGGCTTAGGATCGATAGTTGTACTATAAAGAGGGGAATTTTCAGGGCTATTGATCACTTAAGTGCCACTAGATGAGAATTCATTTGCATATACATTTAAATCTAGTAGAGAGCTAATTTAACGCCTCGAAAATGATTATGAAAATGCTAACACACATGCACATGGTGATGTATACTTGGTGATGTTAGCAATTTTGTGAAGGCGGTGGTGTTTGAGCAGTAGAGATGGGTTTGGGGCCCTCTCTCCCTCCCGCGCTCGCAAGCTCGGCAGGATTTGGCGCTTTTTGTGGAAGTGAAACGTCTATTTTCTACTACGTCGGGGACGAAGATTTTCTCTAAGTCATCGTGGATAGAAACGGAGGCAAACGGATGTCACTGGGGTGACCGGACGTGGTCTCGGAATGACCGGACGCGTCCGGTCAGTGGTAGTAGCAGACTGGCATGGGGCGCTAGGGCTTCGCACCAGCACGTTCGGTCAAGCCACAGAGAAACTGTGAAACACGCGAGGTCGATCGGACGCGGTGGCGGGTCCGGTCACGATCGACCATACGCGTGCGGTCATGAGTGGTAGCTTACTGGAATCGACCGGAGGCTGGCACTGTGGCGTCCGGTCAATTCAAGTAGCGCGTCCGGTCGCGTGGTCAGCAACGCGAATCAGTGGCGACCGGACGCCAAGGCGCGTCCGATCAATTTGATCGGCGCGTCCGGTCACTCTAGTGTGTGAACGAGTTCATTTAAGTGACCGTTATGATCGAACGAATGAGTTTCAAAGCGAGACATGTGACGTTCATCAGGAAAGTCATGCGGGCGCAATCGGACGCTGATCGCGTTCGGTCAGTTCGACCGGCGCGTCCGGTCAGCGCGACAGCAACAGCAGCTTGTGCCTAACGGCTCTATTCTTTGGGACTGCTTATAAATATATGTTTGGCCGGTTTGGGGATGTTTCTCTTGGAAATTTTGACTCTTTAACATTCTCTTGAGCTGAGCATATCCCCTTTCACTCATCTCCCTTGCTTGATTGCCTAATCAAAGTGAGATTGAGTGATCTCAAGTGCATTTGTTTGCGAGTTTGTATCTAGTTGGCACTTGGGTGTTCTTTTTCTATGGGATTCTTGTTTCTCTTGGTGGTTACCGCCACCTAGACGGCTTGGAGTAGTGGAGGAGGTCCGGCACATGTTGGTGATTGTTTGTGGTCGGCTCCGATGAGCTTGTTGTGAGGGGTTGTTGTGGTTCCCCGGCGGAGCGCCGAATTCCAACTCTAATGGATTGCTCGTGTCGGAACTTCTCACCATTTGGTATGTTCTTGTGGCGCCTTTTGAGAGGCTCGGTGTGTGATATCGATTAGCCACCGAACCACATGGTGTAGGGGGACACAACAGGGACTAGCGTGCCGGCAAGCACGTGAACCTCGGGATAAATCATTGGTCTTCACTTCTTTGATTGTGATTGATTCATCCCGGTGTTTTGGTTATCTTGAATATCATCTATTGAAATCATTTATTGGTTGGCTTTATTCATCGCCCCTCGGTGAAATTACTTCTATACCTACTCTTACATTACTTGTGTTACTATCTTGTTGTAGTTTAGTTTTGCTTGCTTTGTTAGCTTGAGTAGTGTAACTTATTCAGTTGTTACTTTCACGGTCTAAACTTGTGCGCTTGTGTAAACTATACTAGAATTGTTAATTGGATAGGTGGCTTGCATCACTTCCTTAGGCTAGGCAAAACTAGCATCTTGCCATTTGATATACTAATCAACTTGTCTAGCACATTTTGTAGAAAATTTTATTAGGCTATTCACCCCCTCTAGCCATCAAGACCTTTCAATGGTCCATTTGTTTTCTTGGCATTGTGTGCGTTGATTCAGAGGAGTGTATCTGTGTTTTGTAAAGAAAACATATGATAGTTGTATGTGTAACTAATGGATATCATTGTGAAATTCAATAGAATATTCATTTTTGTTTGTGATTTGCTTGCATGTTGAATGGAGACATTTGAGAGAAACAATTCAATACTACAAATATATTTATGAAAAATACTGAATGAGGACAAAAAAATAAAATTATGCATTTGAAAGGATCATGACAGTTTCCCTAGGAAGATGGAGCCAAGGGAAATAACTATGTACTGCCATATCAGCAAGTTTCCCTAGAGCTTTGAATTCCTAGGGAAAGATGATTTCCCTACGGTTTCACAGGAAACCGTAGGGCACATTTGTCTTTCCCCTCGAAATCTTCCCTAGTGATCTTTCCCTACTAAAATTCCTAGGGAAATGCTTTCCCTATTGTTTTTAAGCCTTTCCTTAGGAATTTAAACCCTAGGAAAACTTGTGGATTCTAGTACTGATGTCCCCCATGTCTGGCTCCCTGGCAGCGTGGCAGGGCAAGGCGAACCTCAAAGGCCTCTGTGGTGGTGCCTGCTAGCAGTGGAGTCCCAAGCCACGAGGGGGCGCACTTGGTGGAGGAGGTGGTCGTGCGGTAGTGCCCGCGCATGAAGGCAGTGGTGGCGGATCTAGCTTTTCCAGTCATGGATTTGCCATTCCCGAGGGTGGTGGTGCTTATTGGGCTCTACGGGGCCTTGGAAATAGTAGAGAGATCAACACTTTTCATGCGTGCAAGGAGGCATGTATGGTGGCTCGGTGAGTCATAGCTAGATACGGGGTGTGATGGCGTTGAGTTTACTGTAGGTGGAGGTGTTGCGGTGATAGAGGCTAGACATGGAGGCGCGACTGTGACGAGGCATTCATGTGTGGAGGCTTGTAGTGCGATTGTTCTAGTGCCATGACTGGTGAGATGATGGTCTGTGTGTGGGAGTGAACTAGTGACGACGAGTTGGTCAAGGAGACGGAGGACCATGTCGAGGACTCAAGGAGCAAGGGCCCACAACCAGATTGAAGCTGTTGGCGTAGCCATTAGAGGGCATGCTTCTGTTTGGCAATTGAGGCTAACGGTTTGGCTGGACCGTGCGCTAATGGTGACCGCAAAATTGGCAAGAGGCCAACATGGGAGGAGGTGGCCAGCAGAGGTGAGTTGCCGATGTGACTTGTGTTGTGTGGCGGTGGACAATCCCACATTGTGGCGGCTGCTCTGGTGTACGGAAGCCTTGAGATGGAAGTTGGAGATTCGCGTGCATTTCTAGTATCTTTGATGGAGCAACAAGTTGTCAAAAGCTACTGGATCTCGGTGAGAGAGAGGTTGGCACGATGATGACTAGAGGCAACTTCTTGCATACTTGATTGGTGGCTTGCAACGGACTATGATAGCTAGCCCTAAATGGCAGTGACTAGTTCGGTGTGGAACAGCGATACGAGGCGGCACAAGAGGATCTGATGGCATGGCTGTTACATGGCTTGCGACAGCTTGCGGCGGCTAGCCCTGCTTGGCAGAGCTAGCTCGATGTGGGACAATTTTGGTAATGATGGCGCAAGTGGTGTCTTGGGGTTTTCATCTTAATGACTCTGGTGTCGGGATATAGTGTGGAAATTAGCTGACTATTGCGGGAGTCTATGGAGTGACAGATCAATAGCATATAGGAGCAGTGAGCATGAATTCATGTTTTTGGCATGAATTTTGTTGTTTTACTTTTTTAAATATAATTGGTAGCTCTCCTGCTTGATTCGTTTTAAAAATGAGAGAAGTGATGTACTACTACACTATGAAAGGCTGGAACATACCTGATGTGTGGTGCTATGAACTTATGTTGCTAGTCCTTTCTGACTTTATGCATAAAATTTACGTGACATGTGCCCCAACGATTTGATGCTTATGATAGAATGGGGATTTGTATGTATTGAATATTCTGCTTAGGAAAGTCTGGCAGATCTTGTCCGACAGCCATTGCGCTCCCTCTCCACCAGCCATGTCTTCTTACTTGCTTACTTGTTTGGGTACTTTGATTGGCGAGGAAGAAGTTGTTACCTTGTGTTTGGTTGGTGAGATAGTTGGAGATGGGATGTGATGATCCCAAATTAGAGGTTGTTTGGTTCTAGGACTATGTTTTTGGTTTGAGGGCAAGGTTGGATGAGATATGGATATTCATGATATGGTTATCCATATAGATAGATGGTGCAAGTCACTTTTTGTTTGGTTGGATGGATGAGATTTCAATAGGATGAGCCACTTTTCTGTTTCGTTGGTTGGACAAGGATGCCAAGCTGGTTATGGCACGTCACATGTGGGATCCACTTTGTCTTTGTTTATTTTTACCAAACATAATCATGTGAGATATTGTTTTTGTAGATTTAATTGTAACCAACACAATGGTGCAATCATATGATAAATTACATAAACGGTTGGCGAGATGAAAACCATTTGAAGATTGCTAATCTGAAAAGTAAAGCAATTAATGCATGGTTCCACATAATCAACTGGCCATTGCTGGATATGGATGATCTCGCATGCCCAACTTTTATAGGTGAGCTTGTCCAACATATTTAGAGAATATTCATCTCTATTGGTTTCCCTTAACCACATCATCTGTGAACCAAACAACTACCATCCATGGACCATCATGTCCTATCACTGCATATCCACTCAGCCAAACGCTAACTAATGGAATGGAACTGTCATATAAGGGATACTTGATTCATATATGCGAGTTCACCCCATCCGTGGAAAACTAAGGGACGGGGACATCCCCTTCGGCTTTCATCATGCACACCATTTCACTGTGAAGGCAGAGCGAAAGCGGGCGGGGCGGAGATGGCGCTGTGGATCAAAGCGGAGATGGCGAGGTGGTATGGACATGATAGGGCGGCTGCACAGATCGGAGTAGGTGAGGTGGAGCATGTCAACCTCTCTGCATCCAGGAGCAGCGGCGATAATCGAAGAAGAAAAAAAATGGAGAGAAGGAAGAGACTACAAAAAGTAAGGTGCCGGAGGCCTGACAACGTTGTGGGTTGGGATGGCGCTGGTAAGGGGAGGGTGAAGCTTCCCGAAGGCCTCATGTGCCTGCGGGTGGCTCATGGGGCAGTGGAGACATATCTTCGTTGGGAAGAGAAGAAAGGTCGAGAGGGTAAGAAAGAAAGAGGGGCTAACCTATGGACCCCATGGCTAACCGCCGGTGTTAAAATTCCATCGTTCATCTCTAGCTCAATTACCCAACCAAATCTATACCTCCTATAAAGTAAAGACCCACTAGCCTATTTCTCTTGCTTCTCATTGGGCCACATCAGCAAAATGATGTCATCCGCCCACTAAGTGACGTCATCCGCCCACTAAGCCTCATTTATTTTCCACTAGCTATTTCTTTTGAAATAGAAAAAAAGTCGTAGCACCTAAACCAAGTATCGTAATTAAAATCCAATTGCACCATGGTGTTCCTCGCAATAAACTCTTCCAAACAAGACCCCACATGGATATATTTCGATAACTTTTTTTAAACATTTAAACGGCCGCTCCTAAGAAAAACCTAGTAAAACTGTCGTTTCTAAGTAAAAACCTAGCAAAACTGCATATCACATGTATTACATGTGGTCCTCCGAAACATGCATGATTTTGTGAAGGAAAGCTCCTAGAACTTTTGGGAGGGGGGTGGCCCTCAGGTATAGTAGGGGTGAGGGGTGATGGTGGATGAGGTTAGCCTCCCGTATTGGCCGATCCTATAGGTTAGTGACCGTGTTTTCTTTGATAACCGTTTCTAAGCAAAAACCTGTTTCTAAGAAAAACCTAGCAAAACTACATATCACATGGATTCTATGTAGTCCTCCGAAACATGCATGATTTTGTGAAGGAAAACTCCTAGAACTTTTGGGAGGGGGGATGACCCTCAGGCATAGTAGGGATGAGGGGTTCTGGTGGATGAGATTAGCCTCCCGTACTGGCCGATCCTATAGGTTAGTGACCGTGTTTTCTTTGATAACTGTTTCTAAGCAAAAGTCTGTTTCCAAACAAAAACCTAGCAAAACTACATATCACATGGATTATATGTGGTCCTCCGAAACATGTATGATTTTGTGAAGGAAAACTCCTAGAACTTTTGGGAGGGGGGATGACCCTCAGGTATAGTAGGGGTGAGGGGTGAGGGTGGATGAGATTAGTCTCCCGTACTGGTCGATCCTATAGGTTAGTGACCGTGTTTTCTTTGATATGGTTTTTGTTGTCTTTAGTTACACCTTTAACAAAAAAACTAAATCTGTTCTCTGCTTATATCACATATATACTTATGTATTATACACCAACGAGATTCCTTCTACATCCTATTTCTCCTAACTCAATTCAAATTACTCTTGCATTCCCGCAGCAACGCGCGGGGAATTCACCTAGTAGAGAATAAGGATGAATCCATCTCTCCTAACTAAATACAAAAAGGAACCATTCCATCGCTAAAATCAGGAATGGAACCATCCCATCCTTCTACATCCCCAAACCAAATATATGCTTAAAGAACCAATCCGATTGGAGTAATCTTATTCGACTGATGAAATAAAATATGGATTAGCAACTATACATTAGATATAATCGTTTGTACAATCTAATGTCTCCTATGATCACCAAATCAACACATCCGTTTGAGGTGTATGTTCACAAGATCAATCAATGAAAATGCAGTTCAATGACATAGAGCAAGATTTTAATGGTACCATGTAAATAAATCAATGTACGTCAAATGATTAAGAGTGAGCCATAAGAATTTTTTGACGCTAAGTGAGCCGCAAGAATTTGATGATTCTTGCGAGAATAAATAGCACTACAAAGCACTCCTAGGCATTTCCTACTTGTTTTTTCTTTCTTTCTTTTTTAATCCCCTTATTTTTCGTTCTTGAGACCTCATCCTACTAATTATCAATACCACGATCTTTGAGGAAATGTTTTTTCTCCGCATCACACAATAGTTATTGATCATTTATTACACATAGTATTAAATATTTGAGTCTTGATTATATTCAGCGCAAAGAAGGGCCTTTTTAAATCTTAAATAACAATGAGATGATATAGTGATCTTGCTAATGCATAGCTTATTGATGGCTAGAACTGGCCTTCTTTTTCCTCCTCTAATTCATAGAGTTTGGACGGCCCAACAATCTTTATCTTCGAGGCTCACGGTCATTCGTACCCTTTTCTTTACACAAAGTCCATTTGACTCCCTTAACTATTGTCATGGTCTGATTTTTTCTCCTAAAACTCCAAAGCTAGATATTTTACCACCCAACTCTTAAAACAATTCAAATTACCTCTTTATCCTAGTTTGAAGTGGTTTCGAAGGCGGATTTGTCTTTTTTTCTAGTTATAAAAAATTAGCAAATAAACTCAATATATTCCAAATTATGTCATTTTGGCTTTTTCTAGGTACATAGCACTTT